>OX377622.1:128371582-128976582 GCA_947397865.1 Polietes domitor
TTCTCCAATGTCTGGTTCAATTCCCGGAACCAAAAGTGGACTAAATGTTTCTTAATTCCGGAAAAATTAATTAACATTGAATTATATCTGAATTTCCTGCATTAAATCCCAACAAACTGATCAGACCAGCCTCGCTATATGATTCTATCATACAATCATCAGGCACAAAAAGCTAAACGAAAGGTATGACAAACAAAGCAGAGCAGAGAGGCAGTCCAACATTAACGTGTGACTTAGTTCGTCCGTCCGTCGGTCCCGCCATCTCTCCGTCCCTCCTGCTGTCAAAGCCGGCAACAGTAGTTGGCCAATTCAGTGCATTTTAACGTCAACTTTACTCGTGCATCACATGGCGCACCATATTACGCTGGCGACCAGTGTTGCCACAGTTTGAAATGCATTAAAAAATTTCATAGAAGCTTTTTCAGGATAATGAGGGAACTAATGATGAATAACTTAAGGCGGCATAATCCAAAACTAAAAGATATAAATCCCATATATTACAGATTTCGGAATATCCCAGAAACTAATATAGAAAAAGTATTATTTTGATCCCTTCTGGGGGATCCGGTTTGGTCTGTGGTAATATTTGTCCTTTACACATTCATGTTGGGACTTTTCGTCGCTTTTCTCTTCCCTTCAATTGAAAGGAGTTACAGGTGAGATGCAGTTCCCCAAAGAAAAGCCCATTTTTTGTTCACTTCCACGACATTCTGGCAACACTGCTGCTGCCTCACATTCGCCAGGGGTACGCGGAGGGAGGACGAGCGTTTGGTATGAGTTGTTAGTCGGGTATTTAGTCACAAGCTGAGGAGTTTAGTTCTGTTTAATTTCCACAGCATGTCTGTCGTCTACTCGTTCGTATTGAACTTGTTTTCTCTCTTTTCTTTATTCTCTGTTGTGCTGACATTCTTGTGAACGAAAAAATACAACAAATGCTGCACGAATGAATGATGATGATGATGCGCATGCGCGCAAGCGTACCACCGCCATCGTATGAGCGAGCAACAGCAGCAGCAAAAACAGCGGCTGTGCTGGCAGGCAGTCCGGTCCGGTGCGATCCGATCCGATCGCACATGCTGAGGAGGGAGAGTTCATGTATTGAATTTAAAACAAAAATAAAAGCAAAAAGGCGTAGCAAAAATAAAGGCAACAGCAGCAGCAGAATGTAGAAAAAATAAATACAAATACTCATAAATATGTCCGTGGGTATGTTCACATGTACGAGTTTTACATTTACTCGCCGTGCGATGGATGAATACTGATGTGGTTGGTTGGTCGGTGTGGATCTCTTGCTGTTGTTGTTATCTGTTCTCGTTGTTGTTATTGGAAAGAGTCGTTTTTACAAAACAAAAAAGAGCAGATACTTTCAATTCTTACTGAATAGAGTCATTTCTTCGAAAGAACTTCATGGGAGAGCGAAAAACAAATGCAATCCTAATTGGAAATTATGTCGCAAGCGAACCAAGTGGTAACAAATTTCTCTTGAAATCCAGAGGATAGATTTTCCGATAACGCTTAACCGGTCTCAAAATTCGTCAGATCTGGCAACGCTTTTATCAATTGTGCTTTGACTAAACACAGAACAATCCTTGGAAGTTGTGCGAATTTATTTCTGGTTATGTCATCAAGCCCATTTTTGGCTCAATGGACATGTCAACAATCAAAATTGTCGCATTTGGTGTGAAAATCCAAAGGGCACCGTTACATCCATAAAAACTCACTGTTTTGTATGTTTTATGGGTCGGTGGAATCATCGGCCCCTTACTTCTTTAAAAAATAGATCATAGTATGGCGTTAGGTCTTAACGCCAAAAGTCATAACACCCAAATTGAAAATGTCATAAAGCAACAATTTATTGATTTTTGGGCGATATGTCATTGCGTTTGGGAATTGTAACATTATTTCTAGGCGATAACGCCCAAATCTATAACGCCCATTCCACGGACCGTCATAAAACCCAAATTTCCGACATATTACCCAAAACTTCTGCGTTGTCGGCCTTCGAAATTAAAATTTTCTCCTATGGGGTATGGCCAAAGTAGGCTACGCAAAGTAAAGGTTTCTTGCGTTGACGGCCTTCGACCGGAATTAATGATTTTCTCCTAAGGGGTATGCCCAAATAGGAGAAAATCTGTAAACCCGGCCGAAGGCCAGCAACACAGTAAAGCTTTATTTGGACATTACCCATAGGAGCAAATTTTTAATTCCGACCGAAGGCCGGCAACGTCAAAACCTGTGCAATGCGTAATATCATTCCTAAATCTGAGTAAAATCCAATTTAGTTCAACCAATTATACTCCAGTTTAGTAAAAACTTTAGTACTTGAAATTATTTCTTTGGATCTGATAAAAATAAATAAATGTAAATAAATTTGCATTCTATTAAATATAGATGCAAAAATGGTCTTGAGCCAGGACAATATCCCACTTCGAATCTAATATCAATATTTGATTTACAGACCAAAAAAATACAAACGAAACAAGTAAGGAAGGTTAAAGTCAATATACCCTGTGGTGTAGGGTATAAAAAGGTCGTTACATTTGAACCGGGTACATATATACACTACAAATTTCATACTTCAATCTGTATTTGTAAAAAAAAATTGAACACAAACTTTGAATGAGAGCTATATATAAATCTGAACCGATGTGACACATTTTTAGCATAGGTTTTCTGAAATATAAGACGCTTTCCCAAATTTGATGGAAATCTGTTAAATATGTGGTTTCTAGAGCGAAAAGAATTAGATCGGGGGGAGTCATTTATATGTGAATCGATTTGACCCACTTTCGCCATGGATGTTTGTAGTTGAAATATGAGTTGGTTTGTCAAATTTTAAGCAAATCAGTTCAAATATGCTATTTCTAGAGAGGAAATAATCAATTCAATGGTGAAATTTGTATTGGAGCTATATATATATATATATCTGAACCGATCCCATTTTTTACCAGAGGTGTTTCTAGTTGAACTATAAGATGTTTTGCCAAATTTGAAGAAAATCTGTTAAAATATGTGGTTTATAGAGCGGAAATAATCAAATCGGGAGAGATATTTATATGGGAGCTATATATATATATATATATCTGAACCGATCTGGCACATTTTTACCAGAGATGTTTCTATTTAAAATATAAGTTGTTTTGCAAAATTTGAAGAAAATATGTGGTTTCTAGAGCGGAAATAATCAAACACATTTGTGTGGGAGCTATATATAAATCTGAACCGATATGACCCACTTTCGACATAGATGTTAAGATGTTTTGCCAAATTTGAAGAAAATCTGTTAAAAAATGTGGTTTATAGAGCGGAAATAATCAAATCGGGAGAGATATTTATATGAGAGCTATATATATATATATATATCTGAACCGATCCGGCACATTTTTGCCAGAGATTTTTCTAGTTGAAATATAATTTGTTTCGCCAAATTTAAAGAAATATGTTAAAATATGTGGTTTCTAGAGCGGAAATAATCAAATCGGGGCAGACATTTGTGTGGGAGCTATATATATCTGAAGCGATCTGGCCCATTTTTACCAGAGATATTTCTAGTGGAAATATAAGTTGTTTTGCTACATTTGAAGAAAATATGTTAAAATATGTGGTTTCTAGAGCGGAAAAAGTCAAATTGGGAGCGAAATTCGTATGGGAGATATATCTAAATCTGAACCGATGTGTCCTATTTATACAAGAGCTATTTCTAGTTCAAATATATGACGTTTTGCTATATTTGAAGAAAATCTGTTGAAATATGTGGTTTCTAGAGCGGAAAAAGTAAAATCGGGAGCAAAATTTGTATGGGAGCTATATAAAAATCTGAACCGATTTTCTTCAAATTAAATAGTCCGTCGTCCGTCCTTATCCCATAAAACTTCGTTGTGCAAAGTTTCATTTAGTTCTAACTAAAGTTTCATTTAGTTCTAACTGTCCATCTATTCTTGATTACAAGAATAGATGGACAGACGGACGGACGGACATCGCTAAATCGACTCAAAAAGTTATTCTAAGTCGATCGGTATAATAAACGAAGGGTCTATCTCGTTTCCTTTTGAGTGTTAGGGTATAAAAAACTAAAACAAATGAGCGTTGGCACGGCAGAAGTATTGCTGGGTAACTATACCTGCATATACACATACTTACATATGCAACTCAATGAGATGCTTGTAAGATGGCATGTGTACTTTATTACTTGGTGCGATTTTTTAAACGCAAATTCGGCAAGTGAGTTGTGCTGTTGTGTTGTGTTGAAAAGTCGCTGCGAAGCCACTTGAAAAGACCTTTGACATGGTCGAAATCATGCCAAGTAATAAATGTCACCATGTCATTTGTAAATAAATTTGCAATCTATTAAATATAGATGCAAAAATGGTCTTGAGCCAGGACAATATCACAGTTCAAATCAAATATTGATTACAGACCAAAAAAAAAAATACAAACGAAAAAACTTTCCTAGATGTTAAGTAAGAAAAAAATTATGAATTTTTTTGTATGGAAAAAAACCATTTAGGAAATTTTAACTAAAAAATATTTTTTTCATAAAATTAAGTTAATCCGTTCGCAATTCTCGTAAAACTTTCATCAGCTTAAGTAAAAATTTACTTGTTTTGGGGAAAAAGTCGGCAAAATTGTTTTCAGTTTAAGTAAATATGTACTTAATGTAGTTTAGGAAATTTTCGGCAAAATTAGTAAAAAATTACTTGGTTTGAGTACTTACTTAAATTTAGTAAAAACTTACTAGTTTTAAGAAAATTTAATTGAGTTTAGGAATTTTACTTAGATTTAGTAAAAATTTAATTTAGGAAAAACTTACTTGAATATTACTCAGTTTGAGTAAATATTTACGTGGTTTGAGGAAAATTCAACTAGAATCAAGTTCAAAGCATGTACTACTCTCAAGGAAAAGTTTGAACTTGATATGAGGAAATATTGCTTTAGCGGTAAAGAAAGTTAACTTTTCCTAAATTTTAGTTTATTTTAACTTATTGTAGGGTTCACTTTTTTTCTGAGGGCTGTAAATTCCCCTGAATCATTCTTAGTCTCCGTTATGCCTCATATATCTGGTTTCAGGATCATATCAAAATTAATTGGCAAGACCTAACGCCGCATAATATAGAGGTCAATCTGATCCATCTAGAGGTTTCATTTTGAATCATATGCTTTTGAGGAAGTTCTTTAAAAAAAAATCTTCCAAAATGTCGATAATATGTGAATATCGCCTAATATTTTATGAATAGCATCCTCACAAGTGAATGGGAAGGAATTTTTAGTACGGGGTCACAGAGGTATGATGTCCGCTTTGCCCCAGAATCGTGGCTCGGGAAAAAACTTTTTTGTTTTTTTTTTCTTTAAACATTTGTTCGGAAATTTTATTCAAGAATGCACTCATATATACCAAATTATATAACTAATGCCATAACAGCATCTAATACAGTAAATTTTCAGTTTAAAATTACGATATTTCATTATTTTATCTCAATTTAAAGATCTTCACAAGCATGTCGAGGAAGAGAGAGCATGTCTCCCTATCTCGTACTGTGTTGCCAATCATTGATTTAGAAGGGAAGTTTACACTTAAAGACTTATTTTAATAATTAAAAGTCTGACCCACTAAGTGGAAGGAAAATCTAAACGACCCACTATCTTCTGACTATTCATTCGCAAATGCAATGCTTAAATGTTCAGTCGATACGTCATTCTGATGCATGTTAGGGGCTCGCAAATAAGGTGTTTGTCGCATAAAAGGTCAGGCAGTAGGTTAGATCTACTATCGATGTAATAGTTTCATCTGGAAAATCTTCGCAGAAATAAAATCGAATTCCAAGAAGTGTGATAAATCTTCGTTACCCGAGTTTAGTATAGGGTTCTAGGTTCGGGATTGCTAATAAATCCGACAAATGCGTTGCCTGTAATATGGTAAATTTGCAAGGCGATGCAACTGTAGCTGTGGCATGTCAAAATTTTCAGCTATACGCATTTCTGTCCCAGCGAGAAATATGTCTGACTCCTCTCTGGAAAAAGTAGCTCCAAAAATTACAAATAGCAGGCAAATTAAGCTTATCCATCTTCTCGTTAAGCTCTCATATAACTTTCTCAGTTTTCTAGCATTAGACCCAAAATTTTCAGTACAGCCGAAAATCCACACCCAAAGGTGACTCGTTGTGGATGTTTGGGTTCTCTGAACCCCATATGCGGCAATTTTCCTTATTGACATAAACTTAAGGCCGATAGTTTCTCGAAAATTGTCCACGTAAATTTCTTACTGTTTGCGTGAAAGACTCACTACTTTGAAAGCAAGTTTTTAATATTTCCCAATTTTGTTCGAGCGTATAGCGTCCCATTTTGCAAATGTCAAACATAAACCTGAAACTAAAAACAAGTAAAAATGGCGTTAGGTTCGGCCGGGCCGAACTTTATATACCCTCCACCATGGATTGCATTCCACAGACGTTGTTGGTTTTCGTAGAAGTGCAGTAATATTACAGGAAAATATAAATTTTTTAATATAGCCAAACCAAAACAAATACAAATATTGAAAAAATAATTTTATAAATAAATATAATATTTTAATTATTCCAAACCATTATTTATTTCAAATCAAAAAAATAAATATTCTAATATTTATATTTTAAAAACCATAAATATTGATAGATAGTGGGTGCTACAGTTTGTTGTATTTCCATTCTATTTTAATTCCAAAAGTACAAATTTTGAAAATCCATTATCAGACGTACATAGTGCAAAATAACCTAACTTCATGATTCAACCAATTTTTGCCGTAAAAGAAAAAGTGCGAATTTGAAAAAAAAAATTTTATATTGCGTGTCTATGCAGTCAGAGGAATGTATACACCGAATTCCATGATTCCAGCTGCGCCTATTTGGTTGGTACCATTTTTACCCCCTTGACGTTTCCACGCAATTAGAATTTCATCATTCTAGGTGTAGTCGTTTAGTTGGTACTACTTGTATCCCTCTGTACCATTGTATCCCTTGAAAGTACGAATCAGTTTATTTTTCGTGTCTACGCAGTCAGAGGAATGTATACTCCGAATTTCATGACTCTAGCTGCGGTCATTTGGTTGGTACTATTTGTATCCCCTTTTTTCTTTTTAACCCCAAAAAGAACGAATTTCGAAAAATCTGTTTATTTTAAGTGTCTACGCAATCAGAGGAATGTATACTCCGAATTTCATGACTCTAGCTGCGGTCATTTGGTTGGTACAATTTTTATCCCCTTTTTTATTTTAACCCCAAAAAGTACGAATTTCGAAAAATCCGTGTATTTTACTTGTCTATGCAATCAGAGGAATGTATACACCGAATTTCATTATTCTAGGTACAGCCGTTTGGTTGGTACCATTTTATTCCCATTTGACCTTTTAAAAGTACGAATTTGGAAAAATACTTTTATATTATCTATCTACTCAATTAGAGGAATGTACACACCGAATTTCGTGTTTCTAGCTGTTGTCGTTTAATATGTACCATTTTTATCCCTTTTTTGCCCCATTTCACCCCCTACAAATAAGAATCACTTTATGGTGCACTGCTATAAGGGGAATGCGCATAACAAATATCAAGCAAATATAAACAGACATATTAAAAAAATGCTTAAATACGTTAAAATATTAGAAATTATTATGGGTATTTTTAGTCCTTGTGAGGGAAAAATTTTTCCCTTTGGGCCGATTTCGCCCCGTTTCAATTCCAACCGATCTACGACTATAAGACGTATTTATGGAAAATTTGAACGTTCTAGCTCCTTTCGTTTAGATAGTAGCGTGCTTTCAACAGACGGACGGACGGACATGGCTAGATCGTCTTAGAATTTTATGACGATCAAGAATATATATACTTTATAGGGCCTCACGGTGATATTTCAAGGTGTTACAAACGGAATGACAAAGTTAGTATACCCCCATCCTGGAGGTGGAGGGTATAATGAATGTTATTCTACCTTTCAAAGTCAAAGTAATCGGTAGTTTAAATTTAGAATGTTTTAATGGCCCATCCTATACAATTAGTTGAAAATTAATTTCTAGCAGTTCATAGAATTCACAACATTCCGAAGATATGCGCGTCATCGCCGTAACTTCAACTTAAACTTTATTATCCGTATAATGGGAGTGTAGCAGATGGCAAGAAGGCGTGTTTTCTAATATAACATTCCCAATTCCGTACTTCATTCGACCAAAGCGTTTTTTTCATTGTTCTCTATTAAAGCACCACTTTAAAGCATTGGGTACACCGAGGCGAGCTTCTTGCCGTAGACGCTTGAAGTTCAAGAATTTCATGACGCTTTGGAGTGAAGGCTGCTGTTGCAGATCGATCATATGGTCGATCTCAACTGAAGAATTTATGGCAATGCTATAAAATACATATAGATAAATCCGATAGATGGCGGTATCGTTCCTGTTATGGTTGTCAAATGAGTAGTAGTTTTGTGTACTCCGTACGAAGCAGCAATACTTGCTCAAATAAAATATTAAAAATCCAAATTTGTGTTGTTTTCATAAATTGTCTCCTCTAGACTTCGTCTAGGGGAGACCAACAGGGCCACCATACTGGTTGGAACCTGTTCAGCAGCCATAAGCACTCGTGTACACAATTTTTAGACGCCAGCGTCAAGCGTAAAAGACGCCTTGGTGTGTCCAATGCTTTAAATAAATTTTCATTTAAATACTTGTATTTTTAATTCAATTAATATTTTCCTGTGAACATTTAACCCCTCCGAATTGTAACCCAACTGATCTGATCCCATTCTCTGCTGGAAGCCAAAAATATGAAATATTGGAAATGGTAGTGGTAGTAATTAAATAATCAAAAGAATTTTTAATTCGCGAATGGTTCCCGGAATTTACACTTAAACGAAAATCCTCTGAGGTAAGGTAAGATTTGGATTTGAATTTGGGTTTTCGTTCGTAGGCGCTAATGGCTGTTAAATATTAATTTTATGACCACACCAAGATATTTATTTTCCTAGACAGCTTGCCTTTGAATCCCCTGTTGTAATCGCTTTATGACGGGCCTACATGTAATTTTGGTACGAGCTGCACGAACATTTGGCTGAAAGATTCCTAACAGGCAGGTAGACGAAGCATAAAAAACAAGCCGGTAACAAAGAACCGAAGAGAGCGAGAGAGAAAACAGGGAGAATTAATTTAGAGAGAGAGAGAGAGTGTGTACGCGAGAGAAAACGAGAGAGCAGAGCACAAACAACAAACCCATTTTCAGGTCAAACAAGTTATGACATGCCACACCAGGCGCATTCGCAAAAGGATAGGATGTGAGACGCAGGCGAATAAGAAAATTTGGAAAATTGGAATAAAAAAGGATCTCGCGATAAAGAAAAAAAAATAAATAAAGTGAATTAGAGAATATTTTAATTAATTAAATTAATAAAAAATAAATTAAAAGTATTGAAATACATAATAAGAATTTTGTAAAAATATTTGTGAAAAAGAAAAAATTTTTGTGCATTTATTAAACCTACCCCTATTTAAAGTAGCATCTGTTTATGGATGTGTGTGAGTGTGTAAATAACTTAAGTGCTAAGCAAACAGTCGAACATATGCGTGAAAAATACTCGGGGGAAACGTAAACGAAAAAAAAAACAAAAGGTGTGCGCAGGCGCAAATGTTTGATTGGATCGAAATAAAACAACTGCCGTTTGCCTGAGACAACAACAACGGCTGCAGCAACAACGACGGCGGCTTGACGTTGTCTTCCACTCGTCGGAAGTTATAAAAACGACAGCTGCGTCTGTCAACAACAAAAACGATCGTGACACACACACAACCACTCACGCATACATATTTACAAAGGAACGCACAAAAATAATTGTCGGCGGCATAGCTGCTCGAAACGAGACATACTTTGCGCTCTCCAAAACCGATACCGGGATTACGCGTGCTATTGTATGTCGTGAACGACGACGACGACAACGCGAACGGCGACGAGTGTACAGACGATCGATAACATAAGGCCCTCCTGGTTAAAAATAATAATAACATAACCTAACACTGTTAGCTGTAGCAGAGGATTAACAGCGACACAGTGCGGTGACAAAGTGAAACAAAAATTGATCTCATTTTAAAAGTCAAAACAAAAAAAATATAAAAGAAAGTTAAAGTGGAAATTTAATTTAAGAAAGAAAAAAACTTAAAAAAGTGTCCTTCAAAAACAGCTGCAAGTGAATTTGATACAAATTAAAAACAACAAATAATCAATTTCAAATATACCACATCCCCACCGTTCCTTCCTTCCTTCTGTCCGTCCCCGGCTATACCATGAAGTTCCTTTTAACTTGCCGCTGCCACCTGTTTGTGATAGCTTATATTCTGATTACTATTAAACCGCCAAAATCCATAACCGCCTGGCCACATGATGTCAACAATCATCAATTACATCACGGCCATCATTCGGGCCACAACAGCAACAGAAATTCAGCGGAAAATGCCTCATCATCTTCCTCTGGTGGTGGTGGCGGCGGCTCCACGGGGGTACATCACAGCGATTGGCGTCGCATGGAAATGATGGATTCGAATGGTCTCTATTTGCTGGAATGGTGGACCAAAGCCAAGGATATTTACTTTCGAGTCACCGTGAATACGCAAGGCTTCATTGGTTTGGGCTTCTCGCGCAAAACGGGTCGCATGCAGGGCGCCGATATGGTTTTGCTGTGGGTAGATGATCGCACCGGGAAACCCAATGCTTTGGTAAGTCATTTCGATTTTTTTTCTAATATTATTATTAGGTGTATGTGGCGGGCAAAAAAATACTAAATAATTTTGGGTAATTCCATTGTGACCTTTACTCCATGTTTTAAGAAAATGTTTTCGTGTGAGACAAAAGAAAACATCGACAAACGAAAATGAAATGAAGAAATTGGATTTTTATAAATCGAATAAATTCGTCCGCATAGCCCAATGAATGTTCCTTTTTACTCTCTGACAAATGAAAGAGAACTCAAACTCAAGAACAGACATTTAGTTCGCCAAAAAGAGAGGGTCTTTTGAATTGAATAATTTAATAGCAAATAATTGTAACAAAAAATCTGAAAAAAATGGCAATTCAGGTGTGTTTGAATGTAATACAATCGAATTCCAGATATTTCGATCAAAGTTTTTCTTTTTACACATTTTGTCTATATATGTATTTCGTATCCTGTGTGTGGATAACTCATCAGTTGAACTTCTGTATAGAGGGTTCAAGGGTCTGACCGTTATTCCCACTTATAGAGGTTTTCCACTATTCCAGTTTCCCATGTATATAGGTAATTTTCTGGGCCTTCAGATTTTTGTAAAGTTTTCGGTTTACCCTGCCATTCAAATGATATGGTAGGAATTTTGAGGTTCTATTTGACCCTGCCCTTTTTGGAATTCTTGAACAATTTCCAACTTATCGCTGATATTCAATATTTTAAGCATTCGAAAAATTCAATTCCACTTAAAGAAGTTCGAAATTCCGCATAAAGAGGTTTTTTATGTGAATCGCACAGAGGCCATCAAACATGTACCATTAATAGAGGATGCCCACTTCTGCAAGTCTCACTAATCCAGGTTCGACTGTATATCATATATAATCCAGACTGTTCTGAGTCTTACCTCACTTGTTTTTTGGTGAGTCTAAATTTGAATTACTACTTATAGAAACGTCAATTTCATTCGATTGTTTGGATGAGCGAATAGACAACATAGACTTTTATATTCGCCAATCTGTGACTGAGAACTCACTTCACTTAAACCTAAGTGAAATTCAGAACACCCCCGAAAATATATGAACTTTCGTTTCAGTCGTTTTCTTTCTGTGAATCGAAAACTATATCGCTTTACAGCTCATTAACTGTGCTCATTAACTGTGAGAAGCTCTCTCATGTGCCTTGGGAAATGTTTATGGGTTAATTTGCAATTGTCTCTTCAGTATCTAATGAATCCGAAATGACTTTCTCTTGGGAAGATTTTAATAGATTAGGTTAGTTATGTTGTAGGGAACGCCAGGCAGTTGTGAACAGCAATGTATTCACTCGAAGACAACTAAATTCGGGCCATTGTGATTCCCGCAAGTAGAATGAATATAGGAGAGGAGAAGTCATGAATGATGAGTGAGTCATATTAATTCAATTATTTCCGCTGGCTCTATTGAACCCATTGTCTCTATAAATCGGACGAGGGGTTTAATTGGAGCATCTGCTAAGTCATAGAAGAACCTGCACCCTAAGTTTTAGATGCCATATTCACAGTACTTCTCTTCTTCATCTAAGCAGCTTCTACAGAATTCTTCGAATGTAAATTTCATGTGTAAATTTCAATTATCACACAGTGTCCAGTGATGACCCCTGTAAGAACATTAAAGGTACTTTTGTCGATGGAATTCAGAACTATATTACAATTGCTAATTGCTTCTATAGCTTTCTTCTATAAAAATGTTGTCAATCCCTGTCTTTGGAAAACAGGCCTTTGTCGCGGCCAAAGAACAATTCCTTTGATTTGTATAGATTTTTTCTAAAGGATATTGCTGTCAATCCCTGTCATTGTTTCTTGTGTGGCCCTAAGTACAGAAAAGAGAATATATTAATAAAGGCTGATCGAAAAGCGGAGGCTGACTAAGCCGAAGATTTTCACAACAATGGACAATGTAGGTTAGGTTAAGTTGTGGTGGTGGTGCTTGCAAGAAATCCGACTCTCTTGGACCAGAAGAGATCCATTGTGATTCACGGGCTTTCATGCCCTTCATCGGAACCTTCATCTTCAGCTATTGGTCCTCTGCATTTCGCAGTACCTGATTTACTAACTGGATGTATGTGTTCACGTCTCCCTTTCGTTCTCCGACCTTAGCATAATATCGACGTCGTATTCGGCGGTCAAACAGTCTCCTAAAAGGCTTTTTACCGCCCTTCGATTTACCCACTATTCTACGTTTGGAATCAGTTTAGGCGAAATTTCCCATCTCTTTATGGATTTCACTCTCTCTATTTGTCGTACTGTTCTTCGGAGGCAACCCCGAAAATTCTTTGGCTATTATGAAGCCTTCTGCACTTCTTTAAGCTATCCCTCATTATTTTTCTACTATGAGTACTGCCTTTATCTTGTCCTTAGCAAGTTCCTCCGATTGCATCTGTAGTTTTATAATTTAATGGCTTCGTTTTGGTATAGTTGGACATCCCTGTAGATCTTTCTCTGTTAAAATCATTAGTTTTCTTTTTTGATTTTCTAAAAAACGGCAGAAAATAGTAGTTGTAGAGCAGCCATTGACAATATCTCGCACCGACATATGCTCATGTTAGAAAGCCTCTCGCAGGCGGTTTATTGTTAATCGACATTTTAGAGGAGAGAGCTGAAACTAGTTTAGGTTTTATCCAAAAGAAATGCCATCAATTGGAAAAAAATATTTCATTTTTTTTGCTAAAAACTCTTCTGTTACAAGAGAGGCTTTGAGGATCTTTAAGAGAGCATGACTAAATAAGTAACGTATCCTTGGGGTATCTGTTTAAAAGTCTCCCAAAAATCTTTATTTTGGCATGACAACAGCTATATAGTTTCTTCTGTTACAAGAGAATGTTTGAACCTATTTTAGAGTTCAGGTCAGAATGCGCAGGGGATCCTTGGGAATATGTACTATTTAAATTTAACCTTCCCTGTGGTACTTCATAGGCAATTCTTGAACATATTATTGGCCAGGATCTCTCCGAGTCTTGATTTGCAGTCGCTCCAGTTTTTAACATCAAGGAATGTTAAGAAATTCGGTCTCCAACTCTGTGGAACCCAGCGAATCCACCACAAATCTCTTTATTTCTAGACAAATACATCGGATTTTAAAACACCTAACTATTGTACTGTAAATCACAACAGACTGGTATAACCATAAAATGTCACCATTATGTTCATAGATCCATAATAAAATCTTTCTCGCGATTAAACATATATCGAACCACATCTTCTATTTCCATATGATCGTAGCGAGTATTCCATACTTTCTTGACAACATGTTCTCAATGATATTAACAAATATCCAACATAATAATGATCTCAATGATTAAACCGACAGTTTCTTAATCAAAAAACCTTGCCAAACTGTAAGCGATCTTGTTTCTCTTTCAATATTTTCCCATATTTGAATATAAAACAAACAAAAAACCAAAACAAACATCCGCTAATTATTCGATATCCTTTCAAACACTTCTTTTATCTACACGACTACAAAGAGTAACATTTTAAGGGTTTCCCTTTTTCAAAACGAACCCGATTTGAACAATAGACATATCTGATTACACCCTTAGACATTTGATATTATTGGGAGAGCAAAGGCTTCTTCTGTATGTAATATAGTATAAACTTGCATACAACAGACTTGCATATATATTGCTACCTACATAAATGTATGTATGTTTTTATAACAATCGATCGCAATTTCTCTAAAATTGTTTGTACTGTAATATTTAAAAAGGGTAGCAAAACAAAATTTATTCAACCGGAGTTGCAAGTTGTTCTTTTTTTGTAAATAACCTTGGAAGACCGAAGAAATGTTTATTCCTTCATTTTCGATATTATCAAATACCCTACTCGATCGCGATAAATATTATCAGTTGAGTTAGTCAACAGGGTTCAAAGGATGTAATTTTAAAGAGCGAGTCAATTTCGGAGATCCAATAAGCGTTTTCCTTTGGATATGGTTCATTTTATTGGAATCTTTCAATAGAAGAAGAATTCCTCTGTCCTGAATGTATTTAAAATTTGGTAATGTTAACATTATCACTGAAGTTTTCACTTTTAAAGGGTTGTCGTGGACTAAGAGAACTAAAAATGGAGAAGAACAATATATGCATATAGATAGATGCATATATTCTCCTTTATGTTGAAACCAGTGACAGAACGAAGACTCTTCGAGGTGTTAATATAACCTATATAAGATTGACTTTAAGATTAATTGAATAATCATCAATATAGAGACAGTATTCCGACTTAACTGCAAAGATCAATCCAAAAGTATAGGAAGCTTGCAGCTTAATTAATAATTAAAAAGATCCAGAGTAATCGAATTATTCATTTCCCTTAGACCGTTCAAAGAGTTTTGGTCTCCAGTAAATATCAATTGGGATAGCACGTCAACTAATATGGTCGCGGACAATCATTCTATTACATTCGAGTCGAGCAGGTTTTCAGCAACATTTTGTTTAATAGCTCCTCAGTAGCTCCGCGGACAATCATTATTTTGCATCCGAGTCGAGCAGAGATTCAGAACTATACGTTGCTATAGTCCTCAGTAGCTCCACGAGCGATATACGTGGGATGTATATAGTATGCTGGGATGTACATTTTCTCCGGACATGCCATTCAAATCCGATTTGAACGACGAGGCAATGGATTCTTCAGTCAGAGAAAATTCATTTTATTAGAGAACTACAAGAGATGGGAATATTTCATCTTCAAGCTATACATCCTCATGGATCACCCGACGTTGGGGTGCACAAATCGGAACCATATCAAATGGAAGGAAGGAAACGAAACTCATAAAATGGTAGAACCCTAGACACACTCCACAAACGATGGGGCCTGGCGAACGATCGTAAGAGTCCATGGGAGCTCCACATCAAACTATAGGGAGATTCATCATGAAGTTTGATTTTTAGTAGTCTTTTTTTGAAAGATCACTCATATCACTTGTTATCGTTTGACAAATCATCATGGAAAGACTCACACCACAACAGCGTCTCCAAATTGTTCAGCTGTATTGGGAAAAACAGCGTTCTGTATGAAAGAAGACCATGGCAAATTGATTCGTCGTCGTTCTCTGCAGCTTGGTTTGTCGTATTCGACAACTTGGCGTAAGGACCTCGGCCTTTAAGCGTACAAAATTCAACTTGTGCAAGAATTGCAGACAGGCGATTTAAATTTGCGTGTCATTTTCAGTGAATGGGCTCTCCAGTCACTTTGCTCCAACGAGCCGCCCCCAAGGAAATGTTTACAGGTCTCCTAAGTCCTCTAATTTATTTAAGTTGGAAAGAAAGTGTGAAAAGAGTCGCACCAATGAATCGTCTACAAGTCTCTTAAGTCCTCTAATTTATTTAAGTTGAGGGATATATAGAGAAATCGATATGAAGTAATGGAATCCATTCGCAGTCCTCATTCCTCCCATCTTAAATGCCAATAGCCTTAAAGTTGTCCTCATGAAACCGAATACTTGTGATCTACTTAAGTTAAGCTCATCAGCCAACACACTTCCTTTGCCACGAGGCCACCATAAACAGGCCATAATAATTCATCACCTCACCACGCCACCATCCCTAACTTCCTGCCAAACCACTTTCTTCCATTCCACTTCCCCCCAAGATAAACACACTGTATTAATTATCGTTTCTTCAATTAATTTAAGAATTTATAACAATATAGCCTGTGACATCCAATCGAAAACCGGATTAAAAAGCTGGCATACTTTTAGGCAACTCAACAAGAAGTCATCTTGATATTGGAATGACTTAAGCAATTTATAACACTGTCAAACTGTGCTTTGAAATACATATTGGAAAATCCAAAGAACAAAAATCAAGGTTATACACTCTTAATGAAAGAGCAAAAATACATAAATTTATGTCACAGCCCAAAAGTACCAAAAACAACAGACAAATTAATTTGCACAATTTAACGAGACAAGCAAAGCAAAGAAATTGATATTTTTAGCCAAAAAAAAGCACTTGAAAAAGTATGGAAAACCTATACACATGTCAAAGAAGTCACAATGGCTGGTATTAAATAATTAATGGGACTTTGCCTAGACATACAAACATTGGAAAGAAATTGATATTTTCAGCCTAAAAGTAGACTACAACACAGAATCTCCCGTAAAGGTATGCAACCAAATCAATTGTGAGAAAAATCCTATCCAAAAGTAGCATTAAATAATCAAACTGACATCAAGTTAAGGCTACCCACCAAGTGTTGCTACGAACATTTCACATCAAATCCAAGGCCAATCTCATCAATTATTCGCTTAAATTTCAATCTTTTTTTTGCGCTACAGCCATCATGCGGCCAAATTCCTTTTTTATGGGGCAACACGTTGCATGTTTATGTTGATTTTATACAATGATTCGATGTTCCATGGAGTCTAAAACAAATTTAACATATTTACCCCCCCCCCACATCCTTTTTTTTTGGGCGAATACAAATATGGCAAACGAATTTTGCAAATATCGAAATAAAAGCTAAATAAGCAAAACGTTTTTCAAACATCTCACACTATTTCTTGTTAGAGAATGTTGCTTTCTAACACATGGCGAATCTTTAACCCAAAATGTTCTGTGGCCACGAACCTAAAGGACAAGGACATATCAAATAACTGCGAAGTCAGTTTAAAGAATAATAACATTCGTTTGATCGATGTCATGTCTAAGGATAACCTTCGAACTTTAAATGGAATGAATTGGCTGGCAATGTCCAGGCACAAACTATTTGAGAACAAGAGCATTGCAATTAACAATGGACTTATGTGCAATTAAGTAATTGATTGCCTCAGATTTAAAAAAAATCAGATGATATTTTGGGCGACTAGTTCGAGCATAGTGACTGGAGAGCCCATTCACTGAAAATAAAACGCAAATTTAAGTCGCCTGGCTTCAATTCTTGCACAAGTTGAATTTTGTACACTTAAATGATGAGATCCTTACGCCAAATTGTCGAATACGACTATCCAAGCTGCTGAGAATGGCAACGAATCGATTCGCCACGGCGTTCTTTTGCATAGAACGTTGTTTTTCCTAATACAGCTGAAAACATTTTGTAGACGCTGCTGTGGTGTGAGACTTTCCATGATGACTTGCCAAACGATACTCAACAAAATTGACAAAGCAGTTTGATATTAGTCATGCGTGATCTGTCACAAAAAAAGCCTATTGAAAATCAAACCTCACGATGAATCACCCGTTATTTTTTAGTGAAACGAGGTTCGTCTCTCAGAAGCTCACCAATAAACTCAAAATCTTTGCGAATAGATGTCTTAGTTCTAAAACAAAAGCTGCACTCTGAAGTTCCACCAAGCAGAATTACATCCACAAAGACATCATGAGAAGCGAAATACGAATGGCATACATTTATAAAAGAGTTCATGGCAGGCGGAAGACCACATGGAGGCGGACATTTGCGAGAGAAAATGACAAATCTATCGACCACATCTACGGTACATTGCCAGACAGAAAAACGAGTCGAGGAGTTTAATGAATAGTTTTAGTTCTTAATGTATTTAACGAGGTTCGTCTCTCAGAAACTCAGCAATAAACTCCAATTCTTTGCGAATAGATGTCTTAGTTCTAAAAGAAATGCTGCACTCTGCAGGTCCACCAAGCAGAATTACATTCACAAAGAGGAGGAGTTTAATGAATAGTCTTAGTAGTTAGTTCTTATAAGCAATATTTATATAAGTATTTAGAAAAAAGAAAAATTGCGAGATAACAAGGCACATAGCTAGCAGAGAGAGAGAGACAAGTGGAGAAATTTAGTGAATTCTCTAAGTTCTTATTGTTTTATAAATATTTGGAACTCCCATTTATTGACGAACAATGTGCCGTCGTCGACATATCCTGTTAAAACTCTATAGAAAACCATCTGAATATTCTCCATTCAGAGTCATCAAATATATCATCAATCATAAGATCCTTGCATTAAGGTCATAATGATCATTGGTTGAGAGAAGCTCGACCTGGTTCTGTCAGGGTCTTTCGTGGGACAAAGATGAAGTTTGAACCAGCAATCTTTCACAGAAGATGGTGTTGTATAGCTTGATGTTAGAACCGAAGTGAAATCGAGATACCAATATCTCAACTTAAGGACAAACGAAACCCCTCGGCGAAACCTAAACCAAACTAGGAACCCGTAACAAATACCGTCGGAGAAATCTTCAAACCATAGGACCATTCCTTGAGGAGAGAAGTTCGACATTGTTCCGTGCGGAGCTTTCCTGGGATAAATATCTAGTTTGAACCAACAATCGATCATAGAAGATGGCATTGTTTGTCTCGATGAAACCCAAGATCCGAGGTGGAATGAAACTCAACTCAACTCAATTTAATCATATCTCAACGTAAGGACAACCGAAAAACCTCGCAGAAACCTAAACCAAACTAGGAACCCATACAAAATATATCTCTATTGGTCTACTTTCTATCTATCAAGTTTGTATCAAAAAACCTCGACGTTACTTTCGATATTACCATAAACTTGTCACAAGTGTGATCCATAGAAGACGGCGTTGCATGTCTTGATGTAAACCAAGATCCTAGGTGGAATGGAATCGCCAATTTCTCAGTTCAAGGACAATGGAAACCTGTCGGCGAAAACCAAACCCAACTAGGGAACCGTAACAAATTCCGTTCGATAAAGTATATCTTATCGGTCATCTACAGTACGATTCAAATAAAGTATGCATCCCAAATCCTCGATCTTACTTTCTATATTATGATGGTGACAACTACATCAATGTAGGAACCCGTAGCAAAGATATCTGAGCGCTAGTCAGTAATTCCAGCATACAAAATATATCTGAGAGCTCCTGCGGACAAGAAAGCATACCTTATTGGTCTACTTTCTATCTACAATGCTGCGATATGCGGTACGAAGTTTGTATCAAAAAACCTCGACGTTACTTTCGATATTACCATAGACTTGTCACAAGTGTGAACCATAGAAGACGGCGTTGCATGTCTTGATGTAAACCAAGATCCTAGGTGGAATGGAATCGCCAATTTCTCAGTTCAAGGACAATGGAAACCTGTCGGCGAAAACCAAACCAAACTAGGGAACCGTAACAAATTCCTATGAGCACTTTAAGTAGTAGTTCCTACGGTCGATAAAGTATATCTTATCGGTCATCTACAGTACGATTCACATAAAGTATGCATCCCAAATCCTCGATCTTACTTTCTATATTATGATGGTGACAACTACATCAATGTAGGAACCCGTAGCAAAGATATCTGAGCGCTAGTCTGTAATACCAGCGGTCAAGAAAGCGATTGCTAGATAGCAGATGAAGTATGCATCCCAAATCATTAACCTTACTTCGATAGTACAATAGTGACGACTACACCAGACAGATCACTGACGAAATATGCATCCACAATTCCTTGATTTAATTTTCGACAACTACATCAATGTAGGAACCCGCAGGAAAGATATTTGAGCGCTAGTAAGTAATTGCGGCTAACAAGGAAGTAGTCCAATCGGTCATCATCGTCGATAGCTACGATAGTAAGGTAGTGACAACTACATCGATATAGATTAGATAGAATAGACCACTCACGACAGTAAACAACTAGATCATCTACAATGCGATTGACAGATCGCTGACGAAGTATGCATCCCAGTTCCTCGAACCAGTTTTCTATATTTCAATGGTGACAACTAAATCAATGTAAAAACCGAAGCAAAGTCCTCTGATCGCTAGTCATTAGTGCCAGAGAGAAAGAAAACCTATCGGTTATCTACAATGCGATTAACAGATCGCTCAAGAAGTATGCTTCCTCAAATGTTTGACGATACTTTCGGTAGAGCTATAGAGGCAACTAAACCGAACCAGGAATCACTAACAAAATCCTGCCATCAAGATCTTTCGGTTAGCGCTGGCTGGTCAGTTGCCACTGACACTGAATGATCGCTGACGAAGTATGCATTCGAAAATCCTCGACAGTACTCCACTGATAACTAATGCAACCTACGAATCCGCAACAAAGTCTACTAATTCTCAAAGCATTGGAAAAATCCTCGACGTTAAACTAAATGAAAGCAAGCTTCAAGCAAGTTCCCGGACATAGCAACGTCAAAGGAAACGAGATAGCAGATGAACTGGCTAGAAATGGTTCGTCCTTGGAAATCGATAGAGCTGACAACTTAGTAAAACCACCGATTGGCACGTTTTATAGACTGATTGAATCAAGAAAATGGTCACAGATGAACGCAGCATGGAATAGTTTGTCAACCTGTAGGATCGTCAGGGCCACATGGCCAAAGATCGATAGGGGCAAAACCAGAACTCTATTAGAGCTAAACAAGGCAGAAATTCGAACTTTGATAGGTATCTACACAGGGCTAGGAGTAGGATCTCAAGATGGCTGTTGGACATTGAGGATCACTGTCGATTATGTGAGGATGAGGAGGAGTTAGAATCTATTGTGCTTTGTGTACGTAGAAATAAATACCTAGGAATTTATTTCATTAGTTACATAGAGGATATTGCAACCCACACCATTTACGACCTTTTGGGATTTTCAAAAGGACTAAATCGGATCAGGGGTGGCTATTAAGGAACATGGATGTAACCGCATAGACAGTTGACGACTAACAAAGAAAGAGAGCCATAAAGGCATACCACCACCATCGGTATACCGGATGACTCTCGACAAATTTTCTTACCTAGTCGTCAACCATTGGGAAACACCCATACACAGAAATACTAAAACACAACTTCATATTCTCCTACCCCCATATCCCTTTCCCATAACCTCTTATTTCCCTCACGTCTCATCTATCACCAATCACTCCTTCCTAAATCCTATCACTCCCTATCCCTCTCCTATAACCTACAACCTTATACTTTCAGGAAACAGAAGGATTTGCACAATGGACCCAACTGGGTCTCCGAGTGTTCAGAATGCAGGACCATTCTGGTCCTTTAAACCAAACCAAACCAAGCTCCAATATACCAAATACTAACAATGATTATAGACAGTCCAGCCCAGCCAGCCGAGGAATTATGCAGTTTTCGGATCCCTAGCGTTAACGAGACAAAATGGGTCTGTTAAAATGCTGACCTTCACATCATAGTTTGCTTCGACCGGAGATCAGTGAACTTTTGTGTATATATTGCTTTGGAGACTGCGTCTCCAACTACCTGTGCGCGGTGTCTTCGTGTTCCTTCCTGATTCCATGAACGCACATAATTGAAGCGAATAACTACATTTTTCTGGTTTCATTCCATCGGTTTCAAAGAAACCAACATATCCCAGCCATAACATTGAGAAGTCTCCAACTAAGAAACTAAACACACAGTGCCGCATAATTTCTATATATTCGATTGGGTATACTAGCTTACAATTAATAAGGGTTTTCTTAAATGAACCAACAAGAAAAATCTGGCAACTTCACTAAGAGACTAGATAACAACTTTCTTGTATAGCGAGTAAACTCCATACAAATATTAACCTTGTGAGCCCAAACATTGTCGAACAGGCCTCCCGACAATGATTACATTCTCTCGGGGTGTGACATATTTGTGTGTATAGCTTCTAGTGGTTTTTCCATTTTCCACAAACTAAAGTAAATTCTATAACTGACTTAAAATGACTACCTAAGCGAAAAATCATGGAAGCAGAAAGACATTTATTAAAATATCCTTTTACCAGGTACATATCATGCAGGTATTTGTAATAAGAAAAATTACCAGAAATCCTTCGAGGGTTAAAGGCCAAATTTGTAACAAATGTTTACCACAACAAAATACTCTCAACTCTCGCCATCTTTAGCTTACACTCTCCTCTCCTCTTCCCTTGCTTCTTCTCTCTGTCTCCCTGTTTCTCACTACAAATCGTGCTACTTAGATACCTTTAAAAAGGATACAAAACCCGATATGTGTCTTTGGCCATCACAAAAATTCTTCTCTTGCTCTTACTTTTCTGTTTTGGCAAAAACCAAACAACGCACACACATGCACAAATTGCGGTAAAAACCGGCTTAAGGATCTTTGTATCCTGCTGCTGCTGGCTGGCTGGCTCTGGTGTTCAGGTAGAAAATATGTTTTCAAGGATAACAAGTAAACACGTATTACGACGATATTCGCACAAACTCACAGATTTATTTTACACATACGGATGATTTCGTTTGGTGGTACTTTTGAGAGGGAGGGGAAATACCCTAACCCTCAGAAATTCCACTCAGCAACCAGTTGAGATTAACCAAAACAAAAATGGAAGAGGTTTCGAGGCGAAACATGAAACAGTTGTTTGTAAATTATGTCGAGATTGAATGTTTTTGCGAATCGACAACGAATATCGTGAATGGATCGAGTGCGACTTTAATTAGAAGGCGTGTTTACACTTAAAGATTAATCGTACAACTAAGATTTCGCTTCTTGTGAGATTGAACGTTTAGCGAATCGAGAACGAATATCGTGAATACATCGAGAGCGACGTTATTTAGAGGGTGTGTTTACACTTAAAGATTAATCGTACAACTAAGATTTCGCTTCTTGTGAGATTGAACGTTTAGCGAATCGAGAACGAATATCGTGAATACATCGAGAGCGACGTTATTTAGAGGGTGTGTTTACACTTAAAGATTAATCGTACAACTAAGATTTCGCTTCTTGTGAGATTGAACGTTTAGCGAATCGAGAACGAATATCGTGAATGGTTGGCGAGCGGCATTAATTGGGAGGCGTTTACACTTAAAAATTCATCGTACAACTAAGATTTCGCTTCTTGTTTTGTGCTTACATTTAGGAGAAAATTTGTACATCCTTTTGGCTTATCTAAATAACAATATTTCTCATATTTTATAGTTGTAATCATAATCCACTTTCATGTTGTATGAGAGAGTTAAGTGTAAACTTCCCTTATGGGGAGTTTAGACCCAGCAAATATTTGGACAATCGAAACCCTGCCATTTCAACTACCTACATGCACATATTCGGCACTAAAGCAAACTAAATTATGTCTGTTCGAATGATTTTTAACTGGAAATTATAGGTATATGATAATGGTCCTGCACACAACTAATTTTATAAGACTCCTGGCAATATTGCAGTTTATGAACGAATGCACATTCATGTATGTATGTATATCCTTTGACGTTATAAGGTTTCCACCACATGCAAACTTATTTAACAAGAACAATTCCTGGTATTTAAACATCACTTGGCATGGAAATCATGTTCATTTGGAAAATTTTCACTTGAAAACGATTTCCTGTGGTTATACAATCATATCGTTGGTAGTTTTTATTAATACGACGCTATGTGAAATTTAATAAGGAAAAAATGCATGTGATTAATTGAAATGTGGATGTGAAAGGCAGAAGAGAAACGTGCTCAAAAAGTTTGGTTATGTAGAACTGTTGGATTCCAAATGATGTTCATTACTTCAGATGTTTAACATGTTCGATAAAATACTTGGAATCAAAGACAATTCAATTAATATAGATCCCTCAAGTATATGCATGAGTATGACGATTTGCTTTTTTGGGAAATCTATCCATTAGTGGAGTTTACACTTTAATAGGCTTTTTCACACTGACAGTGAAATCGTGCTTAAGGTCAGTTCACACGATTAGATTGACTGCCTTTCACATCGGCCTCCTATGGAATGCTACGCTGTTGTTTGTTGAAATAACAGAGCAATCCAATTTTTAATCACAACTTTTTGAAAATGTTCATAAAATTAAAAAAACCATTTGATTCTTTAGATATAAAATCTCTCTTTCCTTATTGTCGGCCCTTTTTATCCTCACACTATGTGCTTTTTCTATCCTACATGCTTAATTTAACAGTTCATTTTATCCAGTATGATGGTGTGAATCAGCCTTTTTACTCGATTGCTTGTATGAAATTTCAGTATGATCGATAGGCCTGTTCAATGGGGCTTACTAGCTTAATTTTTGTATGGAATTTATTCGCTTAACAAGAAAGTAGCTTACTACTCTCTTAGCTGTGTTGCCAGATTTTTCCTGTTCATTTACGAAAAACCAAACGTTGCCAACTTATCAAGTATCTTAATTGTAAGCTAGTAAGCCCAATCGAACAGACCTGATAACAAATCTCAGATCCTACTGAAATTTGACACTAGCAATCGAGTAAAAGTTAAGTTCGATTTCACCGCCAGTGTAAAAAGGCTATACGATTTTTTTTTTACAATTCGATTTGTCAAAAAAATTTTTGTTCACACCCAACTAGTTGGACCTTTTGCAAAATTAAACTTTGTACACGGAATGTGCTGAATTTTATGAAAATGGCGAACAAAATTTATTTGACTTGGCTGTGCCTAATGGAATTGTAAAATAGTAACAGATAGAATCAATCGATTTGTTTTGATGCTGGCAATATTAATTTAATTTCAGTTGTCATAATTTGTAGTAGCTATGGGAGCTAGTGAAAATTCAATGCAAAGACGATGTGGTATAGGTGTCCGTCAAAATTTTGTATTAGGAGTTTGAAGACTTCTTTCTTAACAAAATGTCGATAAAATAAAAAAGACAACAGATGAAGCTCATTGTGTCTGCCGAAGCAAATATTTTCAAACTTGCAAAACCTGCTGATACAACCAAACGATTTCTTCTTCTCTTTACACACTCAATTTATTTCAGAATTTCTTCATTTTTAGCTAAATGTATAGTTGATAACATATCGATAATTTATTGTTATCGAAAAGTTGAAACACCAATCATATGGTTTTGTTTACATTATAAGACTTTTGTTCGACGCAAACAAAGTGTTAAGTGTAAAATTCTATATTATTTTTGTTTTGGCTAAGGAATTTAATATCGAGACAAATAAAAATCACATCCCTCCTTTAAAACCCTGCAAAGAAATGTATTTTTTCTGGATTTTTTTGTCAGTTAATATTGTTATCGAAAAGCTGACCCACTTATCATATGGTTTTGTTTGTTTATATTGTAAGATTTTTCTTCGACGCAGACCAAGTGTGAAATGTAAACTCTTCTATTCTCTTTTTCACTTTCATGGCAAATAAAAATCAAACCCTTTTCAAAAACCTGGAGAGAAATTTATTTTTTCTGGATTTTTTGCCAGTTCATATTAGCGATTTTGCGAAGAGAGATTGTATATAGAAATAACGATAATGCCATATTTGGATGACATTCATGAAATACTTTCGCCAGAATGATCATAACTTCAGAGTTTAATAATTGATTTCTTTCAAGAATAAATTACAAAGTACAAAAGAGGAAAAACTAGCCAAGGACCAAGGAATTCGCCTGAATTTCTCATATTGAAATTGTGTTGAAATAAAATTGAGTTTCTGATATAGTGACTGTACTTGAATAAATGTACATGGCTTCACTTTTCTTACGTATCACTCTTTTACAAAGATTTTGTTTATAGTGCTTTATAACCTTTCCAGACTGCATGCGAAATCCATCGATTTCAGCTTGAAATGTGTCATTTGAAGCTGAAATCGATGGATTTCGCACGCAGTCGGAAAAGGCTATTAGTAATGCGTGAAGACGACATATATGTATTTCTACAAGCCATAACTTCTACATTTATCTATAGATGTTCCATAGATCTATAGATGTTCAGCTATTATAAAAAACAACTAAAATATTCTGTTATTTAGTTTACAAAAGTCTTTTTCGACCTATTTAAGCAAAAAATTAGAAATTCATGATTTTTTTAAAAATCTTTTGCGTCTACAAAGAGGACCACATTTGTAAATCGGCCTTATGTCATTTCAGCTAGATTCTACATGCAGTCTGAAAAGGTTATTAGTCATGTGGGAAGACGACATGTATGTACTTCTACAAGAAGAGCCGTAACTTCTACATTTATGTATAGATTTTCTTCAACTAGGGCTTGTTTTCTTCGTTCCAGCTGTTATAAAAAAAAACTAAAATATTCTGCGATTTAAATTACAAAGGGTCTTCTTGAGCTTTCAACCAAATATTTAGAAAATCATGCTTTTTTAAAAAAAATTGGCGTCTACAAAGAGGGCCCCAACTTCTACATTAATCCATAGATATTTTAAATATAGAAACAGTTTTCTTCGTTATAAAAAAAAAAACTTTTTTCCATTTTTTGTTCAATTTTTATAGCTGTTTTCGTGCCAGCAAAAAAAATTTGGAAAAAATTGATTTGAACTGGTTTATTATCCTGGCTCAAGACCATTTTTCATCTATATTTAATAGAATGCAAATTTATTTACAAATGGCATGGTGACATTTATTACTTGGCTGCAGCCTACCACGATCATGATTTCGACCATGTCAAAAGTCTTTTCAAGTGGCTTCGCAGCGACTTTTCAACATCAAACCCGGCCTCTATAAGGAGATGATTCTCACAAACGAACGAGAAACACAACTCACTTGCCGAATTTGCGTTTAAAAAATATTTTTTTCTCATTTTTTTAAACTTCCTAAAGCGCTGTTTCTTTGTGAATGTGATATTCGCATTATTTGTAGCCGTCATATTTACCTTTAACTGAATATATAAGATGTTGTTATAGAGCCTATATTTCCAATGAGAGTGTCAATATCAAAGGTACATTCGGCGAAAATTGGATTTTTAGATTTTTAGGATAAAAATATAAAAAAATTAACATTAATTAATTTTAGTTTAGAAAGCCAAAACACATCAGAAATTAGAAGTCCCTTCGGAAATTTTTCTGTTGCATAGTCTTATAGAAAAATATTTATATTAATATTTGTTCATTGATAACTTAAATTTTTTTATTAGGGAACCGAATCCGTGGCTCAACATAGACTATATATATATATATGTCTTTTCTTGTCGACCAGTGTAATGTACTCTTAACATCTTCATTTTACCGGCAACAATAACATAAGCTCTTCATTCATTGACCCAACCAATACCAAGCATGCATTCATTCATCCATCTCCATTGCCATCTCATACCCTTCCTTTACCCCCCTCAAAATGATTTTAATGATTTATCTAAAGTCGTCTCCTCTGCGATGCCAGCGAAGAGAAAAAAGAGCCGCCCTAAATTCGATTGATTGCAGCCAAAGTTAATGGTGTTTTATCATTTTTTATAGCCATTGGCTATACAATTAGTTTTGTTTGCATGGGCTCTAGAAATTGGCCAAATTATGTTCGTTGTTGGTAGCCCCCCAATTAGTGCCCTCGAGGTTCGAGGTAGAGGTAATGTGGTTTGTCCAGGGAACTTTGTTGCTTGGTCAGTTATTAAATGGTGGCTAAATGATGTTTTTTTGTTTTGCGGGGAAAAACAGTGGCAAACATACTTTATATTAAGATTTTGAAGCACAATAAATCTATGTTGAAGAGATAAATGAACAAAAAGAAGCCATATTACTTAATTTTTGTTTGGATTTCTCGCATTTTTCCAAACGGGTTTAGTTTACCTTCCCATACCTATGGCTATAAGCATATTTTAATCTAAGTTTATCATTTCCTATTTCCACTAATTTTTATACGACCCTTAGACTTATAGCTGTCCATCGTATAGTGGCACAAAATCAAGGATAAATTTTTAGGAGATTGTGCAAAAGCAGATTATTTAAAAAATAAATTGCTTATAGCTTTGTAAAACATAAACCAATCATTTCGAAAATTTATTGAATTTTATTTAGATAAAAACACTGAAAGAAAAACGATAATTGTAGCAAAGAAACTGTTTCGGGACACTCTACAGCACTTTTATGCTGTAAAATGTGGTAAAAAGGAATAAAAATGGTACCAATCAAACGACATGACCAACAGCTTTAAACATAAAATTCGGTGTGTTCATTGCTCTAATTGCGCAGACGCTTAAAATAAATGGTTATTTCTACATTCGTACTTTTTAGGGGTAAAATGGGGAAAAGGGATAAAAATTGTACTGACTATATGGCTGAAGTTAAAATTATGAACTGCTGTATTTGAACTCCCATGACAGCGTAGATAGCGTAAAATAAAGGAATTTTTAGAAATTCGTACTTTTCCGGTGAATCAGGGCGAAAGGGGATAAAAATAGTACCAATCAAACGACAACAACTACTAACATGAAATTCGGTGCGTACAGCCCTCTAACTGCGTAGAAACTTAAAATAAACGAATATTTCTAAATTCGTACTTTTTTGGGAGCAAATGGGAAAAGGGATAAAAATGGTACAGACCATATGACTGAAGTTAAAATCATGAACTGAAGTATGTAGATTCATAAAACAAAAAGATTTTTTAGAAATTCGTACTTTTACGGAAAAACGGGCAGAAAGGGGATAAAAATGGTATCAATCTAACGGCTGCGTCCAGATTAATGAAATTCATATATATACATCCGTCCAATTGCGTACACAAGTAAAATTAATGGATATTTCTAAATTCGTACTTAAAGGGATAACAATTGTACTTTTACGAGGAAATGCTGCTAATGGGGGATAAAAATGGTACCTGCTAAAAGGCTGCAGCAGTATAATTAAATACGACGTACACTTCGCTCTGTCCGCTTAGATGCGAAAAATAAATCAATTTTTCGATATTCCTATTTTTATAGTCAAAATGGGGAAAAGGGGATAAAATTGGTACCGACCAAATATCAGTTGTTAGAATCATGAAACTGGTTACGTACATTCTATTGCTAGTGTAGTTGCTCAGTATAGAGGATTTTTCAAAATGTTTACATTTTAAGGGAAATGTGATGAAAGGGGATAAAAATAGTACCTACCAATCGCCAGCAGCCAGAATAATGAAATTCGGTGTATACTTCGCTCTGACTCCGTAGACACGTAAAATAAATTGATATTCCCTTAAATAGTGTAGACGCTCAACATAAAGGTTTTTTTCGAAATATTTACTTTTTTGGAGGAAACAGGCCGAAAGGGGATAAAAATGGTTGCAACCAAACGGCTGCAGTTAGAATCATGAAATTCGGTGTCTACTTCGCTCTAATTGTGTAGACACGTAAAATAAATTGATATTTCTAAATTCGTACTTTTAGGGTCAACATGAGGAAAACGGGATTAAATTGGTACCGACCAAATGCCTGAATGCCTAGAATCATTAAATACGTGGCGTATTTAATGATTCTAGGCATTTATACCTTTTTGGGCAAAAGGGGATAAAAATGGTACCAACCAAACTGCTGTGGCTAGAAATGTTTATAAATAATAATTTATAAATAGAATCATTAAATACGCGGCGTACATTCCTTTGAATGCGTAACGTGCAGCAATAAGGATTTTTTCGAAATTTATAAATTTTAGGGCAAAAGGGGATAAAAATGTTACCAACCAAACTGCTGTGGCCAGAAATGTTTGTAAATAATAATTAATGCTGCAACAAACAACCTTCATTCCCGAAATTACGAAATTATTTCTTTCAGTGTGTTTATATAGGCTTTACAGCCCATCCCACATCACATCAGTCAGACCATCAATCAATCTTCTTCGGTTTCATTCGTTAGTTGGCAAATTTTTTGCTTAATTTGACGATTTGGGTAAAACATTTTGCGTATGCAAATCACATGAGGCTATTTGAGAATGACAAATAAGTGATATAAGCATGGGTAGTATGTATGTGTAAATGTATGTATGCGAATAAATTTATATTGCGATGACTTTACAAAAACACATGCTGCAAAAGAACTTAACTTGGATTTTCAATTTGTTGCAAGCGTAGTAAAGATATGGACAAGAATTTTTATATTTCTAACAGTTAATCGTGTTTGAGTTTTAGCTAACCTAGGGGTATGTATGTGTGTACACATCTAGGCAATGGACATTTGGTGAATATTGATGAGATTTTAAGCCAAAACAGAGTTTTCTATAAAATGAGTCAAAGCATTAAATTACATTTTCTACGTGCTCTTCTTTTTCAACTTCTTGTACATTTATGTAATTTTTAAGGCCTTCTTACATGTTGTTATATTGAATTTTAAATTTATATAGGCTTTCAGAAATAAGAAAATTGTGTAATAATAATAATTGAAAGCTGAATGGAATAGGAAAATGCAATCGATACTATTTTGGAGGGGAAAACTTTCCCATTTCTTTCCCAACGGTCCGATTTTATTGCAATTTCAGGTGAGAAATCATGTAGGAACAGGCTTAAGTCGGTCAGTAGCTCTTCCCGAGCTTTTTCTTACAAATGCTAACGTACAAGCAGAAGTACGAAGAACGAAAGGGAATAGAACACAATCTATAAGCTATAATGACTTATTGTGTAAGTGTTGCCAACTAAAAGTTGAATTGTTAAATAAAGGAATTTTTGGAAATGCGTACTTTTCCGAGGAATTGGGTTAAAGGGGGATAAAAATGGTACCAACCAAACGGCTGCAGCTAGAATAATGAAATTCGGTGTGCAAAGCCCTCTAATAACGTAGACAAGAAAATTTTTAATATTGATTTGAACTGGGATATTGTCCTGGCTCAAGACCATTTTGCATCTATATTTAATAGAATGCAAATTTACATGCCAAAAAAAATACAAACGAAAAAACTAAATTTTTTAATATTTTTAAATTGGAACTTATAAGGGGAAAGTGGAAAAGGGATAAGTACCAACTAAAAGGCCAGGACGCATTATACCTAACATGTATGTTGTATGTTAATGTGTACACGTTACGGAATTTCAGAATTTGTCTTTTTTGAATTAACGAAAAGTTGATATTTGAACGATAATTTATGGTTCGACTTAAATACGACGTACGATTACACTATACCGAGACCTAAAAATTTATTTTTTGTGTACATTGATGTATATTATTCGTAAAATCAAAAAATATATTTGGATGAGATAAGAAAAAATAATAATTTTTGATGAATTAAAAAAAATAAAATTGAAATTTTCGTCGAAGGTACCTTTAATATTTGTACTGTCATTTTCGGTCCCATCACAGTTGATATTTTAACGATAATTTATTGTTCGACTTAAATCCGACGTACGATTACACTATACCGAGACCTAAAAATTTATTTTTTTTTGTGTACATTGAGGTGTATTAATTCATAAAATCAAAAAATATATTTGGATGAGTTAAGAAAAAATAATAAAATTTGATGAATTAAAAAAATTCAATTTTCGTCGAAGGTAACTTTAATATTTGTACTCTCATTTTCGGTTCCATCACAGCCGCTTATAACTTCAATTAAATCTATCTTTCACATATAAACAGTGGTTCAGGAATAGTCTCCAAAAAAAATATTTTTATCTGGTACGGAAATACCAAAAAAAATAGAAAAAAATCGGAGAAAAAAATGGTTTTTTATCTTTTAATAGCTAACATAGCAAAAAAAAATAGAAAAAAATCGGAGAAAAAAAAATGGTTTTTTATCTTTTAATTGCTAACATTTTAACATGATAACAATGTCCATATGTCTATGAAAAATTATAGGAGTTATGACACTCTTCGTAGATGTAAAAAATCATGATTTTTTTAAATGGTTAAAAAGAGTGGAAACCCCTTTACAAATGAGGTAATACAATATATTTTTTGTTATTATTATTTATTTTAGTTTTTTCGATTGTATTTTTTGGTCTGCAATCAATATTTGATTTGTTATTATTATTGAAAGGGATCTTAGTGAAGAAACCAAGGTCTAGTTGAAGAAAATCGATGGATCGATATCGATAGAAGTTATGACTGTTATTGTAGAAGTAAGGGAATTTCAAAAAATATAAAATTTCTGCACTTCTACAAAAATGGCCATAATTTCTACAGTTATCCATTGCCTTTTTTTCAAATGTACCTTATTTTCTTCGTTAATATGTCAGCTATTAAAATAAAAATAAATTATTCTGCATAAAATTTGGAAACAAATTTTTACAAGTTATTTAAAAAAATTTAAAAAAAAATCACGATTTTCCATTGCGTCTACCAAGAGTGTTATAACTTCTGCATTTATCCATAGATCTTTGGCATATAGACATTACGTTATTTGTTAAAGTGTTAGCTATTGAAAAATATTTTACGATTTTTTTCCAACTATGCTATTATTTGTAAAGGAATTTTCATGATATTTAAACATAAATTGATAATTTTAATATCTATAATAAAATAATATTTTTTTCATAATTTTTTTTTTGCGTCTACAAAGAGTGTCATAACTTATATATTTATCATAGATCTTTTATACATAGAAAATGTTTTCTTTACTAGAAAATTACCTATTAGAAAACAAAAAAAATCAAAATAATTTTCTCCGAGTTTTTTTTTCGATTTTTTGTCAGCAAAAAAATTATGATCTTCCTTTGCGTCTACCAAGAGTGTTACAACTTCTGCATTTATCCATAGAACTTTGGCATATAGACAATATTTTATTTGTTAAAGTGTTAGCTATTAAAAAATAAAAAAATATTTTACGATTTTTTTTCAACTATGCTATTATTTGTAAAGCCATATTTAAACATAAATTGAAAAATTCTTGATTTTTTTGCGTCTACTAAGAGTGCCATAACTTCAATATTTATCATAGATCTTTTATACATAGAAAATGTTTTCTTTGTTAGAAAATTACCTATTAGAAAACAAAAAAAAAAAAACAAAATAATTTTCTCCGAGTTTTTTTCGAAAAAATCTATTTTGACTCATTTTTTGGAAAACCTTCCTAAACCAGTGTTTCTATGAGAAAGTGTACTTTATAACATTTGTAGCCAACATAAATACCATTAATTAAACATATAAGCCGGTTTTATCGGACTTCTATTTCCAAAATGAGTGTACAAATATTAAAGGTAGCTTCGGTGAAAATTGGAATTTTAGTGATTTTTGTTATTTTTTAATTTAACCTTAAATTTTTTAAATATTATTTTAGTGTTTAGAAAGACAAAAGACAACAGAAAATGTTATGAATATCCTTTCGGCAAAGTTTTTGTTGCAAAGTGTATTCAAGCAATAATTTATTCTAAGATAATATACTTGCAAGGGTCTAGTAGTTCAGATAAACTAGACTAACAATGTTATACATAGCCCTTCGGTAAACATTTTGTTTTTTGTGTAATTCGACCGATAATTTACTCTAAGACGAGAGTTGATATTTATATTTCAAGTACTTTCAAGGGTCTAGTAATTCAGAAAAAACATTTGGACAAAAATGCAACACAAAAAAGTTACACAGAGAACACATGAGGTTCTTCCATCTTGATCTAGGGACGAAATGTTTTGGAAATGATCGTAAACAATCTAAACTTTTATATCCGTGGGTTTTTTATTTTTTATTTGTATGGACCGCAACCCACCCTAATACACATTAACTCATAGAAATTTATCTATTAACGGGGAACGAAAGTGAATGGAACAGAAAAACTATATAATACGCTCAAATGTCTACCTGGTTAAGTGTTGCCAACTGAAGCGCTACTGTGTTTTATTCTTACATGTGAACACCCCTAATGCTGTTTTATTTTTATTTATAATTTGTTCCACAAATATCCTGTCCTTCAGAAAACATTATTCATACCATGAATTGTGGGTGGCTGTCGACTATGAGGTGAGAAGTCCAGGAATTTTTTGGTCTGATCTCAAACCACATATCCACAAAATCTCAGTTGCTCTTACCACAATTCGGTAGTTTCTTTATAATTTAGTTGTAAGTAATTGGGTTTCATTTGGAAAACGAAACAATTCCCCTGAATATTTGTCTAGTCAACTTTTTGTTCAATTTCTACAAACACACACCCCACCCACATCACTTTCCGACCAGATTGAGGATTACAAAAGAAAAACGATTGCTCTATGTCTGGTTACTACTACACTACATCTAATTAAGTAGTCCACAGTGGGTGCTGTATTTTGTCCAGTCATCCATGATTAACTCAGCAACTTTTGATAGCAAGTGAAGAAAAGAAAAAAAGAATTTCCCAAGTAACACAATGAGAGCGATGAGTGACAAATGATTTAATATGTCTAATATTATATTAGACAAATCATCAAGACTTAAATGGGTTCATTCATCCTGTCATACTTGTGTACTCTGGATTTGATCACATTATTTTGATACCAGAACAAGGAGGAAATCAAAAACTGTTAAACTTTCCCTGGGTGATATGCTATTAAAAAGTTTTAATATAAAAAAACTATAAACCTTTCAACCGCATTAATACGTTCGCAAAATTTTCCCCATTTCCACATTTGTTTTGCGAAAACTACTATTACATGTTGCAGGACATTAGTCGTGTCCTCTCTCGACACATAAAGTTTATGAGAAAATGTTGGAAAAAAATCCAAAAGTTTGGCATAACCAACCCAAACCTGCATTCACAAGGAGTACATATTACTGCCTTAATTCCAAAAAGGGTCTAACTGACATTATTTTCGAAATTGAGTTTTTTACATATTCCTATAGAAAACTTTGTAACATATTGGAATATATAAAAAATCGATTTTGAAAATAGTTGCAGTTACATCCTTTTATAATTAAGCTAACGATATATTGCCTCAAATACTCTGCATTTATAGGTTCTTCTTCTTCAAGTGGACAACATGCAGATACAGAGATTCCCTGGCCTGATTAATAGTCAACATATTTCAGAGAACCATAAACGAAAAATATTAACAAAATTGTCTATCATATACATATGAATTGCGCTTAATATTGTTAGTTAAAGCTCGTCACAGATGATGTATTTATATACGAGGGTTGTATGATTTCAGTGGTAAATATGAAATACTAATTTTAAGGTCCAACAGAGAGGAGATGCCACAACAACATCGTAGACTTAAACTCCGAAATCGATCTGGAGATTATTTCCAAGTCGGTAGTTCAAATTTAAGACGTTCAATCGACAACCCTATATTAGAAACACTATTTAATAAAAATTAAAAATCGTAGTTCAAATTTAAAAAGTTTAATCGACAACCCTTATTAGAAACACTATTAAATAAAAATTAAAAATCGGTAGTTCAAATTTAAAACGTTCAATCGACAACCCTATATTAGAAACACTATTAAATAAAAATTAAAAAGTATTAAATTTAATTAAAAAATTTTAATTAAAATTTATTTTTTTTTGTGTGCATTGAACCATACCTAATCATAAAATCCACACAAAAGATTTTTAATGGATAATTTTTAATTAATTTAAATTTATTTAAATTTATTAATTTAAATTTATTTAAATTTATTAGTTTAAATTTATATATATCCTTGGTGTACCTTTTAATATTTGTATCATCATTTCCGAAATATAGGTCCAGTCGAATCGAATAATGAACAATGATGCGAGTTACACATAGAAAACCATGTTTAGGAACAGCCTCCAAATAATTGAGAAAAATTTTACTTTTTTCGAAGAAAACATTTTTTTGTCTGTCACGAAAAATCCCATGAAAAATGGTAATAGCTCATATTCAAACGAAGAAAGCAATGTCTACATGTAAAGAATCCAGGGATACATATAGAAGTTATGGCTCTCTTTGTAGACGCTTAGGATTTGGAATGACAAAAACTTTGTAAAAAATGACAAAAATTTAATTTTTTACCAAGTTTTTGGTAAAAAAAGAAAGAAAGCAATAAAAAATAAAAAAATGTATATAACTTATAATTTTGTTTTATTATTTAGCAGCTCATATTCCAAAGAAGTAAATCCAGGGATACATATACATAGAAGTTATGGCTCTCTTTGTAGACGCTTAGAATATGGAATGACAAAAACTTTGTAAAAAATGACAAAAATTTAATTTTTTACCAAGTTTTTGGTAAAAAAAGAACGAAAGCCATGAAAAATAGAAAAATATATATAAATCATAATTTTGTTTTATTATTTAGCAGCTCATATTCTAACGAAGTAAACAACGTCTAAATGTAAAAGATCTGTGGATAAATATAGAAGTTATGACTCTCTTTGTAGACGCTAAGGGTTTTTAATCATTATCATTTAAATTGGCGCGAAACCCCACTTATCAAATTAGATAGAATATTTTATAGTTGCTGGAATCCCAACGAAGAAAATCAGGTATATTTGAGAAAAATCTGTGGATTAATGTAGAATTTATAAACCTTATTGTAGAAGTAGGGGAATCGTAAAAAACTTTGTAAAAATGACAAAAATGATTTTTACCAAGTTTTTGGTAAAAAAGAAAGAAACCCTTGGAAAATATAATAAAAGATGAAAAAATGACTGTTTTATTTTTTAACAGCTCATATTCAAACAAAGAAAACAATATGTAAATGTAAAAGATCTATGCATAAATATAGAAGTTATGGTCCTCCCTATAGGCACTAACGATTTTTAAAATTATGGTTAAATAGTGCGAAAACATGGTTTAAAATTATTTAACTGAGTATTTGGTTATATTTTGTAATAGATGTTATCTTAGCAGAAAACAAGGCCTGTTTGAAGAAAATCTATGGTTAAATGTAGAAGTTATGACCCTTATTGTAAGTAAATTATTGAAGTAAGTGAATGACAAAAACTTTGTAAAAAAAATGCCATGTTCCTTTTTACCAAGTTTTTGCTTAAATTAATCTTTTTAATACATGAAAACGTTATTTACTTCTACAATAAGGGTCACAATTTCTACATTTATTCATAGATTTCCTTCAAATTTGCTTTGTTTTCTTTCCCTATTTGAAGAAACTCTAAATCTGGATAAACGTTATAACCTTCATTGTAGAAGTAAGGGAATGACAAAAACTTGTAAAAATCATATTTTTACCAAGTTTTTGCTTAAATTACTTTAGTCATACACAAAGACGATATGTACTTCTACAATAAGGCTCATATCATCCACATTTATTCAAATATTTACTTCATTAAGATACCATATATTGTAAAATAAAACTAAATCATTTGTTATTTAATTTACAAAGGACTCTTTTTACCAAGTTTTTGTTTAAATTAATTTAATCACTGCAGTTGCAGTTCTTCAATATGGGTTATAACTTCTACATTTCTTCAAAGAAAAAATAAATATTTTTTTCTATTTTATTTACAAAGCACTTGTTGCGCTATTTTAACACAAATTCAGAACAGCATAATTTTTCTAAAAAGTTCTTTTGCGTCTACAAAGATAGCCATAGAGACACTGCAATCTTCATTATAATGTTAGTTATTGAAAAATTAAAATTATTTTTTTTAAATATTTTTTTCTGAAATTTTTTTTAAGTCTGTTTCACTGTTTCCCCATGAAAGTGTAATTCACAACATGTAGCCATCATAATTATCTTTAATTAAAAATATAAGCGGGTGTTATCGGATGTATATTTCCAAACTGAGAGTACAAATATTAAAGGTACATTCGGTGAAAAATGGAATTTCAATAAAAAAGATTTTTAAAAAAATATACATACAATTTTGGAGTAGATTTTATGAATCGTATACCTCAATGCAAACAATTTCTTTTAGGTTTCAAAATTTTTATTGCATAGTGTGGCTGTATTAACGCATGGTGCATTTATGATTAAAAACGTGATATAAAGCTTGTCTAAAATAATTCATAAGCGTTCCCAGAACGACTTTATTAATCTTTTTATACCCTCCACCTCCAGGATGGGGGTATACTAACTTTGTCATTCCGTTTGTAACACATTGAAATATCGACCTGAGACCCTATAAAGTATATATATTCTTGATCGTCATAAAATTCTAAGACGATCTAGCCATGTCCGTCCGTCCGTCTGTTGAAAGCACGCTATCATCTAAACAAAAGGAGCTAGAACGTTCAAAATTTCCATAAATGCGTATTATAGTAGTAGATCGGTTGGGATTGAAACGGGGCGAAATCTGCCCAAAGGACTCACAAGGACTAAAAATACCCACAATAATCCCTAATATTTTAGAGTATTTAAGCATATTTTTTAAATATGACTGCTTGTACATACTTGATATCGGGAATGCGAATTCCCCCGATAACAAAAACGTGATTCTTTTTTGTAGGGGGTGAATGAAAAAGGGATACAAATGGTACATATTAAACGACAACAGCCAGAAACACGAAATTCGGTGTGTACATTCCTCTAATAGAGTAGATACATAATATAAAAGTATTTTTTCCAAATTCGTACTTTTAAGGGTCAAATGGGAATAGAGGGATAAAAATGGTACCAACCAAATGATGATCTAATGACCGCAGCTAAAGTCATGAAATTCGGAGTATACATTCCTCTGAGTGTGTAGACAAGGAAAAAAATAGTACCAATCAAATGACCGCAGCTAGAGTCATGATATTCGGAGTATACATTCCTCTGACTGCGTAGACACGGAAAATAGACGAATTTTTCGAAATTAGTACTTTCAAGGGATACAATGGTACAGAGGGATAAAAATAGTACCAACTAAACGACTACAGCTAGAATGATAAAATTCGAATTGCGTAGAAACGTCAAGGGGGTAACAATTTTACCAACCAATGTTGTATACATTCCTCTGACTGCATAGACACGCAAAATAAAAAGTTTTTTTCCAAATTCGTACTTTTTCTTTTACTGCAAAAATTGGTTGAATCATGAAGTTAGGTTATTTTGCACTATGTACGTCTGATAATGGATTATTCATAATTTGTACTTTTGGAATTCAAATAGAATGGAAATACAAACAACGGTAGCACCCACTATCTACCAATATTTATGGTTTTGAATGTATAAATATAAGAATATTTATTTTTTGAATTGACGTATTGGTAGCATTACTTTATAAGCGTGGTTTGAAATAATTTAAATATTATATTTATTTATAAAATTAATTTTTCAATATTTGTATTTGTTTTGGTTTGGCTATATTAAAAAAAATTATATTTTCCTGTAATATTACTGCACTTCTACGAAAACCGACAACCTCTGTGGAATGCAATCCATGGTGGAGGATATATAAAGTTCGGCCTGGCCGAACCTAATGCCGTTTTTACTTGTTTTATTTATTTTTTTCTTATTTGTGAAATAATTATAAAACATTTTAAGATCATTGTGGATCCCAATGTATTTTCGAGATAATTTATTGGGACATTAATGATGTTTAATTTTTAGAAACAATAAAAGTAAGTTTGGGACAGTTTAACAACTACCTTTCTGGCAAAAATTGCAACATTTTCTACCTTTTTCCCTATAACTACCATTTGCTGTTATTTTATATTGAGATTATTATTTATTTTTAAGTATTATAATTTATCCACACTTTACATACAACCCTCCTCAAAAATATACTTATATAAAGAGTGATTTTTTTGAGGTTAGGATTTTCATGCATTAGTATTTGACAGATCACGTGGGATTTCAGACATGGTGTCAAAGAGAAAGATGCTCAGTATGCTTTGACATTTCATCATGAATCGTCTTACAAACGAACAACGCTTGCAAATTATTGAATTTTATTATCAAAATGCGTGCTCTGTTAAGAAAGTTCATTGCGCGCTTCCATTTTATGGTCAGTTTAATCGACCCACTGAAGCGGCTATTCGGGCTATTGTGACTAAATTTCGCACCAAATTTACATTGTTGGACATTAAACCACCAACACGCTTACGTAGAGTGCGAACTGAAGAAAATATCGCAGCTGTATCGGCCAGTGTTAATGATGACCACCAATTTTCGATTCGTCGCCGTTCGCACCAATTGGGCCTCTGTTACTCAAAAACGTGGAAATGCCAAAATTGGACTAAGCGGATGGACCACCTAAGACGCAGCCGCGGTCAACATTTAAATGAAATTATCTTCAAAAAGTAAATGTCATGGACCAATCTAACGTTTCAAATAAAGAACCGATGAGATTTTGCAAATTTTATGCGTTTTTTTTAAAAAAAAGTTATCAAGCTCTTAAAAAATCACCCTTTACATATGTATGATTGTTTCTCAAACTTTTCCTTGCCAATATCTTCACATTCAACATTTTGTCATTCGTTCATCTTTTATGGGTCATATTTCATGTGATATGACGACAAAAACGCCAATAACTTTGTTTCCCTTTTTTATTATATTTATGCATGTACTCGTATGTAAGAATGTCAGTTTCTGTGTAGTGAGTGGCCTGGACTGTTCTGGACTTTCCTTTTATGAATTAGTTTATTAATAATGAAGTATTATTATCAACAAACTGTCAGTGTTGGGACACCCGAATCTTAAACAATGCAAAAGTATGTATGTATGTATGTGGCTGTATGTCCAGTCATTCTTATTAAACATGTCTTTTAGGGACGACTTGTGGTATTGGGAATCCACTGACCCAGAACAGAAAAAGATGTCTGGCAAAGATGATGATGATGATAGTCGGTCGGTCTTGGGTGGTTAGTATTTTGTGGTGGTGGCGGTGGTGATGGTGGTCGTCAGAATAGAGATTATAAATTATAGTTTAACCATGAAGAAAAAAGTTATTCTTCACAAGCACTCGAAGAAAAAAGACAATACAATGAGATTAAGGATTAATCAAGTGTCATATGTGTAATGAGTGATCCGATTGTGTCCGATTGTATCCGATGATGTCACCCAATTGACATGATAATCAAACTTTTAGCATCAAAATTCTCACCAAACACACCTCACCTATTTCCTCCCTATTCATGTTAACTACGTTAACTCATAGAACTTTGTACGCATCATAATTAACGACTTTGTAAAGCTGCCAAGCCAGCCTACTTCTGAAAATTTGATTGCTTGCCTTTCCCTGAGTGTACTTGAGCTTGTTTTTCATATTGCGCTGCGGTGCGATGTGTTAACGCCTTCTTTGTTTATGTGTTACGCTCAAAGGCCATGCAAAAGGATATGCAGACAGTTGAAAGGAACCCCATAGAATGAAAAGAGATATGTACATTGTACATATGTATGTATACAAGTTCAAAGTAAACCGATATGCATAAACTAATCCCCACATACATACATACATAGACACTAGCTCTAGTTTCGCATGTATTTCTATGCAATAAGGGTATTCACTTTAAGAACATGTTCGATTGGGCTTTTAAACTTTATTTGAGGCTTTTGTAGATGTTTTTGAATTAAAATACAACTGAAGGTATAACATGAAAGCTATATTTGCTTATATATAATACATAACTAATGCCAAAAAATTAGTTGTTTACAGAATTGCATTAATTGCTCACGGCGTTTGCAGTGACTGACAGTGTAATGCCTGTTAAAACTAGCTTTATTAGCAAACTTTATGGTGTAGAGATCGTCCGATTAATTGGCTTCGGCCTTCGTTCAAAAAGCCGGTTATCGGCCTGCGGCAAAAACAAGCCGTTATCTTTATTGTCCGATACCTAAATAAATGTATTTCTAGTGTGCATTGAGGCAAAAAAATATGGATATATTTTTTTAATTTTTTACAAAATTCCAATTTTTGGAATTATAAGTTCGTTCACACCCGCTTATATGTTAAATAAATTTAAACATTGAGAAAAAAATTATTTATTTTCTAAAAAAAATTCTGGAGCGAAAACACAAAAATAAAAAAAAAACAATGTCTACATGCCAAAGATTTATGGATAAATGTAGAATTTATAATCATCTTTGTAGACGCAATAAAATTTAAAAAGGTCATTACTTTTTTACATTCTGCTTAAATAGATCAAAAAAATAGATAACAGAATATTGTATCCTATTTTATATTAGCTAGGATCCCCACGAAGAAAACAAAGTCTATTTGAATTAGTATTCGAACTTTTACATTATTCGATTAATCGAATAATTATTTGATTAATCGAACAATTGTCCTACTCAATAAATCACAATTAATTAAAGCTAAATAGGCAAGAAAAATTTAATTCAATGTGAGTCAGTACTTTTCTATAATGAATTACAATGCTGCCAATCATATTTCAATATTGTTAGCCGATGAAACTAACAGATTATAATTTCAAAACTAGAATTTTATAACAATGCATATGTTATGTTACATGTGTACGTTGGATTTCGATAAAATTTATAATTTTATAAAGCTTAGATCATTGGTGGACCTTTCCAAACCTGTCCAAATTTCGTTCATTAACTATATAACAATGTCAAATGAAGACAGCATATTATTCTAAATCAATTTATTTATTCGCATTCGCAACTAGAATTTTATATCAATGCATATGTTATGTATGTATGTTTTACATGTGTACTTTGGATTTCGTTAAAATTTATGTAAAAACCAAGATTTTTTAAATTAGTTTGTATCTACAAAGAGAACCCTTACATTTATCCATAGATCTTTAACATAAAGACATTGTTTTCTTCCTTAGAATGTTTTCTGATTTTTAAAAATGTAAAAACTAAGATTTTTTAAATTAGTTTGTATCTACAAAGAGGGCCATAACCTTTACATTTATCCATATATCTTTAACATAAAGACATTGATTTCTTCCTTAGAATGTCAGAAATAAAAAATAACGCAAAATATTTATTCAGATATTTTATTCGATTTATCTGTTTCTTTTTCGTCAGCAAAAACTGATTTTTTGATGCCATTGTTTTTGTTGAAATAATTAAGAGTTCGGAGATTTTTATGACTTGAGCAGAAATCATGATCATGATCAGCCATTTGGAAATAATTTTCCATTCTATAAAATGAAGATGCAAAAGGTATTGAACCAAGACAATATTTCAGTTCAAATCAAATAGTTATTTTTTGATGCCCTAAAACTACTTTATCCAGATTTTGGATTATTTCATATGGAGTTTTACAGGCAAAATCCGGAAAAAGTGGATTTTCAGACAATATCCGACCTCAGCATTAAACAATTCCTTAGTGTAATTTTCTTTTGTATTGTTTTTCTTACGTGAATGCCCCTAATCTATATGATAAATACCCAAGTTTGTTGCCTGTCAAAGTTAATGATCTCTTCCTATGTCCAACAAAGAAAACGAAACCACATGTCTGCATGTTAGATATGACTACTACAACTACTGCACAAAGTTAAGACAGTTTTATAAAGATTGTGATAATTTAAGATTTATTTGGTAAAAATTCTAATGGACAACAAATAAAAGGAAACAGACGCACACACACGCATATGAATTATGAATGAATTTATGAAATTAAAATTGCTTCAATTTAAGAATAACTAAAAGTGGGAATTGCTTTGCATACAGTGTAGGCCGGTTATTATGTTTATATAGTGTTGTCTACTTTTAGGCGTGAGATTTTAAAGTATAATTTCAAAGATAAAAATTTAAATTAAATATAGATACTTCATCTTTAATAAATAGATTTAAGAGAATTTCAGATTTAATATATATATTTTTTAAGTGAAGATAGCCTGTATGGATTGTAGTACACGGATCTCTGAATAAATAAATGCGAAAACTCCAATTAAGTATTCAAAATATATTAACAGAGTTCAGTAACACTATTCTAATAGCCTTTTCATACTACATGCGAAATCCATCGATTTCGGCTTGAAATAACATAATTTCGATTCTCGAATGTCAAATTTGATAGGGATCTGTCATTTGTAAATCGACCTCATGTAATTTCAGCTTGATTTCGCATGCAGTCCGAAAAGAATTATTGGCAAGCTATTATAGCCTTTTCAGACTACATGCGAAATCAATCGATTTCAGCTCAAGGTCGATTTACAAATGACAGATCTCATAAAATTTGACACTTGAAAATCTATCTTATAGCCTGCGAAATCTATCTGATAATAGCCTTGTCACAGTGCCTGCGAAATCTAGTTTAAATGACATAAGGTCGATTTTCAAATGTCAAATTTGTATGGCATTCTACATTTCTAAATCGTCCTCATGTCATTTAAACTAGATTTTGCATTAAGTGTGATAGCCTTGTCAGGTCGATTTACAAATGTCAGATCCCATATAAATTTACATTTGTAAATTGACCTTATGTCATTTCGCATGCAGTGTGATTGATTTTCATGCAGTCTGAAACGGCTGTAAGGTCGCATCCACACCTATGTTAGTTAGTCTAGTTCTAGGATTGCCTATTAAAACGTAGATTATATTACATTTTAATTAAAACTATAGTTTAACCGAATTCGTTGTCAACTTATGTTTCAATTTGTAAAAAGGCCCACAAATCCCTGACCTTACTCAACAATGGCTTGATATTTAACCTTAATTTACATAATTTCTAAAACATGCCAAACTATTCGGTTACAGTTGCCTACCCTAGGGATGGGTTAACCATGTGTGAAAAATATTTTCAAATTGTAAAGATTAACTTTGAAAACCGCTCACCACTCCCCAACCCAATAACCAAGAGTCTGTGTGCGGCTGTGGTGCCTAAATCTCAAATGTTTTTGTCACAACTAGGGAAAAGGGCCACCACCGCTCGTCCATGTTTGACTAGAACATGGCAAAATTTGCATACCAAAAGAGTTGCAAAACAAACAAATCTTTTTCTTTTCTTTTTTGCTTTCAAAAGAACTTGTAAATTATTCGCTGAACAACCAAGCTGTAGTAGAAAATAATGATGATGATGATGGTGGTGGTGCTGATGGAAAGAGTCAGCAACGTAAGAAACTTATGTTTAAATTAAATCAAGAGTTTATTGAGATATGTAGTATCTTTTAGATGGGTTGAGAACAAACACTGTTGGCTCTGAGGTTTGAAGTCTTATGAGAATTTTTTGAAATAGACGTTAGTCAAAGTGAAAAAGTTTTTTTTTCATTTCACAATATATTATGGCGCAAGAGAAGTCATTCGCGGGGAAATATTTGTTGAATATATGATATTCATATGAAAGAAATTCATATGAGGGATTGCAACATTCTTATGGAAAAGTAGGAGACTGATGTTGTTCATAAGTCGTTTTGTCTTCATAAGAAAAAAATCTATGAATAAATGTAGTAGTTATGACCCCTTTTGAAGAAGTAATAGCCTTGTCACACTGCATGCGAAATCTGGCTGAAATTATCTGACATTTGTCAATCGACATTTAAAAATCGAGCTTATGTCATTTCTGCTAGATTTCGCATGCAGTCTGAAAAGTCTATAAGGGATTTTCAAAAAAAAAAGTGTCACCCTTTTTACAAAGTTTTTGAAGACGACATGTACTTCTACAAGATGAGCCATAACTTCTACTTTTATCTATAGATTTTCTTCATTTTTTTAAACCCCAGCTAATATATAGGTTATGCACATTTTTGTCAATTTTGAGGTTATGTTGCATTTAACCACATTTCATATCAAATGTTACGAATTTTTTGAAGATGACATGTACTTCTGTCATAACTTTTACATTTATCTATAGATTTTCTTCATTTCGATAAACCCCAGCAAATTTATAGGTTATGCACATGTTTGTCAATTTTGAGGTTATATTGCATTTAACCACATTTCATATCAAATGTTATTATTTGGTTAAAATACTTTAACCACAAACATACCACATCACATCTGCTCTAAATGCAAATGGGCATAAATGAATATTATACAACAGTACGTACAAAGTATGTAATGAAATTATAAATATAAATTCTCCAACACTTAAATAGGAAAGGGTACAAAGTGCATGCATTTTTATACAAAAAGAAACAATTCTTACCTATTAATTATACACTTAGGCACTTGTGGTAGAGGTAACGGTTAGTGATTGTGGTTAAGTTTCCCGCCTGTAACTAAAGCCGAGAACACACTGGCGACAAGAACAAGGGCAGTCACGCACAGTACATAACAAGACAGCGGGTTGCATGATTGTGATATCTTGGGAAAAGAGTCTGTGTTGTCACGTAAAGGCTGATGTACACTTCTCACGAAAATTCCATAATTCCCTTTTCAGACTGCATGATAAATAGAGCGATTTCAGCTCAAGGTCGATTTACAAATGACAATTCTGTATGAGATCTAACATTTGTAAATCGAACTTTCAGCTAGATTTCGCGTGCAATGTGAAAAGGCTATTAGATTGCATGCGAATTCAATCGATTTCAGCCGGAAATGACATAAGGTACATTTACAAATGTCAATTCTGTATGGTATCTGAAATTTCTAAATGGACCTTATGAAATTTCAGCTAGGTTTCGCATGTAGTCTGAAAAGGCTATAAGACAGTTTCATATGTATGTTTACACTGGAAATTAGTAGTTTAGATAAGTGTAGACAAACCAAATGTAAACAAACAATAAACAGCTGTTGTCAAAAATCACAAAAATGTAAATGATGATACAAAAATTTAATGATTGTTTTCATAAATACGAAATGAATATTTATAAAGCAAAAAGTAGTGCAGTAGTAGCAAAACATAATATTATCAGAAATAAGGAAATTTCAAAATACGATTTTTACCAAGTTTTAGCTTAAATCGATTTAGTCATACGTAAAGAAGACATGTACAAGGGTCATTACTTCTTATAAATAGACCCTGTTTTCTTTAAGTTGCTAATATGTTAATATTTCCCCGTTATTTATCCAAAAAAAGTAAAAAACATACCCGGCTATATGTTAAATTAAAGGTATATCGCATAGAAACAGTGGTTTATGAACTGTCATCAAAAATTTGGGAAATTTTTTATTCCAAAAAGAAAAAATCTATTTTGCTGGAACCAAAAATAAAGGAAAAAAGTTGGAAAAAATATTTTGTTTTAGTTTCTAATAGCCAAATTTCTAACGCAAAAAAAAAACGAATTTTTATATTTAAAAAAATCTATGAACAAATGTAGAAGTTATGATACTCTTTGTAGACGCAAAAGTTTTTAAATTATATTTATTTAAATAGCGCGAAACATACCTTTACTTTAATGTAAACAAATTTTGACAATAAAAATAAATAATTTATTATCCATAAAATATTTTTTGTATTTATTTTATGAATCAGCCTCAATGTACACAACAAATATTTTTTTTCGGTTTGTACACAAAATTTTTCTTTTTTTTTTTGTTGCACAGTGTTACGAATTTGACATTTGATCCATACAAATAGAAAATAATTTGCAGTAACCTCACGGAAATAATGTTTGGATTGTTTGATGATGATTTGCAAAATATTTCGTTCCTGTAACCAGCCGTCTGTGAGATAAACGCTCTTGAAAACTCATCTAATAATCATATATTTCCTCGTGTAATTTCTTTTCTGTTGCATTTTTGTCCAACATTTATCTATTTTTTTAATAATAGACCATTGACAGCACTCTACTTATATTTTTTTACTTCTCTTGTCTGGTCTTACAGGCTGTCTTGACACACTGAATGCGGAATCTAGCTGAAATGACATAAGGTCGATTTGCAAACATCAGATCCCTTACAAATTTGACATTTGAAAATCGATCGTATGTCATTTCTGCTAGATTTCGCATGCAGTGTGACAAGGCTATTAGGTCGATTTTCAAATGTCAATTTTGTATGGGATCTGCCATTTATAAATCGACCTTGTGTCAGTTAAACTAGATTGCTCATGGAGTGTGCCAAGGCTATTATAGCCTTTTCAGACAGCATGTGAAATCTAACTGAAATGACATAAATGTCATGTCACACTGCATGCGAAATATAGTTGAAATGACATTAAGTCGATTTTCAAATGTGAAATTTGTATGGGATGGGGCATTTGTAAATCGACCGTATGTCATTTCAGCTAAATATCGCTTGCAGTGGGACAAGGTTGTAAGGTCAATTTGCAAACGTTGGATTCCATACAAATTTGACATTTAAAAATCGACCTTATGTCATTGCAGCTAGATTTCGCGTGTAGTGTGACAAGGCTATAAGAATAACTAAAGCAGCAATTTTATTTGTGAAACAAACTAATATTCATTATTCTTAAGGGGACTTAATGTGTTTGCCACGCTTCATTTCACAAACTGGTTTTAAAATATCACACTTTGAATAATTGTATAGCATTTTTGTAGCCCAAAACCCTCTAATCTACCTGTTATGTCGTGGTAATGTATTCCTTGGAGGAAAGTACTTAGCATCCCTTTTCACTTGTTTTGTTTTACTCAAAACTTTCAAAACTCTAAACTCTTAACACATTGTCGCGCGAAGAGAAAAAAGGTTATTTATTGCTCCTCGTATTCGTGGGTGGGTTTAGGAAATATTTTCATATATAATTGCCTTTTGATTGTGCTGAACGCAAACTTGGCAAACTTTCCCATTGGCAGGCATACAGGAGGCAAACACTTGACGTGCCATAATTGTGTGTTTAGACTGGAATGCAAAACTTTTGCCACATCAAACAACAACAAAATGTCCCAGCTAAAATTGGAAACCCAATTTACCGTTCAAATGGTCCTTTAAATCCTTAAAGACTTGTTTGAAGATTCTAATCTTTGGCATTTTATTTATGCACTTAAGCACGCCCACTCTGTGATTTTGTTTTGATTCTTCAGTTTTTTTTGCTCCACATTTCATCCTTTAGCTATGAACACACTTATAACCTAAGCAAAGAAACAATATAAGCTGTCGTAAATATATTTGTTGTTTTTGAACAAATATCAAGGAAAAAAGTTTGTTTTCTTGTTCAAACTGCAAACAAACGACCCCAAAAAAGGAACATCGCAGTTATTTGAATAGTCCTCATTGTTGTGGTTATGTGGGGGGGGGGGGGTTGTATTGCCTTTTTGCAAATGGTTTCCAACAATTAACACCTCGGCCGGGGAACGACCGACTAGAATGTGTTTACCAAAAACATATACATAAATAAAAAGGCTGAATTTATTTTTAAGTCTTCACCCAAAAATACCCAAACGAATTTTAAATTAACTCATCTAGCTCACTAGCAATGAAACCGTTTCGTCGGTTTTGCGGTTTGTTGTCTATTCTAATGCCGCCCAGCCAGCCTCATTATGACCGCAAAGATGAGGAGTCCAAACGAATAATGTGCGGAGGCCGGAAGTAATATTTGAGCAAAAAAAAGGTACACCAATCTAAATTTAACACAGTCCGCGTCGTTTAGGTCGTCACATCGACAAATTTTATTCCCCATAAAGCACAGAATTTATGTTTGGGGCAAAAGGGCTTTTGTTTGTTGAGAGTCGTTTGCGAAAACTAATTATATTGAGTGCCAGAACAGCAGGTATGACAAGTTGGATAACGCGAGACACATATTAATTTCATTTCATTTATTTCAGTCAAAGGATTTACAATATTAATTGGGAAATATTAACAATATTAACTGGGACATTTCGGATTTCACTTATCAAACTCCATGTAAAATATACCAAAATCCGGAAAAAGAGGATTTTGGGTGTATATCCGAACGCAGTATAAAATTCATACTTGAGTTGAGAAACACTTCCTAGGTTTTAAGAATACATGCGAAATCTAGAAGCAATGACTTTAGGTCAATTTACAAATGTCAGATCCCATACAAATTTGACAATTGAAAATCGACTTTGTGTCATTTCAACTAGATTTCGCATTCAGTGTGGCAAGGCTATATCATTACTAAACATTTTTCCTATTTTTGCCTTTTCGGAGAAATTTTCTGAAATTAGTCCATTAATTCAATTAATTAATTCAATTCAGTGCATTATAATTCATTTATAGACTTTTCAGACTGTATGCGAAATCGAGCTGATTTCCAAATGTCATCCCATACAAGTTTGACATTTTTAAATCGACCTCGAGCTGAGATCGCTTGATTTCGCCTTTAGAAATGATTGTATTTTGACAACTCCTTTTAATTTTCTCTAATGCTGGAATAGGGACTTAGCAGTGTGGGCCGTTTCGAATTTGCCAAGATTCTCCCTACTTCAGTCCAAAAAAGTGCTCATACAGTAATCACATTAGCAACAATGACAATTACATGTATATTCTTTGAAAAATTCACTTTTACATACCGCCCTCGTTCCATTGGGCTACAATAATAATAACGCTGAAGTTTTTTTTCTTCAAGAAACTTAAAAGTAAACATGAATACAATTTCAATCAAATTTGTTGCTTCCATTATTTTGATTATTTAATTCGAAATTGAACGCAGGCAGTATTACTTGATTTTGCCTTTCTTCTGAACGTAACGCTTCACTTGCAACCCCTTTTTGAGAATATAATCTCATCATTTTCACACGCTAATGTATTTTCTTGTTGTGTGTGTGTGTTTTTTAGTTGCTTTCTTTTCATAAAGAAGTTTCGCATGTATTTTTATAACATTTGTCGACCCTAATTTCACTGAACCCTTTTGCATTTTGAATCGAGAGAAAATAAAATTCTTCTTGCTTTGAAGTTTAATTTCAAACTAATCTATTTGTTTAACATTATAAAGCTTTTGATAAGATGTACTTAGCTGAATTGTTTTGCCAAGGGTTGATAATATCTGCGGTATGTAAAGTGTTGTTGTTTTTGGTGGATATATAATTAATTATATTTATCTTTAATTACAGTTGTCATTTAAAGCTACTTGAGACAATTTTAACAACAAGATTTCAAATCTGTCAATACTTTTAATGTCAAGTATTTGAGTGGATAGTTAAAGGCGTGTTTTGCCTAAGCACTTAATAAACTAAACAGAAGCACTTAAGAAACTAACTTTTTCAGACTGCATGCGAAATCGAGCAGAAATGATAAAGGGTCGATTTACAAATTCCATGGAATGATTTGTAGAAATATTTATATTTTACACTTAAAAAATGTCCGGTATCTTTTAAAACAGCTGTTTTGTGGAAATTGCTTGGCGTGAGTATCCTTGTTATTATTTAAAGTAAAAATAAATTGTGCATTAAACTGAACAAATTAACGAGGAATCCATCTTCTAAATGATGCAATATTTTCCAGTGAATATTCTTCACAATTCTTCCTATAATAATATCCGATACCACGTTTTACAATAAATCTTAATGTGTAAATACCCCTTTTCGATCCCACACAAACTTGACAATTGTAAATCGATCATGGGCTGAAATCGCTTGTTTACGCGTGCAGTCTAAAAACGCAATAAGGGAACTCACGCCAACATTTCCTAGCCTGAAGAATACAACCCTGTGATGCTTTTGACATGAAACTGAAGTATAAAGACATACATTAAGCATTCAAATTTTATATCCCGAAAGCTTGAAAATATATCTATTGCCTGTATATTTAGGCATGTTCGATTGGGCTTACTAGCTTAAAATTAAGAGACTTGTATCCATTGGTTTCATTTATTTTATTTTGCGTAGTTTTTCTAATAAATCTCATATCGATATTCCGAAAAATTTGAGTTGAGAATTTATTATTTTATTTTAATAATCAATTTTTTTATTTTATATTGTGATTTTAAAACTGATTTATGTAAAACGTGTACGCATCGCAATATTCATTCATTCTCAGACAAAACTGAACACAGTATGTGATTGGCAGCTGTCTGTCATCGTCAAAGCCATTGATGGTCGTGTTATGTATATGCGAACTGAATTGAAGAAGAATAATAAACCATTACAAGAATTTCCTGTGAATTATATAGATAGATATATTAGTGTGTCCTTGAAATGGCGATTATTACTCAAACTGTACGAAATATTTGTATATTGATATTCAAAAAAATCCGTTTGAAATTTAATTAATTGAAATTAAGGCTAGTGTACACCACAACATTTTAAGCATTGGTAAGTCTTAACATAGATACGTAGAATTCATGAATCTCATAGAATTTCATGACGCTTCGGTGTGAGGGTTGCCATATATACGTGTAAACAATTTTTTTACGTCGGGAATCAAGCTTAAAAGACGCATTGGTGTGCCCAATGCTCTATTGAGGACGCTGCGTTTTCTTGAAATAGTCTAGTCAACCATGCGATCATTAAATATGAATTTCTACTACCACTCTGAGCTACGAAAAAATAGCTTGTCTCTATTCCACCCTAATCAGCTGCTAGCAGCTCCAGAATCGGATGCGATAGCCCAATCAGTTAGTCATCCTAAATAAAAACGATTACTGAAACGACATGGCCCTATGCTCCTCATGGGATCGCAAGAAAATGTTGAAGTGATATTATTCGCTTTCGCAGGACACCCCTATATGCACATGCATACATACATTCTTTTGAAATTCAACTAGCGTATGCATATAATGTGCTCCTTTAGAATCCAAGCAAATCCTTGGAATGTATGTATTGGTATGGTTACTTTTGAAAACGGAATATGCGTTGTCCATATGATGTTGTGGATGAATGCTGCTGTTGTTATGGGTGGGTGTAGTTTGGGGGCAACCACTTGTCGAACAAGCTTTAAGTGAATACCATGGGGTGTTCTTGCTACAAACTTAAAAATTTAAATTGCTGGCATTGGTCAGATTTCAAAGGGATCTATTTATCTAATTATTACTTAATAACATTTTTATCTAATTTCCAATTATGTTTCAAAGCAAGAAAATTGCGCAAATAGCAAATTAAAAAAAGAAAGTGGCAAAAAAGTCACAGCAAATCCTTAAAAGAGAAACGGTTATTTAAAATGATAAAACAATTAAAAATAATAAAGGCAAACGTATTGCTGTCACGTATTACAACTGTTGAATATTTAAGTAATTATGGTTGATATGGGTAAACACGAAAATAGAAATAGGAAAATAAACAAAATTCTAAGAATTATAATTAAACTCGTTGCTTATTTATTTTATGACTCGACTTTTTTGTTAATATCTGGTCCCGAACTTAGTTTTTCAATAAAAACAGAAATTATAATTAATATATATGGACATTAAAGAACCAAAGCGTTATATCGAGGACACTGTGAACAGCTGATTCGGCAACCCTTAAGCGTGTCACAATTTAAAAAGCAAAAGCTTTGGTGTGCACTACACTAGAAGTTAAACACGGGCACATTAATTACATATTAAAGGCTGGTACGCAGCTCTCACGAAAATTTCGTTTCGATCGATTTTAGCTTAAAATTACATAATGTCGATTTTCAAATGTCAAATTTGTATGGGATCTGACATTAACCTTTTAGCCTTGTCACACTGCATGCGAAATCTATCTGAAATGACATAAGGTCGATTTTCAATTTTGTATGGGATCTGACATTTGTAAATCGACCATATGTCATTTCAGCTAGAATTTGCATGCAGTGTGACATGGCTATTAGGTCATTTCATCTACACTTCGCCTGCAGTCTGAAAAGGCTATAACGAAATTTTCGTGAGAGCTGCATACCAATCTTAAGGGAACTCACGTCAATATTTCCTATCGTAGAAAAGTGGATAAATACAACTCTGTTATGTTTTTGACGTGAGCAAGCCATTTCTGTTTGCATGTGGAAAAGTGTAAACTAAAGTATGCAAATCATAAAATTGCATATGCCGAAAGAGGAATTTTAAATTATATAAAATATTCGTGCATTTCAGCAAAATGGTAAACCTGCTACAATTTCCACAAAACAGCTGATTTGTGCAAATATTTATATTTTACATTTACAAGAGGTCCGGGGTATTGTAATTGTAAACTTAATGCCATACAATTGATGTTGTACAATGGAAACTTGTATAACCTCCCTCGACGTGAATTCCTTTATTGTTTTTAATCCATATAATTAAGATAAAAGAAACACCTTTAATTTTGAATAATGTTTCTAAAAGGCATTAAAACATGTCAGTATAGCCTTTTCAGACTGTAGGCGAAATCTAGCAAAAATGACATAAGGTCAATTTACAAATGTCAGATTCCATACAAATTTGATATTAGTAAATTGACCTTATGACATTTCAAGCTGAAATCGATTGATTTCGCATGCAGTCTGAAAAGGCTATTACAATGAACTTACCCACAAGAGTTGAATATCATTTTTTGTCCTTAAATTGTTGGGATTTCGGGGTTTTTTTCCTATGCCTTGGTAATTTGCAAGGGATAACGCAAATACCACGCACGCAAAGCTTAATTTACATGTTTCTCAAGAAATTTGTCGAATTCACTGGATATCCATCCCTTCCAAAACAATAACACCTATACCATTACATATATGAACACATCTTTATTTTTTGCAGGAAGAATATGCATATGGCATATCCTTTGTCACACAACCATATCTATTCCATTCATCTTCAATCCACCCACAACATGCAGCTGTGACGAAAATAATAAAGACAGAGAGATAAAATGAAAATGGTTTAAACACTAATGATGAGATTTCCACCCAGGCATGCCAGTCTAGCCAAAAAAATGAAAACAGAATTTTTGTTGTTGTAGCTGTAGAGCTATTTTAAGATATTTTTTTAAATAAACTGAGGTTAAAAGCATCATTTAGGTGACGTCGTATGAAAAGTAGTATTCAAGCCTTGTAAATACTATGATATCGTTTGATATCTTACATTACATCTAAAAGGTGAAATGTGGTAATGTTAAAAGCTTTTTCCATGTGAAAGGAATCATTTTATCATATTGAAATGAAAAAAGAAAACTTGGTTCTTTCACATCGACTTTTCTTTCTTATGTACATTCAATGTGAGTCGTCGTGATATATATAGTATATTAGTGGTGGTCTTATTTTTGAACAGCCCACATTGTTCAAATGAGTTAGAATGTCAATTTACAACATTATTTTTAACTGTAATGCAAAAATTGTGTATTGCAGTTCAAAAAATCTGTTTGAAATTCAATTAATTAAAATTAAGGCTTGTGTACACCACAACTTTGTAAGTTTTGGCCACACCGAGACTTGTGAAACTCATAGAATTTTATGACGCTTCGGTGTGAAGGCAGTCATATGCACACGTTAACAAAATATTATTATGCCGGTCGTCAAGCGTAAAAGAGGCCTTGGTAAGCACAATGCTTTATTGACAACGCTGCGTTTTTCTTCAACAGCTGTTTCGACCACTGATAAATCTTATAGGGGAAAATTTAGTTATATAGAGGAATTCTCTGCGTTTTTTTCTATTTTATAATCTGGAACTTACAGCCTTTTCAGACTGTATGCGAAATCGAGTTGTCATTTCACCTCGATTTCGGATAAGGTCGATTTACAAATGTTCCATATAGCCGTGTCACACTGCATGCGAAATCTAGTTTAAATGACATAAGGTCGATTTACAAATGGCAGATGTCATACAAATTTGACATTTGAAAATCGACCTGCAGTGTGACAAGGCTAATACAAAATTGTCATTTGTAAATCGACCTTGGGCTGAAATCGGACGATTTTGTATGAAGTCTGAAAAGACTATTATTAGGTTTTTACTGAATTTGTTTGTAGCCTTTTCAGACTGCAGACTGAGATTTCAGCTCAAGTCGATTTACAAGTGTCAAATTTCTATGGCATCTGACAATTGCAAAGCGTCCTTTGCCATTTCAGCTTGATTTCGCACGCAGTCTGAAAATGCTATTACCAAAAATTTTGCCAAATCGAAAATGGGCCACACAAATATTGTCCCCATTGTCCCATGCATATCTGCATACAATCGCGAACAAGAATAAATATACATTCGGCGTCCATATAGATATGAACGTGTTTGTAAATCCATTAAATTAATTCTATTCACATGATATGTGCTTATGATGTACGACGTCGTTGCCGCGATGTAAGTAAGTGTTTTATAAGACCTCTTCTCTGGGTGCTGGGTGTAACAGGGTTTTGGGGTTTTTTTAACAAACTTTACATATTTATGTCATTTCTCTCGAAATGAAACGTGTTAAGTTGATTTCTTTATACGCTCTTCATACTCCGGGCAGTTTTCTTCTTCATCATCTCTATCATCGCCTTGTGTGCTTAGACTTTTTTATTATATTTTTTTCTGTCTCATCAGGTGACAATTTGAATTATGGTTTTATTGTCCCACGCCAAACACCACCACCGCCGCCGAAAAACAAATGCAAAAAGAAGTAGCAACACATAACTCTGGCATCCATGTGATTTAAGCGTGTGGGAATTCTAGATATGCAATGATAAATATTCTTTGTGTGGTATATATTATACATATTTTTGTACATACATGTATATGGGAAAGTAAGAATTTATTAAAAAACAGAAAAGCCTCAAACCATGTAGTCAGGGGAGACGTACATAAAATACGTGAACAAGAAAAATATAAATACATGGGACTTCTATCATCAGGTTATTGCATTTATAAAAAGGGTTGTCATGTTTTATCTATGGGTTTAAACTATTATATAGATTATAATATAATTGATATAGATTCAGATTTTATTAATTCCTATAAAGTATTGATATAGTAGGCCTGTTCGATTGGGCTTACTAGCTTATTTTTTGTATGGAATTTACTCACTTAACAAGAAAGTAGCTTACTAATCTCTTAGTTGTGTTGCCAGATTTTTCCTGTTAATCCATTTCACACTTCATGCAAAATCGATCGATAGCATTGCTTTATAATTGCCATTAATTTTATATTAATTTTTAAATATTTTTTTCTTTCAGGATTGCCATGGCTCTTTCACCGAACAAAATGCTGCTCCCATACAAGACGATACACAGAATTATATAGTTTTGGATGGTTTTCAAAATAACACACATACCCAAGTGGAGTTTTATCGGCAAATCGAAACCTGTGATCCCTACGACATACCACTGGGGGTAAGTAAAAATAAGAACGGTCGAAATAGAATGATCGATAACACTATGCAACAAAAATTTTGTCGATAGGTCATTTATAACATTTTCTGATGTATTTTGGCTTTCTAAAAAATGATCTTAAAAAAATCGGCGAAGGTATCTTAAATATTTGTACACTCATTTTGGAAATATAAGTACGATAACACCAGGTTATATGTCAAATTAATGGTACTCATGCTGACCACAAATTTTACGAATTACACTTTCATATAGAAACAGTGGTGTAGGAACAGTCTTCGAAATTTTGGGAGAAAATTATTTTTTTTTTCAAAAAAAAAAATCTAAAAAATCATAAAAAATAAAAAAACGGAAAAAATATTTTGTTTCATTTTTTAATATGTAACCTTTTATTCTTTTATATAATTTGTAAGTTTGCGCTATTTAAACAAAAAATAAGAAATCATATTTTTTTTGGAATTTTTTTTGCGTCTAGATTTTTTACAATAATTTTTTTGCGTTAAAATGTTAGCTACTAAAATAAAACAACATATTTTTTCCTACTTTTCTTCTATTTTTTAACTTTTTTGGTGCCACCAAAAAAATGCCAAAATTTTAGAGTCTGTTCCTAAAACACTGTTTCTATGTTAAAATGTAATTCGCAACATTTATAGACATCATAATTATAAATATTAAAGGTTCCTATTTTAGTAAAAAAATTTTGATTTTATGAATGAGCATGCTTCAATGCATACAAAATTTGTTTTTCGGCTTGGACACAATTTTTTCTTTTTTATTGTGTGTTAAAAATATGTAGAAAATCCATTTTCTACAATTATACACAAGTACTTTCAGTCAATATTGCCAACTTGTTTCACTTTATCGCAATTAATCGTCGAGATGCCCTTCATTTATTCCAAAAATTACATAAGTTTCAAAATATTGAAATTGTAACGAAATTAGTTCCAATATACTTAATCTGGACATCCAATTTGTTTTTGTTGGAAATGTATACTTCTTTCATAGATTAAATTAAAAAATGATTTCGATCGTAACCTTTCGAAATCGAATCCCCTGAATCCCCACTTTAAAAAATCCACTTCTCACGAAATTAGTTATATACAACAAATATTTGAAATATTAAAATTATTTTATTTAAAGAAACATCGATTTAACACATATAAAATTTTAAAGAAGAAAAACAGGAACATTAAAACACAATAACTATGAAATCACATGTATGGAAATAATCTATTTTTTTCTTAAAGATGTATGGATTTATGTTGTTTCTGCGGCACAGGTTTGCGCAATTTGAAAAATGACATGAGATCCTCACAATTTAAACCTGGAACAAAAATTACCACATAAATACATAAATTGTCTAATAGCCTTCTCAGACTGTATGCGAAATCAATCGATTTCAGCTCAAGGTCGATTTACAAATGTCAGATACCATACAAATTTGACATTTGAAAATCATCCTTATGTCATTTCAAGCTGATATCGATTAATTTCACATGCAGTGTGAAAAGGCTATAAGTATTTCTGTCTTTATGTACGCCAGCATTGGGAACACCAGGGCGTCTCTTAAGATTGACGATTGACGCTTGTGCTTATGGCAGCCTCCACACCGAAGCAAGATTTCCGCGCCTACGCCTAGGTGTACCCAATGCCTTTTCGGAACTTACCATGAGCCGTTTGTATGTCTTCACTGTTATATGTATCCAAATCCTGGTAAAATTTCACCAGTGGCCAATTTTGACGCATCGTGGCCACACATATGGCCGGTGTCAAAGTACTGTTATTGAATTCCTTGTACGAGCAATAACGCAACAGTTCACGTATTAAATCCATATTACCCGAACAAGTGGCCAAAGTTAAAGCATTTTGTCCTAAATTTGAAACAAACAAAAATATTTTATTGTTGTTTGTAACGCTTAACGCTTACCATAATGATTTACAGCTCTGATATTTGCCCCAAATTGTAAAAGGGTTATGGTCGATTCCAGTTTCCCCATGTAGCATGCCTTCAACAGTGCCGTGTTGCCATAGTAGTCAACCTCTTCCAGTTCGTGTTTTTTGTCCCGCGCCATGTTGCAGACAATGCGCAGTGAGCAAATATCATTTTGTCCTACACACGTTAGAGCTACAAAAGCATAGAGGAATGCAATATAAATAAATTTCTAATAAAATCCCCATAAACATTGAAATGTAATAAATGCTTTGAACCATTAAAGCAAATAAATTGTAATAAAATCCTGTTTTTTTATTTAATACCATTTACTTTAGCCATGTTTGGCGTTTTACTTAGAGAATATATAAAATGTTGTACAGTTAAATGGAGTTTTAATCTATGCGCGATGATATTCTATCTAAATTTCCAATTGTATTTATTTATCGATATTCGATTTCAATATCGGGGTTCACACGATACAATTTAGTTATTAGTAGAGTGGATCACAGGGAGGGGCCGGTCACACAATAGAATTAAGCGTACATTATGCTAATTATGCATCTTGGGAGACTTTCAAAACATTTACATTTGATGATTTGAATAATTGCATGTCTGCATTTGCTGATATACATATGTCTGATGTTGGTTAAGTTAGAGAAATGATGATGATGTCAAATTCCACGTAAATTATGTAAACAAAATTACAGCGAAAAAGTGTTGGAAGAAAAACGAACACAAATCGCCAAAAAATTGTATCCCGTCAAATAATTAGGAAGACGATTGATCGTAATACTTTTTAGCTAAAATTATTGTCTCATTTAGCAGATCAAAATATTAAATAAATCATAAAAATTTTTGTTCATAGAAAATGCTAAAAAATAAGTTTTTGCCATAGTCGACTTTCATTATCTTCTTTAAGTGTAAACTCACCACCTCATCGATTAACACTGGTTAGCGTGGCCCTTACCAATAGTACAATATAAATATAAATCCTAAACTCTATAAAATTCAATACAGACAATTTTCTTGAGCCAAGGGGTGATACTATAAAATTCTGATACATTTACATTAGGCTGGGTCGCGGACTATTTCCAGTCACGTCATGAAAATAAAGTATCGAATGTTTAATGGTTATTTGCAAAATATTTCGCCTAGATCAAGCCGTCTGTGAGACCTTTAAAAATACTTTAAATACTACTATTTGCTCTTGCATTGGAATAACTTATTGGTTGAATGATTGGACGTTAAATTTGGACAAAAATGCAACAACAAAATAGGCGGGAAAATATGATTTTAAGCGGTGATCAAACAGCGAAGAAGTATTTCATCTTTATTTCTAGGGAGCGGCCATACATGATTTATTTCTTAAATGCCACATATGCGTCTAGAAAAATACGATTTCGTGATTCTTATTTAACATTTATCTCCCAAATCTGTTTTTTCTAATACAATAATAGGCCTGTTCGATTGGGTTTACTAGCTTATGATTAACCCATTAAAGCCCAGCGAAATTATTTTTTTGCTGATTCTCACTGTTTACTGTTCGATTAATCGAACACTGGGTCAAAAAGGGTTAAGAAGCTTCATAAAGTGGCAACATTGCTACCCATTGTTTTTTCTTAAATGAATCCACAAGAAAAATGTGGCAGCAATGCTAAGAGAGTAGTAAGCTAATTTCATGTTAAGCTAGTAAATTCCATACAAAAAGTATGCCCAATCGAACAGGCCTAATAATCGATTTTTTATCGATTATTATATTCAATTTATATGACAGTGTGAGCTCCCCTTAATATCTATTAACTGTCAATTATATACCGTTATCTCAGAGACAAACCAAAAAGAGAGAAAAATGGAAAAAATCAAAGGAATGACTAAAGTGGAACAGCGCTGATTGCGTGATACCCTACACTACTATTTATCCCTTCACAGAATTTTGAGTATGAAATCTAACGGAGACGTCGTACACTGCTCTGTATCATGGACAAAAATAAAAAACGGACTTGCTTCGTATTTATTTTTTTGATAATTTTTCTCAAAATTCGCAAATATAGGGTAACATTTTAAATTAGAATCGGATATAAAAAATTATTATTTTTTTTCAAATTTCTGGTTTTATTGGAATGGTTACTTTGTCATTTAATAATGGAACACAATATCATTCATATGACTACCACGACTGGCTCGGCAGTACCTCAACCCATCAACCCAATTTTTCAGTACAGCTCAAAATCCACACCAAACAGTGACTCGTTGTGGATACATTGGGTTCACGTGTGGGTTCTCGGAAACCCATATGCGGCAATTTTGCTTATTGACATAGCCACCGAGATGAAAATGAGCTTCATGAAGGCTCCTCTTGAAAAATGTCCACGTAAATTTCTAACAGTTTGAGTTAAATACTCAATTTTGTTCCAGCGTATAACACCCTATTTTGCAAATGTCAAACATAAACCTGAAAATAAAAATGAGTGTTATTCTACCTTTCAAAGCAAAGTAATTGGTATTTCAAATTTTAAATTGTAAATGGCCCACCCTATATAATGTGAAACTAACTCGTTGTTTCTCTTTTATTTCCTCTCACAGACCGATACAATTAAAGTACTCTGGGCCTTTGGCGACACCGATCCTATACACGGCAATCTAAAGGGTCATGGCAAAAATCGCGGCTATAAACCTCTACATCTACTTGGTCCCATGTTCCGTAAGAGTCACACCACCACATCATCGTCCACCAGCTCAAGACATCAGCCGGATGTACAAAAATGGGATGTCACTGTACAAAATGTAAGTTAAACTGAAAGGAGGTTGCATTCAATTTCCATATTTTATTTATTTATTATGTATGCATCGTCATTACAGGTCACCATTGACTCCAGCATGGACACTTTGTATTGGTGCAAAATCATCAGAGCGCCTGCACTTGATGAAAAACACCATATCATTGGTTATGAAGCATTGTTGACACGCGAAAGGTTCGTATACGTAAATCTCAATGTATTAACATATTTGCTGACATCTTTCACTTTTTTCGAAATGATGTCCTTGTCATATTTGTTGACAGTTTTTATGTGTGTGTGGGTTGTTGTGGCCTTTTCCACTTATTTCTTAAGGACTTGTCATGACAGCCAGTCTAATGTCATATTCATAAATACATATGTATGTATGTGAATACGTAATCTTCGGTAGTATGTCTTTTGCAAATATGAAAAGCATTACATGTGGTTAAAATATTTACTTGGGCATGGACGAAGTAACAGGGGGGAGGGAGTGATGTCAATTTGATCATGGACAAAGTGTCAGACATATAATTCAAATACATACATGTAAAAAATTAGTTTTATCCATACTATGTATATATTGTCTGCATTTTTCTTTTTGACACCAGAATCCGTCTATGGAGGAACATTTTAGTATGCTTTCTCTCAAACCAAGTAAATTTACTCAATCTGAAGAATATGAACCTCACAACAAGTAAATATTTACTCAAACTAAAGGAAAACTTGCTGAATTGCTAATCGATTATTTTTTTAAATTTATGTGATAGTGTGAGCTCCCCTAATGAGATCTCGGTCATCCCAAATTTATGCTGTATGCTATACACCGTTATCTCAGAGCAACTATAAAGACAAAGCAAAAAGTGAGATGAAAGTGAAGTTTGCAAATGTCTTACAAGAATTGAAAAATTAAAATGCATGGCTAAAGTCGGACAGTTCAGACTATATGATACCATCCACCATTTTTTAGACGTATAACCGAAGCACAGTGGTTCAGAATCAGAATCCATCGTCTAAAATTCAATAACTTTTGTTGTAGTAAAAATCGGGCAATCGAATATATTTTAGAAATCAGCCCAATGTTGACTACTTTTCGTATTTTACGATTTTTTAACATTATTTTTCATAATGCGCAGAAAAAAATATTTTTTGGAATTATAGATCTTTTTCGACTTTGTCGAACTGTTTCTCTCACATTTTAAACGCTCATACTTTTTATTAGAAATTGTGGTTTCTTAGGCGCCAGAACTGTGTTTGTGCCAAATAAAGTTTGTTTGTAATAAATATTTCAAAAAATACCCTTTTTAAAAAAATGTATGACTTTGGACAAATATAATTCCATTCCATATTTGGAATGGTTGAAGCGTTGCCCGTTTTTGCAGGGTAACTTTCGACTGCACGAAATTGCAACCTTGGAAGATAGGATACATTGAGTACTCAGTTAGAAAAGATTTTTATATATGCATTTTGTAATTTACTTTATATCGGCCAATGGGCTTTGAATTACAAGTCATGAAGAAATAAATGAAATGAAAATTGAAGTATATAATTTACTCACATTTATGAAGGCTTTTCTCTGAGTGTAAATATTTTTTCTTCCCTTTTGTTTTACCACCGCAATTTTTAATTACTTTTCTTCTCACGAATATATTTGGTATTTCATATTTCTTCCATACTTAATATTATTTTTCCTTGCAGTGTCTCCTCCCAACCCTTGGTACACCACATGACTTTGTTTGAGTGCTCCACGAAATCGTATCCTGGCTCGGATCCGGCCTCTTGGGACGTGTGGGTAAAGAGTAGCGGGGCTGTGTGTAACAGCAATTTATTAACACCACGCGATTGGGATGCTTGTATTACACCCGTTGCCGTATGGTCAATTGGTTCAACAGGTTGGTACAGCAAAATTGAAATTGAAATTTGAAAACAAAATATTTATACATCGTTCGTTGCAGGTCAATTCTTACCTCCTCATGTTGGTATTCCGGTGGGTGGCAAAACAGGTGCCAAATATTATATGCTGGAAATACACTATGATAACCCCTCAGCTCTACAAGGTAACACATAATGCCGGTTTTTTCTTTTTATTTCTTTTTACGCTGAAAATTCCAATTCCAATTTATTGAAATGTTTTCTTTCGCCTACGTTTTTAGCTTCCGACCATTCCGGTTTCCGCATCCACTACAGCAAACACTTACGGAAACACGATGGTGGTGTTATGATTTCAGGAGTATCCGTATCGGATACACAATTAATACCGCCTGGACAAAAGCTCTATCGCAATGTGGGCATATGTGGCCCCTCCTGCTCGAATGTGGTACGTGTTTATTAAACGGACAATAATAATTGAAATTTATTCATTGTTTTATATTATCACCTTTCGTGTGTTGTAGATGTTTCCCGAAGACGGCATTAAAATAATTTCTGGCACTCTGCATTCCCATCGTGCTGGCCGTAAAATGACTTTACGTCATGTACGTAACGGCAAGGAATTGCCACGGATCATTGAGGATGATAATTACGATTACAACTACCAACAGGTCAGGCAATTGGAAAATGAAACTGTTGTTTTGCCCGGAGATTATATTATAACGGATTGTGCTTATGAGGTAAATACAACTAAGCAGTTGCCAGATTGTTGGGGATATTTTATAACAGAGTTGTATGGTTTCTTTTCTTGCAGACTTCGTCACGCAAACGTCCCACTTTTGGTGGCTATTCTACCAAACAGGAAATGTGCTTATCCTTTATCACCTATTATCCGCGCATAGATCTGGCCGGTTGTTACAGCATGACCCCGGTTCGAGAGTTTTTCGAAACTTTTGGTGTTTATCAATTCTATTCTCTAAATATGACCGATGTGGAGAATTTATTTCTGTACAATGGCAATGTTTTGGATTATATACCAAATACGATATATGCCAAAACTAAACCGAATAGAATCAATATGACCGAAGAAGATATTCTCTATGAGGAGTCATTGTTGAGTAAGTAGTTTTAAAATTATCATAAAGAAAATGTGGAATTATCATTTTTTTGTAATTTCAGATAAATTAATTATATCCGATCCAGTTGAGTTTCATGATCGCACGTTCCTTTCGCATCTCAATCAATTACCTTGGTCGGAACCGTTGTTTACGAAACGTGTGGAACAGAGTATGATCAACGGCAAGCATATGACATTTTGCCGTGTCTCCAATGATGCCATATCGATTGTAAGTATATTTTAGGAATCACAATATTTTGATTTATTACACAAGTTCGATTTGTCTTACATGAAGTGTGTAATATGGGGTGTGTCCTTTAAAATTTTAAATTAGAATCGGCTATATAGAAAAAGTACTGATTATTTATTAAAATTTCTGGTTTTATTGGAAAGGTTGAACTTTGTCATTTAATATTAAACACAATATCATTCATATGGCTACCACGACTGGCTCGGCAGTACCTCATCCGATCAACCAATTTTTCAGTACAGCCCAAAATCCACACCAAACAGTGAATCGTTGTGGATGCATTGGCTTCTCAATTTCGGCAATTTTGTTTATTGTCTTAGCCACCAAGACGAAAATGAGCTTCATATGAAAATACGAAAATTTCCCACGTAAATTTCTTAGAGTTTGCGTTAAAGACTTACTACTTTGGAAGTAAGTTTTTAATATTTCTCAATTTTATTCGAGCGTATAGCGTCCCATTTTGCAAATGTCAAATATAAACCTGAAAATAAAAATAAATTGTATTCTACCTTCCAAAGTCAAATAATCGGTAGTTCAAATTTAAAATATTACATGGCCCAATCTATATTTGTATGGAATTTACTCGCTTAAGAAGAAAGTTGGTTTGCTACTCGCTCAGGGTGCTGCCTGATTTTTCTTCCTGGTCCAATGAATAACAATGTTGCCACCTTATCAAGTCTCTTAATTGTATAATTTTAAGCCCAATTCGATTTTGAATATAAAATTACACCCCCAAACTCGAGAGAATTTCCCCTTTTCCGACTGGAAAGCTCTTGTCATTATTTATTTTAATATTTTACCCCCGTTGCATCATCTCTGATTAGAGATAATCGATAGTTATATATGTCAAAGTTCACACAAACTAACAGCTATAACTGTTGGTTAGCTCTAACTGTAGGTTAAGCAGACTTGTTGAAAATGGCGGTTAAAATTAATATTTTTATTATTGTTTTTTCAATATATTTTGTAATATATCCTCATTTTTCTTTCTTTCTTTTTCCAGCCTTCTGAAATCATACGTTATCCAAATTTCACAACATTCGTAAAACCGCCCAGCCTCTGCCCTTATCAAATGTTAATGGACAGTGCACCATTAAGCTCAGCATCTAATAAGCTTACATATAAGCTCTCCAGCTTAAATAATATCATATTTAGTTGCTTATTTATATTTAATTTTTCAATATTTTAACCTCATTGTAAATCATGTTTATCATACACCAACCGTAACCAGTATCCTTTGTATATATTTCACTCGATCGCCTAGTATTATTTAGACATTTATTGGTCAATTCATAACCCATGTTTTTCATGAATAGTTGGGGTTATGAGTTGGAGTAGAGCCTAGCCTAGTTTCTGGATTTTCCTGAAAATTTGTAAACACTAACACTGAGAGTATTGAGTCATACATTTTAAGGTCTTGAAAAGTCATTAAATTTCTTTCGCTTAATTTACTTTTACTTTATGTATATGTATAATTAACATTTATTTTATTTAAGCCCGCCCATTGTACTTATTGAAAATGTTGAATGTTAATGATAATTTTTCAATCCAAAGATTTAAATTTTAAGTTTAGTTGTGTAAGTTTTTTGAAAAACAAAATACAAATAACGAATAAAAGCAAAACAAACACCTTGAATTAAAAGATAATGTGTTTTCATTAACCCAAAACGCCCAAAAAAGAAATGAAAACGAAGTCGAACCAAAAAAAAGAAAAATGACCCAAAACGGGAATTGTAATTACGCCCAAAAATAAATGAAAAATCAACCAAATGAAAAAGGATCCTTTTGAATTTATGAAATATCCCCCAATGGGTGAAAAATCATAGTCGTCCAAATACAAATATGAAATATTGCCCAAAAATCATGAAAAAAACCCAATTTTTTGGAGTGATTTTTCATATCGCCCATTGTATGGATTTTTTGGATCATTTTTCATATTTTTTTTTTGGGCGATTTTTCGCATCAAAACTCTATACCTGTTGAGATAAAAAACCGACATTAGGGCTTTTTTTAAATCGGGATAACGAGCTGCGATAACCTTGATAACCATAAATTTGACTTAGAGCCTTGTCACACTGCATGCGAAATCTAGTTTAAATAACATAAGGTCGATTTTCAAATGTCACATTTGTATGGAATCTGACATTTGTAAATCGACCTTATGTGATTTAAAATTGATTTTATTATTTTGAGTGAAATGTTTTATTTTTTATTTATTTTTTTATCACAGCTTAGTTATCCACTCTTAAAGAAAAACCGCCATATTAAATCTACTGTATTTTGGAATATTTATCGGGACAAGGTTTGGAAAATACAATACCGGTTTTATTTCCAATTTTGCAACCAAAATACAAAATCAAACAATGTCCGACTTTCTAAAAAGTGAATGTATACGAGGATGCTTCTTTGATTTGGCCATTTACAATCTTTTTTTTGGACTGATCATTCCAATTTTGTCACATTGAGTTGGGTACCATTTTCGGGAACATTGTACAATATGTGGATATTTCCTCCAATTATCGAAAAATTTTATTTTACTTTTTCTTCCTGTTTTTAAATTTTCTATAACCGTCAGATTTTTCTGATACTTTTTATGTTTTCGAAAGTTATCCAAAAATTTTTGGTTTGTTCTTCAAATGAGCTAAAAAAATATAATCTTTAATTTTCAATTTTGATGACTTAGGTAGTTATCGAAATAAAATCATTTTATTTTGACCCCATTTTACAAAAAATTTCAAAACTTTTAATTTTTTTTCATCTTTAACACTCGATAACTCAAAAAATATTTATAATGACCTCGTTTTACAAAAAATTAAATTTTTCAATTTTTTCATCTTTAGCATTCGATAACTAAGCAGGGTATCTGTAGCCACCAATTTGTCTTCTTCTTGTATGACCTCTTTTTATAAAAAAATCAATATATTTTTTTAATTTTTTATGCTCGATAACTCTATAAGTAAATGAGATATCTATACAATGTCCACGAATTTTACTTCTTATTTTTTGACATTCTATTGCGAATATAAGAAAGATGAAGAAGAGGTTTTCTATCAGATGTTATGGCTGTTTTTCTTTATCTTCTGGATAACTAAGCTGCGATAACAAAAATCTAACATTAACATTAACATTTTATGTTAAAATTTCACACAAAATAAATAATTCATTTTTTGTCGCCAAAAGCAATATCAATGTGTGTGTGAAAACACATTTTGAAAAAATAATTTTGTGTTAAAAATGTTTGACTCAGCCTGGATAATTATCCAGTGTAAGTCAAAATCATGGTTATTGAAGCTAAGTCCAATAAAGTCAATACAAAATATTTTTTTGAAAATTTATTTTTATACAAATACTTATACTGTAGTTGGCGACAATGTGAAAAAAATATTTTTTTATTTTGAGCAAAAAAATTAATTTTTATTAGCGTTTTTGTTATTGCAGCTTGTTATCCCGGCTTAAAGAAAAACAGCCCTATTGTTTTTGCTTTGGAAATATGGCTATCGTAAAACGATACAAAAATTCAAAAGTTCCATATTTAACTGCCTGAATTCATATCAGCAACCAAAAACCGCACTTCCATTTTAACGATTTAATACCAACAGTTGGCAACGTGATAATAACAACCCTGTATTTTATCAGTATTGCAACTCTGTGAAAGTGAGTACAGTTGATTTCAATAGTACTAACTATCATATTCTTTATTTCAGGGTGATCTACCTAAAAAAAATGCACTCCGTGTGAAGTGTGATAATATTAATGTCTGTGATATTTCGATTTCATATAACCATTTGATAATTTTGACGAAGGGAGTGTAATTTGATTTTATACGATTTTGAGACGTCATGTGAAATCCAGCTCAGCTCCATTTTTAGTGTCAAATATGTCTTGAAATCGACCTTATGCCAATTTCAGCCCGGTTTCGCATGCAATCTGAAATGGTTGAACCTCAAACTAAAATTGGCTTAATAGGTGATTGGGCTTACTAGCTTAATATTTGTATGGAATTTACTCGCTATATAAGAAAGTAGCTATCCACTCTCTTAGTGTTGCTGGCAGATTTTTCGTCTTGATCCATTTAAGAAAAACCAATGGGTAATAGCCTTGTCACACTGCATGCGAAATTTTGTTTAAATGACTTAAGGTCGATTTACAAATGTCGGATGCCATACAAATTTGACAATCTATCTTATGTTATTTAAACTAGATTTCGCCACCTTAACAAGTGTCTTAATTGTAAGCTGGAAAGTCCGATTGAGCAAGCCTATTGTTTATTTAATATTGAATTGAGATGTAACAATTAATAATATTAAATTACACACTGACGGCGAAATCGACCTGAAATAGAATAGCACTTTCAGACTACTTGCGAAATCGGCTGCAAAAATCCAAATATTCCGGATTTTTTTATATGGAGTTGACAGAAGAAGTCAAAGTGGATTTTGGGTGCATATCTGAATGCAGTATAGTCTCTGTATCAATGCATCCAAATCCCAATCAAATTTAACACTGAAAAACCACTTATATACGATTTCGCCAGCTGTCTGAAGAGGCTATACTCTCGATTTCTAAAAATTTGACACTTGCAATCGAGTTAATCTCCATTTCGTCGACAGTGTGAAAAGGCCATAAGAACAGTATTAAATTCTAAAGTACATGTAAGAGCAACACTGTTTTTGCAACCCTGCATTTCAGTGACGTGGGCTCGCAAATCCAAAGAATATAAGAAAAAGCAGAAACTGACAGAAAAAAAATCGAAAGACTAATTTTTAATTTTTAACCCGAAAGAATAAATTTTTCCAATAAAAATGTTTTTTAAATAAAATATCACGTGGAAGTTGTAGAAAAGCTGAACGCTTGCAATGAATTATAAGAATAACAAGTAAAGCGCTGTGTTTTCGTGTGTTATTTGGTTGTTTTTCCCCATTCGGTCGGTGCACACTTTCACAATACATATAAAAAATTAAAAATCTATTGAGAATTGAGACAACGGAGACAACACGTACGACATAAAAAGTAGCTTAAAGTGGCGGTGACAGTTGTCAGTAGTGCTGCCTTAGAATAGAACACCGTATGAAAAAAGAAGCAAAAACAATGGAATATAATTAAAGCACGCGAGTCCAAAAGACATTACAACATTTCATTTTTTTTTATTACAAAAAAGTCAGACGACGAAACAACTTTTGAAGAGTTCAAGAGAGTGTCCAAATATATAGAGAGAGTGAAAAAGTGACGTGTTTTTTCTTCTTTTCCCTAGTTTTTAATATTCTTTCCTTCGTTTCCACACATTTTTTTAAATAATTTCCATAAACAATTTTTGTCTCAACCAAACCTAACCCTTTATTGGGGTTAAAAAATCTCCAGTTAAGATTTTTTCTGGATTAGCATTAGAAGACGTCGACGAGGACGAGGCTAGAGAAAGAGTAGATTTAAACAAAAGTACCAATAAAACTACAGCATAAGCAAATAAAAAACGGAGGAATATGATGAATGAAGATACGAGTGCATCATCAACGTCATCCAGTGGCGGTGTGAAAAAGTTTTTTCAACGTTTATCACAAGTAAGCTAATTAACACAGTGGCAGAGCACAGCACGAGACCAGAATGGAATTCGTCATTCTGTAGTCTTGTAAAGTGAATGAAATGTCAAGAATGTGTGACAGCGCAGAGAGTAGCTAGTGGTGTTTGTTTATATCATTTTTTGTTTTGATTTCTTCTAGATCTATCAATCTGCCTTGGATCGTTCCACGCCACACACAAGACTGCGTTGGGGTGCTGCGGCCGTGCTAGTTCTATTCTTCCTGCTGCGTATATTTCTGAATCAGGGATGGTACATTGTATGCTATGCTTTGGGTATTTTTCATTTGAATTTGTTTATTGCATTTTTAACTCCTAAAATTGATCCGGAATTCGATCCATATGCCAATGAAGGTAAGTGCCAGAGATTTGCAGGTGGTGTTATCTTATAAAAGTTACATAGTACATATTTATAGTTGGAAGTCGAATGGGAAGGAAAGATTTTCCGCTATCGGACTTTATACTCATTTCTCACTCACTATAGGTGTAAGTGAAGTGGCATCATTAGTCTCATAAATACGAATATAAGGGTTAAAGGTCTATTTTGACTAATGACTGTTTATATCTGTGAAGCAAGCTGATTTCCGAATCGCATAACCATTTGACAAATTGACTGAATTGAGTTGAGATTGATTTCATTCTGATTTTCACTAGCACTCTCGAATAAATGATCTTATAAGGTATTTGGACCAAATATAAGCCTGGGCGAATGTTGTTTAAACAGCGTTAGTAAGTAAGAAGTGGCCGTTAGTATGTGTATTGTAAAAGGCGGTGCAAATATGATCTATTCCTCTTATTGCTATCAATTCTTCCTTGTCGATGGAGCAGAAATTGAGCAATATTTCATGTTTCTAATACCTTTCGGTAATACATGCTCTTGTCTATTGTTTTGTACTGATATAATATTCTGTAATTATTTTAAAGACATGACAACATTTTAGAGGACTTTCAAAAGAAACAAGCTGGAGGAAAATATTTTTACGATACTAAAGGAGTTGTTATGATACTGTCAGGATTAACTTTGAAATATTTTTTGGCAAAAAAGGAGATTTTACAAGGCATTCATGCTAAACAGTAACTTTCTTTATTCATAAATGTTGTGATCTTGTACTTAATTCCCCTGAAGAAGTCAGGAAATATTGACTAAACATTTGGAAAAATGCAATAAAAAGTCAATGAATTGCAATAATCAACGATAAATAAATTAAATGTTTTTAGTTTTGGCAAAAAAGGAGATTATACAAGGCATTCATGCTAAACAGTAACTTACTATATTCATAAATGTTGTGATCTTGTACTTAATTCCCCTGAAGAAGTCAGGAAATATTGACAAAACATTTGGAAAAATGAAATAAAAAGACTTTGAATTGCAATAATCAACGATAAATAAATTAAATGTTTTTAGTTTAGATTACAAATCTGTGAAATCCTAATATTAATCGTAAAAACTACTTGCGGTCAGAAAAACAATCCGAAATATAGAATTAAAACAAAGCTTATTACTCTCTAAAAGTCCAGTCAACTGAGTTGTCCATTGACTCCTTCATAAATGTTTGAATAATATTATTTTTAAAGGAACCATTCATATATATGCTCACTATATATATGAATATGTATCTATGTATGTATATGCGAATATATTTAACGCGGTCACTTTTTTTGTTTTTTCATGGAATACATGTCATTGAAATTTAACATTGTAAAAAATGTGTCAACGAATATTGATTTTTTTCTACAACCGCAGAAGGAAAGAGAAATCAAAACAAAACCGAAACAGAAGGCATGCATACATACATAAGAAAGACCTTCCTTCCGGCTGTTGAAGTGGCCAATTATTTATAATACCATGTGTTAATCGGTCGGCTGCTCTGCTGAACAATTACACGAAAGAAAATCAATAAATAAAAGCAAAAAAGAAAACAGAAACGTCATAGGCTAGCTTTTCAGGTGGAACATGGAAAACAAACACTACAAGTTTGTGGAAAAGTTGAGAGGTATACCAACCATAAATTTGAGGGAAATGTATGTGGGCTTAAATGACTGTAACATTACACTTATGTTAGTATTTTAAAAGGAATATGTAGATAACCTTTGGAAAGGTAGAAAGGAAGATAAGACTTAAAATTCATCTATTAACACCTCAAATTAAAGTTGTAAAAAATAACGCCGTAAGAACATAGTTGTCAGCATTCGCTATCGTTAGAATTTTTCTGCTGGGGTTTTACGTTTTTTTTTGCATTCCCCAGAGTTCCTAGGAATTTCATTCGAAAATTTCTTTTTAATGAATTTTTCCATTATGACCAATTTCCCATTATAATGTAATTCAATTTCCCGTTATCCACTAAGAATGGATTGATACTGTGTTCTTTGCCACTAGGCGGAGGTCAGAGCATTTTCGAATAAAGGGAAGGTATTCATTTTCGTATTTCGACTGCAAATTCCAAGGGTCTTTGTCGGTATCATTTGCCTTTAGTTTATACATGCAAAATGTATCCACAATTGAAAATAAAAATAGCGCTATATTTGATATAATATATTTGAGAATCGAATTGAAAAAAAAATTAATTGAAACTCCCTTTTGGAGATTCTAAAGAGGTAATATTTACATCCTATATAATAAATAGATCTAAATTGTCTCAATAATGACAAAAAGAAGCTGAGTCTTGAAAGAATAATTCAATTGAATTGGAGAATAGTTTTTATATTCAAATTCGTTTTTAGCTAATAATAAATCTCAAAAAAATTCTCTCTTTCAACGTTGCCTTTATCATTTTAATGTTTTAATTTCCTAATGCCAATTTGTCTTTTCTTTATATTATTTTGTTTTTTATAAAAATTACATTTTTATTTTCTCAATTTACATTTCTGAACTTCGATTTGTATTTTCTGAATTTCAATTTTAATTTTCTCAGTATCAATTTATATTGCTCAATTTCAATTTGTATTTTTGCAATTTCAAATTAGTGTGATCTATGTTTTATACTAAATTGAACCTTTAGAACTTCCGGAAGAATATTGTGAACAAAAGAATTTTTACCCTATATTTCAAGTTTAGGCCACAAACTGACATAAAATTTTCTAGTTATCTTTATTATTTTAGTTGTCAAGCACAAATCGCTAGTCAAAATGAAGGCATTCATTATGAATCAAATCAATATGTACATTCTATTTTGTAATTTTTAATCTTTATTGCTACGACATTAATAATTCTTATTAGTTTTATATTAGGGAAATGTTCAGTTTTTGTTTGAAAGAAAGGAAAACACATTTAATTAGATCATAAAATCGGGACCGTATAGATATGGATAATTTTACTATTCCTTTTATTATGCGGGGCAAATGCATACATTGCAAGCGTGCACACACTTATTCCTTTAAATACTTATTTCTCTTTCTTCTTTATTTCTTCCAGATGATGGTCCCAATTTGCCAACACGGAGCAATGAAGAATTTCGGCCGTTTATACGACGTCTGCCAGAATTCAAATTTTGGCTTAGCATTACGAAAAGTACAACAATAGCAATAATATGTACATTCTTTGATTGTTTCAATATACCCGTATTTTGGCCCATACTGGTCATGTACTTCATAACATTATTCTGCATAACAATGAAGCGACAGATTAAGGTAAGCAATGCAAACAAATAAATGCAATTAATTAATACTGATGACGGTATATAAATTTTGAGTATTAGCGCGGGTACGATAGCTCTTTGTTACAAAAAATTAAGTAGAAAACCCAGGGAAGTGATGTTAGTTTTCTTGTAGTTATTGTCGAGTAAAACAATAATCCGTATTTCAAATTTCTCAGACAACAAAATCAGTTTTGCATAGCTTTACACACTTATAAGCATATGAAGTAGTCGATTATGAACTGATTTTCAGTTTCTCACCGGATTTAAATAGAGGAAACGTTCAAACAATATATATGATATTTTTAAACTTGAGGAATCTGTGTGTATTTGCCCATCAATCACAAATTGTTTTTCGCAATTATCTAATTTGGGAATATTGTTTCTCTTTATTTTGTAAGCTAACCGTACTGTTTGTGAAATTATTTATAAACGGGCGTTTAGTAGAGAGTAAAACGATACTATGTTTTTTACAATCTGTCGGTAATTGACTGAGTTATTGCAGTTTTCGCTGAAACAAAGGTCTATGTTTCTTCCAGTCACTCGACTGAAATGCATATCTCCTATTTTAATTCCTCGTCTGTTTTAAATATATTCTCAAGTAAAATCTAAGTAATAACTGAGCTCAGCTAAATCAGTATCTCAATAAATTTATTTATTTAAAATTATTATTTTAAATCTTAATTTACGAAGAGTTCTCTGAATCCTCTTCGTTTTATAATTCTCGGCATTATCTGAAAAAATATGTAAAGTATTTGGGTGTCATACTCGACTGCAGGGTATATTTTGAAAGACAGATATTCCTTATGTAATAGACAAAGTCAACAAGGTTACGTATAACACATTAATAAACACGAATTCTGGATTTGATATTGGAAACAAGAAAATTACTATTAAAATGATATTGAATTATAATTAAATTAATAGTCCGGTATGGCCTAATAAATTACTCAAAATGTAATTTATCACTCAAAATGATCTACAAGTTAAGGAATGAAATTTGCCAATTGGAAGGCCATAGATCTATTAATAATATAAGTAGTTGATATCAGTTATTTCAAATAAATATAATTTATATTTAGTTAATAATTTTACTATTTTATCGAACTTTCTCCATATGTATCTGAAAATTCTCAAATTATCATTACTTATGTTTTCTTATTTGTCTTTCTCTATTTTTCTTCTTGTTATAGCATATGATCAAATACAAATATTTGCCTTTTACCCGCAATAAGCCACGTTATCAACGTGTTGGTGAGCCAACCGAATCATCAAAGTGACAATTAGCCGCACAGACATTGCCCACAACAAACGACAGTCGAAGTGAAGAAATCAAAAAAGTAACTACAACCGAAACATCAACAATAGCAGCGGCCACAGCAGCATCTAGCCTAACGGCGGCAGCATCGCCATTGTCATCGGGGGCGTCAGCCACATCAGTAACCACAACAAATGTAGTAGCAAAACCACCGCAAATTATAATGATTGATGAATGAAACAAGAATAAATTCTATACAAAATTCAATTCAGATTTTTCCCAATTCTTTTACGAGTGAGACAACCAATACGAGTACAACGATAGAGAGTAGCCATCTGCCATCAGCAATAATTATTTTTGTTGTTTTAATTTATTTATAATGTTTGTGTTGTACCTACTTACTTACTTACCAACCAACCAATCAACCAGCCAACAAAAGAAAAGGAATCAAATTCTGTTTCATTTATTTATTAATTTTGTTCTCAAATATTATGTATGTTTGTATGTATGTATTATTTTGAGTGCGTTTTGTAAATTATTTAGTATATTATTGTTGCTTTTTTGTGTTTTAGTTGAGAACAGTTACAAGAAGCCCCAAAACGATGTTCGACTTTGCGGGCTTTCTGTCTGTCGTCGCAGTGTCTTGTGCAAATAATTATAATTGATAAAAAAGGATAATGTTTGTATTTTCTCAAAAATATAGACTTTAAACTTATGTTCTTTGGATAAAAAAACCCTATGCTTAGGATAATGCAATTGTAGCCTATATATTCTAAATCTTTATTTAGTGAAAAAACAAAAGAACGAATGCCTTTATTTTTCCTATATCAGTCTTGTTTATTTCCATTTGTAATTTACTAAAAACCCAGGAGTTGTTTATTTTTCAAAAAGCAAAACAAAACCAATTTTAATCTTTCTCCGTTCTTTTTAGTAGCTTTTTAAGTTTATTTTTAATAATTATATTGTTTTTTTTTCTTTTCTAAACGAGACCAAATTCTTTGTAATTTTTTAAATGCAAACTAAACCAAACTTTTGTTGAAAATCTAAGGAATTGATTTTTTTTTTGAATTAACTAATTCTTTCTTTTTGACTTCTATTACTGCTGTTCTATATATTTTTAGTTGAACCTTTTCCTTCTTTTTTTCCTTTGTATTATAAATGAATAAGGGAAAACATTAAACTAAAGAAAATAAATAAATAAACCACAAAACAATAGTATTATTTGTAGTTTTATTATGATTTTACTCTTTAGTAATAATGCTCACACCACTCCATTACATTTCATTTTAATTGCAATTTTATTGTTTAGTGCATGTTTTGTTTTGCTGCATTTATTTTGTTTGTTTATACTTTCTAATTTGTAACATACGTATTCCTTATACATTTAATCATACATGACAATATTCATTCCTTCATTCATCTCCATGTCTCTTTACTTTGTGACTGACTGTACGACGTGCTGTGAAAGTGTAATTTTTCCAATAAAACAATGAAACTATTGTAATTATTACCTTACTTTTATGTGTATTTTATGATTCTCTGTAGTTTAAATATTACTTTCGACATGAAAGTGAGGGTCAAATTTTCAATATGAACTGGTGATCGTAGTATCGAGAACAAGTGGTAAATGTTTTCGTAGAGAAGCTGGGTTTTTTTTTCATATTTTCCTTGGGGACGGTAATAATGCTAAGTGAATAGTTCTGCACAATTTTTTTATTTCGTTTTGCGTTCTAACATCAAACAACCCCTCCAAAATTCCTCATCGCCGCTGCCGTATTTAAGGTGAACCCATGCTTCCATCTGTTATTGTTTGTGTTAACCCAATTTTATTGCCCACAATATAATATTAAAAAGGCGTTATGTTGTGCTGTATGTTCGATAAGATAAAACAAGTATTTCATATTGTACTCACGATTTCGTGAGTCATTTTAGATAATGGCTAGCTAATCTGTTTATATTCCCTATGAGGAAATGTTTTGCAGACAGTTCATACAAAAGTATTTAACTACATTAGGTCGCTTCGATGGACGACAAATCACTTCCCTCCAAATACTTTGGAGGTTGGTGTCAATGGAAAATGCAACAAAAAATATCAAATCGACGCAATTCTAAACTTTGCAATTATTTTTTTACTTCATTCGCTACAGTGTGGGCATTTTCGGATACGCATCACTGCAGTGCATCAGATTCATTTAGACTATCATGCAATTCACAAATTAAATTTATTATGAATTTTTACATTTGCAAATACAAACGCGAAAATAATATCAACGGAAACAAGTAAGGAAAGGCTAAAGTCGGGCGGAACCCTCCACTTTCTACCTCATTACAATTGAATTCGGGGGAAAAAGTGAAATCGGGAACTATCATGAACGATTTCACAACGTGGCATATAACGCATTCTACTAAATTAGATCAAAATCTGTAATACCTTGAGAGAAAAAAGTTAAATCGGGAATGACATTTGTATGAGGGCTGTATTAAATAAAACCCGACAAGATGTGGCTCACATTCACTATAGGTTATTCTAGTTGGATTATAATGTATTTTGCCAACTTTGGAACGACATCGGTTAAAATATATGGCCAAATCGGGAGCGACATTTTTGTGAGGCCTATATCGATCGTCCCACATAATGTTTCCAGTTGAAATACAAGTTGCTATGGCAAATTGAAGAAAGTCGATAAAAAAAGTTAAATGGATATTTGTATGGGAGATATATCTAAATCTGAACCACTTTCACCAAAGATCTTCCAGATCAAATATAAGGTTTGTGCCAAGTTTGAGGAAAATCGTTTAAAATATGTGGTCTCTAGAGCGCAAAAAGTTATATGGAGGCCGAAATTTGCATGGAGCTATATCTAAATCTGAACCGATCTCACCCACTTTCACCACATATGTTTCTAGTTCAAATATAAAGTTTTGTGCCAAATATGAAGAAAATCTGTTAAAATAAGTGGTTTCCAGAGGAGAAAAATTCAAATCAGAGGCGAAATTTATATGGGAGCTATATATTTCTAACTAAAGAGTGATTTTTTTGAGGTTAGGATTTTCATGCATTAGTATTTGACAGATCACGTGGGATTTCAGACATGGTGTCAAAGAGAAAGATGCTCAGTATGCTTTGACATTTCATCATGAATAGACTTACTAACGAGCAACGCTTGCAAATCATTGAATTTTATTATCAAAATGCGTGCTCTGTTAAGAAAGTTCATCGCACGCTTCCATTTTATGGTCAGTTTAATCGACCCACTGAAGCGGCTATTCGGGCTATTGTGACTAAATTTCGCACCAAATTTACATTGTTGGACATTAAACCACCAAGACGCTTACGTGGAGTACGAACTGAAGAAAATATCGCAGCTGTATCGGCCAATGTTAATGATGACCATCAATTATCGATTCGTCGCCGTTCGCAGCAATTGGGCCTCTGTTACTCAAAAACGTGGAAATGCCAAAATTGGACTAAGCGGATGGACCACTTGAGGCGCAGCCGCGGTCAACATTTAAATGAAATTATCTTCAAAAAGTAAATGTCATGGACCAATCTAACGTTTCAAATAAAGAACCGATGAGATTTTGCAAATTTTATGCGTTTTTTTTAAAAAAAAAGTTATCAAGCTCTTAAAAAATCACCCTTTATAAGATAATTTGCCTAATTTAAAGCAAATTCGTTAAAATGTGTGGTTTCTATTTGAATGGGGGATATATCTAAATCTGAACCGATTTGCATCAAATTTAATAGGGTTCATTATTGGACCGCAAAACTCACTTGTGCCAATTTGTCTATCCAATGGCTATATATGCCTTGCACAAACCCATAATACCCTAGTGGAGGGAATAAAAATCATAATAAATTTAATTTTTGGGTTGGATGATAGTCCAACTGAATCGGATGCACTGCAGTGATGCTTGTCCGAAAAGGTCCTGCGACGACTTCGACAAATAGTTACAAACAAATGCACAAACACATAATACCCTAGTGGAGGGTATAAAAATCATAATAAATTTAATTTTTGAGTTGGATGATAGTCCAACAGAATCTGATGCACTGCAGTGATGCTTGTCCGAAAAGGTCCTGTGACGACTTCGACAAATAGTAGCACACATATGAGGCTGAAAATAGCTTCGGTAGAAGAAGTTTTGAAATCATAATTTTATCAATAAAAATCTTAAATTCTGTTGACGTCGCACAGTGGCCCACAATCATTTTTTTTAGTTTTGTAAAAAATTGATTTTAGCCAAGAACCCCAGGATTATTCTCAGATATTAATATTGAAAATCTGGCTATGGAATATATTTTAGAAATTGAACCAAAGTTGACTAATTTTCTTATTGTTTTTTTTTGATTTAAAAGAAATGCATTTTTTACATACAAAAGTTCTTAAAAAGTAAGAGAACTTGGTCGACAAAGTCGAACAATATTATGTTTTTTTTTTCAATTTTCATAATCTGAAAAAGGTGAAAATCTGTAATATGAAAAACAAAATCTGCGCATTATGCATAAAAATATTGAAAAGAACTATTTTCATTTAAATGTGACTACAATCAATTTGTTACAAAACTCAAAATTGTTTACTAGATCAAAAGGCCAAAGTTTGTCATTCGAAAACAAATCGAATCAAATCGCTGTGACAGTAGTGCCGACTTGAACGTTCTTATTTGAATATGCGAGTGCCGTGTCTGTCTGAATGGAGCTTTAAGGGGAATGTTTTAATGTTTTAAAACTCATCTTGGCAGATGTTTTTCTTATTTAACGAGCAAATTAAAAGAGTCTTCAAAAACATTTAATCAGCAAAAAAATAATGTTTGACAAAATTGCAGACGTCAGTCCTGAGGGCTAATCGAGCGATTCGATAAGTTACTATCGAAATCCATTTTTAATTTTAATGTTTTAATAATATAAGTTTCTAACAAAAACAAATAAGATGTTGAAATTAGGATTGTGATTGAAAATTAAAATTCATCTCATAAACCTGTGATAAATAATTATGAATAAGGCCACATGTACATTGGGGCGAATCTCGTTAGAATTTGAATAATTTTTGTTGACATTTGTGGCCTTTTTACGATAAATAAAAGCGCATTTCGATCGTAACACTTTCGATTTTTGAGAGACCTAAGACCTAATCTGCTATTTATGATAACCATAAGGTTCGACATTTCGATCATATAAGAGATTTACAAAAAATAATACTGTTTTAATTTATAATTTCAAACCAATTTGAAAGTATTCTAAATAATATTTTGCAGATGTGTGTCATTATTCCATTTACCTGCAAATATTTCGAAAATAAAAAAAGTGATTATTTGCTTATTATCAAGACTTTAAGGTCGTTTAGGCGGGGAAAGTAAATATTTTTTGTGATGTTCAAGAGCTAAATATAATTGACGTCTCCCCTTGGAAAAAGGCTTAATTATAAGAGAGACACAGACGGTTGTGCTCAAATATATAGGAACACGGTGGAAAACATAGACGACAAATTAGACAGTAGTTGACAAAAGCTTGTAGCGAGTGACAGGAGAATTTTCTATTGTGAAAACTTTTTTTTAAAAATTTAAATATAAATATTGTGATATTTTTTGATTGTTAATGCTTGTAACTTGTAATTGAATAATTTGAATTTTTGTACTAGACCCCTGAAGATGACCAACGGAGTTGGTCGAAATATTGGGAAATAAAAAAAAAAAAAAACAAGAAAATAATAAAATAGTATATTTTTTGTTTTATTATTTGAACAAACTGACCTCAAGCCGAACAAAAGACAAAACGCAATTGTGAATAATTGATGCAGTGAATATTAGTTTAGTGACACAAGTCTTAAAGAAGAATTTTCATAGTGTTTGGATGGGACTTATTTTTCCTTTCTATCTCAAAATAAAATAATCGAAATTTGGTGGAAATTGGAACAAGAAAAGGGAAGACACAAGTCGACGTAATATTCGAAACTACTTTGTAAAAGAGAAAAAATTTCTTTAATGTTAATAAAATTAACGCTATTTCTCTGTGGGAAAAAAGTAAATAAATAAAAAAATAATTTATGCATTTTATAACTTATTTTATATCGGCCAATGAACTTAGATTTACAAGTCATCAAGAAATAAATTAAGTGAACTTTACCGTTTATATGTATATCTTCGATCATCGCAATGGCAAGAAGAATTACAATATTGAATTCTATATTTAACAAAAAGCTTATTTTTCTGTTTTTACAAGTTTTTTTTTGAAGTCAACACCAAAGTATTGTTTGTGTTTCTGCTATTATCGTCCCACCTCCCGTCCCAGTCCCTACACATTGATAGGAGAGTTCAGATTGGAATAGGAAGTACTTGTTCAACAACGTATTGTACATCTCTTTAGAACAAAGATATTGCATGTACATACGTAATAGCCACCAGCCAGCCAGTCAGCCTAATCAGTGTCTCAATTCTTTATTAAAAAATTGCGAGTACAAGTGTACTTAAAACATGAATGATGATAAGAAGTGTATCCCACACATATGTGCACACACCAACCCCCCTCTCTCCAACGCTGTCAAAACTCAAGGCATGAGTTCACAATACCGGGACAATTGGATTACAATGAGAAAATTTTATTTGTACTTACATGCACATACATACGGCGAGGGCAAGGCATTATTCATAATTCCGAATAAAAAGAAACGTGCTTATTAACTAAAAGAGAAATTTAGCACAAAATAGTCAGAAAATTGGGCGAGAGTCCACTACTACTTCTAAGGAGACTAGAATTCGAAAATAAATAAATAACTGACCAACTCAATTTGCAAAGTAGCCCAGGGGAGTAATCACGTGATTTGATGACTAGAATCGGAATCAATTTTTCTTTTTTGTAAAGGAAGTATAAATGTCAAAGAAAACAAATAGATATTACTCATATTAGAAATAATCCACTTAGATTTTGAATAATTTCGGTTGAATTTATGACTTTTTAAAATAAATAAAAGTGTATTTCGATCGTAACTTGCTCGATTTCAAATGCCGTAATTTTAGTCCCCGATACAATTACATATATTCGAATTAATCTCGCTAAATTTTGAATAAATTTCGGTCGAAATTAAAAAAAATAAAAGAGGATTTCGATCGTCTCTTGCTCGACTAATCACGTGATTTGATGACTAGAATCGGAATAATTTTTTTTTCTTTTTTGTAAAGGAAGTATATATTTCAAAGAAAACAAATAGATATTACTCATATTAGAAATAATCCCCTTAGATTTTGAATAATTTCGGTTGAATTTATGAAATAAATAAAAGTCTATTTCGATCGTAACTTGCTCGATTTCAAATGCCGTAATTTTAGTCCTCGATACAATTACATATATTCGAATTAATCTCGCCAAATTTTGAATAAATTTCGGTCGAATTTAAAAAAAAAATAAAAGAGGATTTCAAATATACCGTGATTTTAGTTTAACCACCATCAACTATACACAGTTCTAGCTTAGGCTAATGACATTGAAGTTGGCTTAGTTCAAGCAGCATTGCGTAAGTGCGTATTCCCACAAGCCACAAGTATCAGTCATCAAATCTAGTTCAATGTATTTCCAAGCAATTAAATGTCAGCAGCACTCTGATGGAAAACTAAGCTAAACAAAACAACAGTGGCTATGGGATGGGTGTATTCAAAACAGTAACCGAGTCTCAATAAAAGTAGACGATTTAAATTGTATGGTAATTTCTCTATACAAGTGACAGCTGTGAAATTAGGTCTGTACGACTATACTTTCTTGCTTACAATTAAGAGACTAGAAGAGGTGGCAGTATTTTTTATCCATTGGCTTTTCTTAAATGGATCAGGAAGAGAAATCTAGCAGCACCATACTCGTCAACTAAGAGAGTTGCAAGTAACTTTCTTGTTAAGCAAGCAAATTCCATACAAATTTAAGCTAGTAAGCCCAATTGAATTGGATGAAACGTAGAAGCATTTTGTCTACACAGAAGTTACAATCGAATAAGAAAAACCTTTTGTATCCACGACAAAAAATATTTCTTGTGTGCATTGAGACATGCTGAGTTATAAAATCAAAACAAAACAAAATTATGGATAATTTTTTTAAATATTTTTTACTAAAATTAAAATGCTCGTCCTAGGTACCTTTATTATTTATACTCTCATTTTGGATATATTGGATATAATGTAGAATTTATGATACTTTTTGCAGAATTAAAAATGTTAAAAAATTATGATTTTTAAAAAAAATCTATTAAGCTATTGAAAAATAGAACAAAATACTTTTTTCCGACTTTGAAAAAATATGTGTTTAATTTTTAAATTAAATCGGACACTTTTTTGGACTCCTTTTATATAAATAAAATAACAAATTGTTGAGGGGTTTCGGTTCATTTAAATCTACACCATTTTCAATTGTAATTCAGAAGACCACTTGAAATTCAAAAAATATCAATTGAAATTCAATCCCCCATCATTTGTAATTCAAAAGATACCATTTTATATTCAAAAAACATCATTTGAAATTCCAAACTTGTCAATTGAAAATCAAAACTTGTCGTCAAATGGTGTCTTTTGAATTACAAATGACGAGTTTTGAATTTCAATTGATATTTTTGAATTTCAAATGACAATTTTTGAATTACAAATGACGAGGTTTTTAATTTTTGCATTTCCATTTGAATTTTTCCATTCCATTTTCAAATAGAATTTTTGAATTTCAAACGGTGTCTTTTGAATTACAATTGAAAATGGTGTAATTTGTGGGTGGCGATTAATTGACAACACTGCTGTGTACAAATTTTCTGCTTGGAGTTATGTATTTCAAACGCCACAAAAACTGACAGCTTCACTGACCAACTTGTAAAATGGGGTTTAATTTTTTTACATATTCTTTAATAACTCTGGGAAAATAACAAGGTTCTGGCAACGGATTCTAATAATAGGTAAAAAAGAATGTACGTGTATGGGAGTTTTGAATGCTTACATATGGTGTCTAATTTAGAGGAGCTCAATATTTTCTCCTTTTGCATATTCTTATGATGAATCGCCATAGGAATCCTTGTGATCATTACATTTTAAGTGAAGCAATATTACTTAAAACACTAAGACGAAACATTTTGTGGAAGATTTTAGCCCTGTAGCTCCTAAATATAGGTGTCTTATCGGTCATTTTAGAGGAGTGGTCAATAATACTCCCCTCTTGATGAATCGACATAGGAAACCTTGTGATCCTCTTACATTCTAAGTATGGGATGTGTTCAGCAATATTACTTAAAACACTACGAGAAACATTTCTGTTGAACATTTTAACCCTCTAGCTCTTCAATGTAGGGGTCTTATCGGTCATTTTAGAGGGAGCTCAATTTTTTTCCCATTTTTGAATATTCTAATGATGAATCGGAGTAGGAAACATTGTGATCCTTACATTTTTAGAATAGCATGTGCTCAGCAATATTACTTAAAACACTACGAGGAACATTTTAACCATCTAGCTCCTCGCTATAGGGGTCTAATCGGTCATTTTAGAGAGGGGTAAATATTTCCCCATTTTGCTCATTCTTATGATGAACTAGGAAACTTTGCGTTCCTTAAATTTTAAGGATAGGACGTGTTCATCAATGTTAGTTAAAATACTATGAGGAACATTTTTGTTGAAATATTAACCCTCTAGTTTTCAATGTGGTGGTCTTTTCGGTCGTTTTAGAGGGGGCCTAAATTTCCTCCTTTTGCACGTTCTTATGATGAATCGGCATAGGAAACAGTGTGATCCTTACATTTTTAGGGTTGCATGTATTCAGAAATATTACTTAAAATACTAAGAGGATCATTTTTGTCGAACATTTTAAACCTCTAACTCTAACTATATAGGGGTGTTATCGTTCATTTTAGAGGAGTGGGGTTAATATTTCCTCCTTTTGCATATTCTTATGATGAATGGACATAGGAAACCTTGTGATCTTACATTTTGAGGATATGATATGTTAGCAATATTACTTAAAACACTACGGGGAACAGTTTTGTCGAACATTTTAAACCTCTAGCTCTTCATTGTAGGGGTCTTATCGGGGCGTAAATATATTTTCATTTCACATATTCTAATGATAAAAAACAATTCTTTACTTTAAAAGGGTCAAAATGTTCTACAAAAATATTTGCATTAAAATTTTACTAGAAGTTTCTGAAGACACCAAAACTCAAAACTGAACTTAAATGTCAGAAATAAACCAAAACATAAAATTCATTTTAGGGTTAATTTTGCATTTTTTTCCGAATTGGTGCCAAACTGTCTCACAAACCTGAATTTTAGGAGTGGGAGGGTGGTGTGAATGCAATGTGAGAGACTTATAAACGAATAAAATTTCGAACTGTGGGCATCATCATCATGTAACTGGAAAACATTTTTCTTTTTTTGTGGGGACCGCGACCCAGTCTACTGTCTGCCGCTTGATATTACTTAATATTAATCACACTCAGAATGTACCCAATTGTACTTGAGTAGGCCTCCGCATCCAACTTCCAACAAGAACAGACATCACACAAAAACAAACCACACCGAACAAACACGACAAACAACCCTCAAATCATCGTCTGCACCAAGAATTGAGAACAAAGTACTCCACTCTCCAAGAATTCTTATTAAAAAGAAGAACACTAAACTAAACGAGGAATGGCACTCTCAAATTACCCAACCACATACACTCGCACACCTTGAAAGACGTACTCAGTAGCTAGCGCGTATGTGGGGGACCATATTGGTCTTTGCTCCAAAAGCAAACGCAAACGGCAGCGATCGATCAGTTTGGGTTTGAATTTCACAGCGAGTGAGTGGGAAAAAAGGCAAGCAAAAGTGAAATTGTTATAAACAATAACAGAGAGATTTCAATTTTCAAAAGGATTTTATTCCACAAATTTTCAATTAAAATTTATTCGACATCAAACATATGTAGTTTGGGGGGAAAATGGTGGAAAAATTAATAAGTTCCGAGCGAAAAATTAATTCGCCCGAAAGGAATGCACAAAGTGGTAAGTAAAAGCCAGACAGCAAAGGGAATACGAATAAAAAAGGTGGAATGCAGTGCGACACAAGTTAATAACCCCAAAAACATGCAGCAACTGATTAAATGAAACCGGTCAGCTCTTTAGTTAAATTAATTAATTTTAACGATTAATATAAATTCAATATAACCATCATTACCATACACGTGAGTCATAAGTGAAGGATTAATTGAAAAAAGAATGTAAAAATTGAATGCTTTCACCTCATATGGTAGCGAGTCTGTGCTGAAAAGGAACAATGACTTCGGTGCAATTTCTGGAATTTTCAAGGGAAGATTTATAAGGTTTGGATACTTTTGTGACATTGAAGTGTCCCTAAAAAGCTGAAACCAGACCCTTATTACTAAGAAAAGAGTAAATTCGGACTGCACAGACTATTTGATACCATCCACCACAGTTTACCCAATTCCAAGGTTGTATACTAATCACATATATGTTATGGATTTTTATACCCTCCATCTCCAGGGTGGGGGTATACTAACTTTGTCATTCCGTTTGTAACACCTTGAAATATCGACCTGAGATCCTATAAAGTATATATATTCTTGATCGTCATAAAATTCTAAGACGATCTAGCCATGTCCGTCCGTCCGTCCATCTTTCTGTTGAAAGCACTCTAGCATCTAACCGAAAGGAGCTAGGACGTCCAAATTGTCCATAAATGCGTCTAATAGTCGTTGGGATTGAAACTGGACGAAATCGGTCCAAAGGGCAAAAAAATTTCCCTCACAAGGACTAAAAATACCCATAATAACCCTTAATATTTTAGAGTATTTAAGCATATTTTTTCAATATGTCTGCTTGTACTTACTTGATATTGGGCATGCGCATTCTCCTTATAAAAAAACGTGCACAATAAAGTGATTGTTATTCGTAGGAGGTGAAATGGGGCAAAAAAGGGATACAAATGGTACCTATCGAACGACAACAGCTAGAAACACGATATTCGGTGTGTTTATTCCTCTAATTGAGTAGGTACATAATATAAAAGTATGTTTACCAAATTCGTATTATTAAGGGGTAAAATGGGAATAGAGGGATAAAAAGGGTCCAACCAAACGGCTGTACCTAGAATAATGAAATTCGGTGTATACATTCCTCTGATTGCGGAGATACGCCAAATAAAGGGATTTTTTCGAAATTCGTATTTTTAGGGGGTAAAATGGAAAAAGGGGATAAAAATAGTACCAACCAAATGTCATGAAATTCGAAGTATACATTCCTCTGACGCGTAGATACGAAAAATAAAAATTGATTTTCCATATTCGTACTTTCAAGGGATACAATAGGAACAGAGGGATACAAACGGTACCAAATAAACGGCTACAGCTAGAATGATGAAATTCGGTGTGTACATCCCTCTAAATGCGTAGACACGTAAAATTAGAGTATTTATATAGTAAAGGAAAGTTTTTAAAAAAAAAACACATAAAATTCAGAAAAATTCATGAAATCTTTATTTGAATCGATGTACGGTCCATATAATTTAATGTTTGAAGATTATTTCATGCAAATGTTGACCTTGACTGCGCCTCAAATGGTCCATCCGTAACATCCATAACAGAGGCCCAATTGCTGCGAACGGCGACGAATCGATAATTGATGGTCATCATTAACACTGGCCGATACAGCTGCGATATTTTCTTCGCACTCTACGTAAGCGTGTTGGTGGTTTAATGCGCAACAATGTAAATTTGGTGCGAAATTTAGTCACAATAGCCCAGTGGGTCGATTAAACTGGCCATAAAATTGAAGCGCGCAATGAACTTTCTTAACAGAGCACGCATTTTGATAATAAAATTCAATAATTTGCAAGCGTTGTTCGTTTGTAAGACGATTCATGGTTAAATTATAGACCAAACTGAAGATGTTTGACAGTGAAACAAAACACGAAACGTGCGTCAGCTGTTTAAACCAGTGTTGCCAAAAAGATAATAGCTAAAAAATCACCCTTTATAAACATATTAGTAGCCTTGCCTTATAAGCGTGGCGTAAAATAATTAAAATTTAATATTTATTTATAAAATTATAAAATAATTATTTTTTCAATATTTTTATTTGTTTGTTGGTTTGGCTATATTAACCCTAGAGAGATAACCTACGTCTGAGAGACGTATACCTTTTTAATTTTTCGCTCTCCCTCTCTCGAATGTTTGTGCAACACGTTGCTGTTTTCGTTTTTCTCAGTCGTCTACAGTAGCCAATAACGCATTTAAATAATAAAGAAATATATAAAGAATCCATGTAAGTACAAAAAAGGTAAAAAATATTTCCAAAAATGTTGTCACCATAAAGAAAAACTATGATACGTCCCACAGACGTATGGTTATCTTTTCCGTAGCTTCTAGGGTTAAAAAGATTAACATTTTCCTGTAATATTACTAAACTTCTACGAAAATGGACTACCTCTGTGGAATGCAATCGCCGGCCGAACATAACTCCGTTGTTACTTTTTTATTTAAGCTTTTGTTCTCACCGCTTAATTATTTCGTCTTAAAGACAAAAACAGCTCCAGAAAGTAAAGTTCAAAGTCTAATGCCTAACTAGCAAATCTACCACATCAAAGGGATATTTCTGTGACGTTGTCCAGATAACCCATGGAACAGAAATCCACACAAGGGGTTATCTAAAACACTTGTCTAACATTCTTTGTCTGCTCTAGGTGTCTCAACGTGTGGTGCTTTATCAGTTAATCGGGTTAAAATTATTGTTCTATAATAAATACTAATGAGAGCTTATAAATTTCAAATGTAATGGGAAAATAAATTGAAATGAAATGAATTTTTTCATAAAAACATACTAAAACAAATCCACACGCCAATTTTTATGTAGGAATTTTATAGCCTTTTCAGGCAGCATGCGAAATCTAGCTGTATTGACATAAGGTCGATTTACAAATGTCAGATCCCATACAAATTTGACATTTGAAAATCGACCTTATGTCATTTCAAGCTGAAATCGATTGATTTCGCATGCAGTCCGAAAAGGCTATTAGAACCATCTACTCAAAAACTTTGTTTCTTAGGGACCAACCTAAATCCGCACGGTTAGCATCTGAGGATAATTATGTATACTTCCGTTCGACAGTCAGTGCGGATTTAGTTTGGACCCTGAGGCATGGAGAGCAGTTGCAGACAATTTTGATTACATGTATTATTTTGGTAGATATGTACCTATGTATATTCCCACCTGAAAATTCCAACTTTGACAGTGCGGCTTAACACATTAGGTTGCAACCTTAAGGAGAGTTCATACTTACACTCAAAAGAATTTGTTATTAAAAGAAAGCAGAAAGTCTGCTGAAAAATCAGTCAGTCTAAAAGGCTTTTAAATTCAGAACGCTCATTCGTTATCTTATTTTTACACTTAGCAGTTTGAATGCTGAAAAACTCTTGTTATGGCAGAAAAACTGCTGTAATAGCAGACAAGTGTATGCTGAAAGGTAGCAAACAATCTGTTGTTAATAGCAGACTTTAGTGTAAACACTTATACTTAAAGTATAAACAGCGCTTTAGTTAAATTTGAATTCAATTTTAAAGTCTTGAAAATTGAAGACAATTCTTCTTCGCAGACCTGTGTAATCGTCGCTATATATTTACTTGCAATTGTTTATTTCCCTCATTCTATGGAAGTTTACTTAATTGGAAATACCTTATTTGAAGGTTCCTTAAACATCCACACACTAATCGCTTTGCTTTTACGTTCTCTTCTTTCTTCCTTCTTCTCCCCTCTAGATACCACCTCGTTAAGTGATCAAACCATGGAACTGCATTTCGTCCGCAATAAACTGGAAGCATTTCAGTCGACCATATTGCGTGATGTACAGAAACGTATGTCCGGCATGATAGACGAGGTCATGCAAGAACTACGCCAGCATGAGTTGCAAGCCCATGAATTTCGAAATTTTGCCAAGCCACAAATGCAACACAAGTCCAACACTTGGAGTAATCGTTTGCACTCCTCAGCAACGCCAACAACAACAGTATCACCTTCATTCGTAGAAACAGCAGCAGGTGGAAGTCCACGTAAAACCGAGGAAGAAGAGAACTCTGGCGATGATAAGAGTGCGGTCAGCAGTGCAGCGTTAATAGAACGGCAAATATCGAATACATCATCTACCGAAGGAGGCCATGACGAAACAGACAGTGGCGAGAAGTCAACAAAGAAACGTCAGCATCTTCGCACCTTCCCCGATAAAGTTTTCCGCACGCGAGAATCATATTTGACGGCCCTGTTGGAAGTGGACCACATGAAGACAATATATCATATATTTTATATAATATTCTTGCTCTTTTTGCTGAACAACATCACTTACGATTATTTCATTAAGGGCAGGTGAGTGGCGGTTTTTTATTTAGGCCATTAACTTACTACACCATTTTCAATTGAAATTGAGAATTTGTATATTCTCAATTTCACAATACAATATCATTCAATTTACATTTCTGAATTTCATTTTATATTTTTTGTTTTTTTTTTTTCTCAATTTCAATTTGTATTTTCTCGATTTCAATTTACATTTCTGAATTTCATTTCATATTTTCTCAATTTAAATTTTCATTTCTGAATTAATTTGTTATTTTCTCAATTTCAATTTTTATTTTCTCAATATGATATTTTATTTTCTCAATATCATATTGAGAAAATAAAAATCGAAATTGAGAAAAAAAAATTAATTCAGAAATGAAAATTTAAATTGAGAAAATATAAAATGAAATTCAGAAATGTAAATTGAAATCGAGAAAATACAAATTGAAATTGAGAAAAAACAAAAAATATAAAATGAAATTCAGAAATGTAAATTGAATGATATTGTATTGTGAAATTGAGAAATACAAATTAAAATTGAGAATATACAATTTGATATTGAAAAATGAAAATTAAAATTAAAATTGAGAATATACAATTTGATATTTAGAAATGAACAATTGAAAATGAGAAAAAAAATCAAATTAATATTGGGAAAATATAAATTATTATTGTGGAAAGACAAATTGATATTGGAAAATTAAAATGATAAAAGTAACATTGAAATTGAGAAGAAATTATTACAAGTTTATAAACAACAATAAAATATTATAAGGAAAGACAATATAAACGGATAATTTGTCTTTTCTCAATTTGAATTTCTCATTTTCAATTTATATTTTCTTAATTTCAATTTACATTTCAGAACTTCAACTTGTATTTTCTCAATTTCAATTTTAATTTCCTAATTTCAACATTTATTTTCTCTATTTCAACTGAAAATGGTGTAAGAAGCAGTCTGTCACTTACACTATGCAAGAAAGATTTTGTCCTGCTAAATCAGGTATTATTTTGGTTTTCTTGGGCATAGTTCCGGCAAAGGAAATTTCCGGGGATAAAGGAAATTTACTCACCTTTTTATCTGAGTTCCTACTTTTCAGAATTTAATGAGACGAAAATGACTAAATTGCGATGTGGAACTAAAAACTCTGACTTTTTGCACTAAATGTATCATATCTTCCAAGGGTCAATTTCGTGCAGGCAAAAGTTACCCTACAAAAACGGGGAACCCTTGAACCTTTCCAATATATGTATACATTTCGTTGAAGGCTTTTGAAGGAAAAAAGTTGTGTTGGTCCAAATTCAAGCATTTGTTCAAAAAGGATATTTTACAATATTTATTACAACCAAAATATATTTGGCACAAACATAGTTTTTGCGTCATAAAAAAGCTAAGAAACCACAGTTTGTGGGAAACAGTTCAACAAAGTCATAAAAAGAAATTACGTTTTTTTCATTTTTCAAAATCTGAAAAACGTGAAAATATCTAATACAAAAAAAATATTTTTTTCTTCGCATTATGAACAAATACGTAAATATATGTTAAAAAACATAAAAACAAAAAATAAAAATTTTAATTTTCGATTTGAACTGGGACATTGTCCTGGCTCAAGACCATTTTGCTTCTATGTTTAATAGAATGCAAATTTATTTAGAAATGGCATGATGACATTTATTACTTGGCTGCAGACTACCACGATCATGATTTCGACCATTTCAAAAGTCTTTTCAAGAGGCTTCGCAGCGACTTTTCAACATCAAACCCGGCCTCTATAAGGAGATGATTCTCACAAACGAACGAGAAGCACAACTCACTTGCCGAATTTGCATTTAAAAAATCGCACCAAGTAATAAAGCATACATGCCATCTTACAAGCATCTCATTGAGATGCATATGTAAGTATGTGTATATGCAGGTATAGTTACCCAGCGATACTTCTGCTGTGCCAACGCTCATTTGTTTTAGTTTTTTCGTTTGCATTTTTTGGTCTGTAATCTATTAAATATAGAAGCAAAATGGTCTTGAGCCAGGACAATATCCCAGTTCAAATCAAATATTGATTACAGACCAAAAAATGCAAACGAAAAAAAACTAAAACAAATTTTAATTTTCTTTAAAATCGAAAAGTAGTCAACTTTGGACCGATTTCTAAAATGTTAATGTTAATATCTCAAAATAATCGTTGGGTCCTTGTTAAATTTTGATTTTTTACAATGTTTTTAAAATGTTTACTAGACCAAAAGTTCTTGAATTTTGGCCGTTGGATTTTGATTCTGAACCACTGTGCATTGATGCGAAAAAATGTCCCTCTAGAAGGGACTATCAATGCAAACATTTAAAATTCGTATTGTTTGATTGGCATTCGATTTATTTTTAAGTGTTTTTGAATTAAATACATTCGAATTCCAGGAATTGATCCATTTTTCCTACGAATAAAATTTTGTATAGAGTGGGTCATTTAAAACTGTAGAATCATTTAGAATCTTCTATAAAAAGGTACTGTTTGGTTTTCATTTTTTTCAGTAAATGGTCCAAAATCCACACCAAACAGTGACTCGTTGTGGATGCATTGGCTTCCCAATTGTCACGTGTGGGTTCTCTGAACCCCATATGGGCATATCCCAAAAAAGGTCTACCAAAAAATGATATCAGACCACACTAATAGCTTTTAACTTTATTTTTTCCTTATTTCGAAAGCTTTTTTATTATGAAACTTGAAGTTAACTTGTTCACTTTTATTTTTATTAAAAGTTGAAGTGTTATAACGAAAATTACTAAATTTTTTACGAGTGGAAATGCTTGTCCCGTCCCACCAATTGAGTTTTTTCTTCTCACGAAGGAAATTTTGTATTTGATAACACTGTGCAACATTTTTGAAGTCATTTCAAAATAACGATATACGGACACCGCTACATGATAAAAGACCAAAAAAAAAAGACCCGTGTTTTTTTTCCCCCCAAAGTCATGCACTTTTTTTTATGGGCCCCCAGAGATTTGAGGCCTCGGTGTAATTTTTGGAAAAAAGTGATCATATTCTCAGGCTCATATCTTGCAAACCGTTCGGAATTTACTCTCTGAGGCAAAGTTCTAGCTCTTGTCATAAAGAACAAAAATTGTGAACATATAAAATCAAAAAAACTTCATCTTCAAGGTCAAAATCGCAAAAAACTTAAAAAAAAATTCGATTTTTTTTAACCTTTTTTCCCCTGTTCAGGTCCATAGGTAGCAAACCGCTGAAAATTCAGGGAAACAATCAACTACAAAAATGTACCTAAGATCTCAATAAACAACTTTCTAGAACATATGAACTTCCTAGGAATTATTCTTAACACCGTTTAGGTAGCGCTTAGGTAGCCGCAAAATTGAAAAATTTCCCTGCCTCAATGTGAGCGTCGTGTCGCTTTTATATTGTGTGCTGCGGCTACATATGTGTTGTTAATGTTGTTGGTACAAATGGATTGCGACTACTTCGCTGCTTTGAATTGTCATGTGTTTTGTTAGTGCAAATTTTTGGACCGACGACTTTGTTGTTGTTTGTTGAATGGCATCGATGATGTCGTGTGGGTAAGAAATACTGGAATAAACAATTTTTCACTTTTGCGGCTACCTAAGCGCTACCTAAACGGTGTTAAGAATAATTCCTAGGAAGTTCATATGTTCTAGAAAGTTGTTTATTGAAATCTTAAGTACATTTTTGTTGTTGATTGTTTCCTTGAATTTTTAACGGTTTGCTACCTATGGACCTGAACAGGGCAAAAAAGGAAAAAATCTAATTTTTGGAAAATTTTTCACTTTTGCGGCTACCTAAGCGCTACCTAAACGGTTTTAAGAATAATTCCTAGGAAGTTCATATGTTCTAGAAAGTTGTTTATTGAGATCTTAGGTACATTTTTGTAGTTGATTGTTTCCCTGAATTTTCAGCGGTTTGCTACCTATGGACCTGAACAGGGGAAAAAAGGTTTTTGCGATTTTGACCTTGAAGATGAAGTTTTTTTGATTTTATATGTTCACAATTTTTGTTCTTTATGACAAGAGCTAGAACTTTGCCTCAGAGAGTAAATCAAAATTCCGAACGGTTTGCAAGATATGAGCCTGAGAATATGATCACTTTTTTCCAAAAATTACACCGAGGCCTCAAATCTCTGGGGGCCCATAAAAAAAAAGTGCATGACTTTGGGAAAAAAAAAAACACGGGTCTTTTTTTTTTGGTCTTTTATCATGTAGCGGTGTCCGTATATGGTTATTTTTTTCGTGTTGCACTGTGTAATGGAAAGGAAGAGATCCATTCTCTATTGTATACGTATACCGTGTGGGGATAAGTCATCAGTGGACCTTCTTCCTAAAAGATCGACTTCAGCGATCATAAGTCCTTTTTTTCGTCTATATTTATAACATACATTTTTCCTTTTTCTTTTCAGCGTCAGTTTTGGCTTGGGTACTTTCAAATCGGGATTAGGTAAAATTCACTACGTCCTCGCAGTATGGCTGATCCAGAAGACATTTGTGTGCAGCATATATTACGCCCTCAAGGGCTGGTCGGAAGTCCGGTCCAAACTTGACAAACAAAGTGAGTGAAATTAATTAAATCTATTCAATGTTCTATGTAAACCTTTATGTTCCCCTCTCTCCCCCTCTTAGAACAACTGCAGCGTGTCTGGTCCTGGTCCTGCCTTTTGGTGTACATAACAACTCAATTGATATTCACCTATATACCCACCGTAGTCTGCCTTAGACTAGACCTGCCATTTGTATCGGCTTCGGTGGTATTGCTCGAGAGCACCAGGATGCTAATGAAAATGCATGGATTTGTGCGGACCATCTGTCCTCGGGTGCTGCAAGGCAAATTAAAAACCGATGATGATGAGGCAAGTGCTTTGTGTGCCGGCATACCTCCTTTCCAGAAGTATTTGTACTATTTGTTTGCTCCTACGCTGCTGTACCGCGACAACTATCCTCGAACGGCCGTTATCCGCTGGAAATTTGCTTCGGCCCGCTTCCTGGAAGTTGTAGCTGTCGCATTCCTCTACAGTTATATACACGAGCGTCACATCAAGTTGCACTTTGGCAACTTTGGCCAAGAAGAATTGAGTGCGGGCTCCCTCACCATCAAGTTGTTTGGCATGCTGATGCCCTGCATCATTGTATACCTGTGCGGCTTCTATATGATTCTACATTCTTGGCTGAATTTCACCGCTGAACTGCTACGTTTCGGGGATCGTATGTTCTACCGTGACTGGTGGACGGCCAGCAACTATGAGGCCTATTATCGCAATTGGAACGTCGTGGTGCACGACTGGTTGTATGAGTACATCTATAAGGATTTTTACTCGCACATCTTTCGCGGCTCGAAGTTGGCCTCCTCGCTGGCAGTATTCACCATATCGGCTCTATTTCATGAGTACGTTTTGGGCTATGCCCTGCAAGTCTTCTTTCCGGTTATGTTTGTTTTCTTCGGCATTATTGGGGTGCTGATGATTTTCATAACGCGCTTCGTTCCCAAGAATGTCGGCAACATAATGGTTTGGTTTTCCTTGATCTACGGCAATTGCATGATGATCTCGCTGTATAGCATGGAATTCTATACAAGTAAAAACTGTCCCAAAGAGTCCTATCAAAGTTGGTCCGATTGTTTGGTGCCTCATATGTGGAGTTGTTATATGAAATGATGACGCGATGCTGCCCTCCCGGGGAGAGAATATATTCCTATATATATATATATATATATGTATATTTCGATCCGTTTGGTTGTGATAATCTACACTAGTGTGTGGAATTAGAATATGAATGTCGTAGGTATGTAGTTCTAGGTTTAGTTTAAGAAAAAGAAAAAAACCTGCATCGAATAGAATAAATTGTGGTTTATAAATGGAAACAAATGAGGTAAATATTTTAAAGGGGTCCGTGTGGGATGACCCGAAAAAGGTAAGAAATATAGGGTGGGCCATTTAAAATTTTAAATTAGAATCGGCTATGTAAAAAGTACTGATTATTTTTTCCAAATTTCTGGTTCTATTGCAAAGATTGAACTTTGTCATTCATATCATTACCACGACTGGCTCGGCAGTACCTCATCCGATCAGCCCAATTCTTCAGTACAGCCCAAAATCCACACCAAACAGTGACTGGTTGTGGTTGCATTGGCTTCTCAAGAGTCACGTGTGGGTTCTCTGAACCCCATATGCGGTAATTTTGCTTATTGACATAGCCACCGAGATGAAAATGAGCTTCACGAAGGCTGAACTGAAATTTGTCCACGTAGATTTCTTACAGTTTGCGTTAAAGACTCGCTACTTTGGAAGTAAGTTTTTAATATTTCCCAATTTTATTCGAGCGTATGGCGTCCCATTTTGCAAATGTTAAACATAAACCTGAACAAGTAAGGAAAGGTTAAAGTCGGGCGGGGCCGACTATGTAATACACTCCACTTTCTATCCGTATACAATTCAATTCGTTAAAAAATTGAAAACGGGAAGGATTTTTGTATGCTTCCTAATCATAGGCAAATATGACCTGACCCAATTTGTCAAATCGAGAAGAATATTTGTATCGGGGCTATATCCAAACATGGAATGATGTGACCCACTTACACAATAGGTTCTTCCAGTTCAAGTATAACGTGTTCTGCTCAATATGAAGAAATTCTCTGAAAATACGTGGTTTTTGAGGGGAAAGTCAAGCTGGTAGCGAATATAAATATAAAGCTATATATAAATCGGAACCGATCTGACCCACCATTTTCCATGGGTGTTTCTAGTGGAAGCATTAGATATTTTGACAAATTTGAAGAAGATCTGTTAAAATATGTGGTATCTGGAGCACTAAAAGTCAAATCGGGAGCGAAATTTGAATGTGAGCTATATATAAATCTGAACCGATCTGACCTATTTTCATCAGAGGTGTTCCTAGATTAAATATAAGATGTTTTGCCAAATTTGAAAAAAAATCTGATAAAATATATGGTTTCAAGAGCAGAAAAAGTCAAATTGGGAGCGAAATTAAATGGAAGATATATATAAATCTGAACCGATCTAACACATTTTCACCACAGGTGTTTCTAGACGAAATATAATATGTTTTGGCAATTTTGAAAACAATGTAATAAAATATGTGGTTTCTAGAACGGAAAAAGTGATATTGGGAGACAAATTTGTATTGGAGCTATGTATAAATCTGAACCGATCTGACCCATTTTCACTACAGGTGTTTCTAAGATATTTTGCCATTTTTGAAGAAAATCTGATAAAATATATGGTATCTAGAGCGGAAAAAGTCAAATTGGAAGCGAAATTTGTATGGCGGCTATATATAAATCTGAATCGGTCTGACCCATTTTTATCATGGGTGTTTATATTGGAAAAATAAGATGTTCTACCAAATTTGAACCAAATCTGTTAAAATATGTGGTATCCAGCTTGAAAAGAGTCAAATCGGGAGTGAAATTCGTATGGGGGCTATATCTAACTTTGAACCGATTTTCTTCAAATTAAATAGCGTTCGTCCTTATCCCGAAAAACTTTGTTGTGCAAAGTTTCGTTTGGTTTTGGCTACAATTGCGACCTGTATCGTGATTATAAGAATAGATGGACAGACAGACGGACAGACAGACATTGCTAAATCGATTCAAAAAGTGATTCTAAGTCGATCGGTATACTTAACTATGGGTCTATCTCGCTTCCTTTTGGGTGTTACAAACAAATGCACAAAGACATTATACTCTCGTGGAGTGTATAAAAATGTATGTTATTGCACCTTTCGAAGACAAAGCCCATTCGCACAGGCCTAAAGTAATCGGTAGTTCAAATTTTAAATGGCCCACCCTATACGATACAAACTAATTTGCTCAGCCATTTAAAATGCTATTGACCGTTATTAAACCAAGCGTTGCCATATCACATAGTGGTACTATTGTGAATGGTTGGCGGCTAGTATAAATAAGGGAATAATTGTGTTTGAAGTTGTGTTCGCCAGATGGCGCATATGGTGCGTACTATGATAATGAAATTTCGCTTAATTTCGCTGCAACTTAATTTCTAATACTAGAAAATATTCAAAAACGAAAGAATAACAACAAAAAATAACAATAACAAATAACAACAAAAAAAAGAATTTTTTTTGTACTAGCAAAAAAATATTTTTTTGTGTGAATTAATTTTTTTTTCATGGATACTTTTTTTCATATTTACTAAAATTAAAAAATGAGATGCTTCTAAGATGGCATGTGTGCTTTATTACTTGGTGCGATTTTTTAAACGCATATTTGGCAAGTGAGTTGTGCTTCTCATTCGTTTGTGAGAATCATTTACTTAAAGAGGCCGGGTATGATGTTGAAAAGTCGCTGCGAAGCCCTCTGAGGAAACCTATGACAGAGTGAAAATCATGATAGTGGTAGTCTGCAGCCAAGTAATAAATGTCATTTGTAAATAAAATAAAAGTAAATAAAAATAAATGTAAAATGGCCAGGACAATATCCCAGATCAAATCAAATATTGATTTCAGACAAAAAAAATACAAACGAAAAAAAAACTAAAATAAAATTAAAATTTTCATTGTAGGTACCATTAATATTTGTACTCTCATTTTGAATATATCTATCGCACTCGCTTATATGTTCTATTAAAGGTAATTAGTAATTACGGTGTCAACAAATGTTGAGAAAGAGTGGCTTAGGAACAGTCTCTAAATATTTGGGAAAAAATTACTTTCTTTCGAAAAAATGCGGAAGTTATAACGAATTAAATTTTACTTAGGGCAGGATAATTTTTGTGGATGGTACTAGAAGGCTCGTGGCACATGGTCCCAGCATTTGTAAAACAAATGTAAAAACATGCACCAGTATAGAAGTTATAAAGGATTTAATATTACATAAGATAGAGGCAATTGTGTGGAAGATACAAGAAGAGGCGTTAGCCACGCCTAAGCGTAAATATTTTTTAGGTTTAAAGTGATTATAAAAACATTTTCAAACATCAAATTGCAAGTGATTTTGACTACCCTTACGAATGTTATGTCGTTTTTATCCAAACCAAAGTTTATGTCACTTTCTGTGGGAGGTACCAGAAGGGATGTGGCAATATCGCCCATATTCCTTGCGAATGTATCTTTTATAAAAGCATTGCTAAATATCAAATTTCACAGTATTCCGATCATCCGTATAAAACAACAGCTTACAACAGCTTTAATTTTACGTAGTTTAGGGTGATTTGTGTGGGAGGTACTAGAAGGGGCGTGGCAAAACCCGTCATACTTACAGTGATTATAAAAACATTATCAAATACCAAAATATAGCTGATTCCGAATATCCGTGTGGAAGCAACATTAGTTTTAATTTAACATAGAAATGTGGGTCATTTGTGTGGGAGGTACCAGAAGGGGCGTGTCAATTTCGCCCATCTTCGAACTTAAACTAAGTTTGGGGAAAATATTACCATGTACAAAGTTTGTATTGACGGACGGACATGGCTCAAACATCTTAAAAAGTCGTGAAACAGATTTGGTCGAAACATACTTAGGGTTTTATGTAGGGTTTGGGGTTTCCCGGGAAAACGGGAATGAAAAATTTCATTCCCGGGAATTCCCGGGAAAAAGTAATTTATTTATAGGTATGTCCAATATGGTCTAAAATATCAACATTTAATAACTGGTTTGTTTTTTTTTTTCAATACTGTCATATTACAAATTAAAAACGAATGTTATTGTCAAAATATTTTACAAATTATTTTTCATTTTACAAATATTTTACTTTACATATTTTCAAGGAACATACAAATTTATACTGAGAAATGTAAATTCATATTAGGAACATATAAATTCATATTGGGTAATGTAAATTTATAATAGGAACATGTTAATTCATAATGAAAAATATAAATTCATAATGAGAATTGTTGATTTATATTGAGAACAATTAATTCATAATAGGAACATACCATTTCATAATGAAATATACAAGTTTCTAAACAGAAAATCCAAATTCATAATCAGAAAATACGTTTTCATATTCAGAAAATATGAATTCATAATGAGAAAATATAAAATCATATTGAGAAAATGTAAATTTATAATGAGAACATTGATAAAATATGTGTTTCTATGAAAATATCCATAGAAAAACGTACATACATAGCTTCGATTATAAATTTTACAGTTCCTGATTATGAGTTTAGATTTTATGAAAATATATGAATATTTTCTCATTATCAATTTGGATTTTCTCATTTTGTATTTATATATCTCATTATCAATTTGTATGTTCTTATTATGATTTTATATTTCTCAATATGAACTTACACTTCACATTACGAAATTACAGTGCTGATTGTGAATTATCATGCTCCTATTATGAATTTACATTTCTCATCATGAACTTACATATTCTGATTATAAATTACATTTTGTCATTATAAACTTGAAAAGATGTAGACTAATCGTCAGAATTGGACATTTATATCGCATGTAGAAGTGACTGACACCTACACTAGATTCAAAATTGAAAACGATTAAGGAAACAAATAACTCATATGACGGAGAATGTTAACGACAAATTTAATTTAGAATATTCATTCGTCTGGAGACAAAGATATTTTATAGAAATAGGGGGGAATATTCTAAACTGTAAAAACTATAGAAACATAAAAAATATTAATTTAATAAATTCATAAAAAATAAAAATATTGAAATAGTCCAGTCATTAATTCTTACAAATGGCCATTGAAATACACCGTAGCATATATTTATATTCCTATCAGATTTCTCTTGAAAATTTCCAGGCGAACAATTTTTATTGTATTCCTATTTTTAGACCTTCTTTCTGGCTACATATGTAAAGTAAATTGTTCTTGAAGAATATGTTCACCTCGATTCTTCTAGAAAAACAAGCATGATACTTTTATTTCACAATAGAGATCCTGGAAATAGCCTCACAAAAAGTTTTTATTCCCCTAGCTGGGTTTCGCATAAAATGGCTATTTAGTGAATTTAAAAAGTTTTGTTTGTAGTAATATAATATAAACAAATATTCAACAATGTCAAATTGTCAGTAATGTAAATACATATATGAATTTGAAACACATCTAAAAATTCCAATTTATATAGTAACATTAAATTATTGATCAACATAATAAATAAATAATTTTTTTAATATTTCCCGTATTCCCGGGAAATTGAAAATGTTTTCCCGGGAATTCCCGGACCCCAAACCCTAGTTTTAAGTCACTCCTTCAATGCGTTACACTTTTTTTCTGTCCCAAATGATATATACCGTTCTACTCTGTAGAGTGAGGGCATAATTAAAATTTTCGTCGTAGGTACCATTAATATTTGTACTCTCATTTTGGATATATTGATCCGATCGTACTCGCTTATATATGTTCTATTAAAGGTAATTAGTAATTACGGTGTCAATAACTGTTGCGAATTACACTTTCACATAGAAAGAGTGGTTTATGAACAGTCTCTAAATATTTGGAAAAAATTATTTTCTTTCTAAAAAATCTATTTTTAATAAAAAATCGGAAACAAGTATTTTGTTTTATTTATTAATAGCTGACATTATAGTGCAATGTTTATATATAAAAAATCTATGAATTAATCTAAGTTATGATACTCTTTACACACGCAAAAGAATTTTTTTAAAAAATCATTATTATTTTAAATTTTTGTTTAAATAAGTCTCATTGCAAATTATATACAAGAATATATTGTTTTAGTTTGTAATAACTGGCATCTTAACAAAAAACAAGGCATTTTTGAAGAAAATCTATGAATAAATGTAGAAGTTATGACCCTTATGTAGAAATGAGGAAATTTCAAAAAATCGTGTGTTATTTTTTTTACAAAGTTTTTGCTTAAATTGATTTAGTCATGAAGACTACATGTACTTCTACAAGAAGTACCATATCTTCTACATTTATCCATAGATTTTCTTTAACTAGGCCTTGTTTTCTTCCTTAAGATGATATAAATATAATAAATAAATAAAATATTCTTTAATGTATTTTTAAATGGGGTTTTCACGCTATTTAAACAAAAAATATGATTTAAAAAATCGTTTATCGTCTACAAATTCTACAACATCGCTTTTCTGCATTGGAATGATGGCTATTAATAACTTTTTCCGATTTTTTCTATTTTTTATGATTTTTGGGGACAGCAAAAATAGATTTTTTCGAAAAAAAAAAATATTTTTTCCCAAATTTCCTAAACTATTGTTTATTAGGATGGGTTACGAAAATAAATTGCTGCGGTCACACCCCAGAAATGAAGATTGTATTGCTTAATGATGATCTACAAAATATTTCGTCACTGGGTCAAGCCACCTGTGAGCTAAACGCTCCTGAAAACACCTCTAAAAATCATATTTTCCCGTGTAATTTTTTTATGTTGCATTTTTGTCTCAATTTTTTTTCTCTTCAAATGAAAATTTTTATTCTTGTCTTAGAATAACTGATTGGTCGTGTTATTGGACGTTTATATTGATTTTTTGTGGTTTATCAAGGTGACAGCTAAAAACTCTTATTTCATGGAAACATTTTGTAAGAGGTGTAATGAAAAGTAAATAGAAGAAATCAATACCTCTCGATAAATATCGGACGAAAAATTACGTCACTGACTCCATTTTTATGAGATAATTTAATGCAGGAGATGGTTTTCAGAGCGAAAATGTTCAAACTCTTTTTAAAAAAGATGAGCGCTGCAGCGTCAATTTCATTCCGATGTTCATCATTTAGGCATCATTCGAAAGGTATTGACTGCAGCTATTTAATTTTTATAAAATGTACTATCACCAAACACGAAATAGGTTCCAGTTGTCACTGTGAGAAACCACAAAAATAAATACTATAAACGTCCAATAATTCGGCCAATAAGTTACTCTAAGACAAGAATCAAAATTTATATTTAAAGTACTTCCTATTTTTCCAGAAAAAAAAATTGGACAATAATGCAACAACAAAAATGACACGGGAAAAACATGATTTTTAGGGGTGTTTTCAGGAGCTCACAGATGGAACGAAATATTTTGCATATCATCATTAAACAATCCAAACTTTATTTTCGTGGGGAGACTGGAAACTGTTTTCCATTTGTATGGACCGCGACCCAGCCTACTTTTTATATGTGAAAGTGTAATTTGCAATATTTGTAGCCATAATGACTACCTTTAATTTAACATATAACCGGGTGTTATCGGACTTTTATTTCCTAAATGAGGGTATGCATATTTAAGATACCTTCGGAGAAAATTGGAATTTTAGTAAAAAAAAAATAAAAAATACTATAATTTTTTAAATAAACTAAAATTCACCAGAAAATTTTATACATGACCCTTCGACAAAATTTTTGTTACACAAAAGTAAAAATATATTATATATATACATATAAAACAAAATTCTTTTTCTTACTTTTTATACCCTCCACCTCCAGGATGGGGGTATACTAACTTTGTCATTCCGTTTGTAACACCTTGAAATATCGACCTGAGACCCTATAAAGTATATATATTCTTGATCGTCATAAAATTCTAAGACGATCTAGCCATGTACGTCCGTCCGTCTGTCCGTCTGTTGAAAGCACGCTAGCATCTAAACCAAAGGATCTAGAACGTTCAAATTTTCCATAAATGCGTCTTATAGTCGTAGATCGGTTGGGATTGAAATGGGGTGAAATCGGCCCAAAGGGAAATTTTTCCCTCACAAGGACTAAAAATACCCAGCATGTTTTTTGAATATGTCTGTTTATATTTGCTTGATATTTGGTATGCGCATTCCCCTTATAGCAAAAACGTGCACCATAAAGTGATTATTATTTGTAGGGGGTGAAATGGGGCAAAAAAAAGGGATAAAAATGGTACATATTAAACGACAACAGCTAGAAACACGAAATTCGGTGTGTACATTCCTCTAATTGAGTAGATACATAATATAAAAGTATTTTTTCCAAATTCGTACTTTTAAGGGGTAAAATAGGAATAGAGGGATAAAAATGGTACCAACCAAACGGCTGTACCTAGAATAATGAAATTCGGTGTATATGTACATTCCTCTGATTGCATAGATAAGTAAAATACACAGATTTTTCAAAATTCGTACTTTTTGGGGTTAAAATGAAAAAAGGGAATAAAAATAGTACGAATCTAATGACCGCAGCTAGAGTCATGAAATTCGGAGTATACATTCCTTTGACTACGTAGACATGAAAAATAAAAGTTTTTTTTCCAAATTCGTACTTTCAAGGGATACAGTTGGTACGGAGGGATAAAAATGGTACCAACCAAACGGCTGTGTATACATTCGCTCGGTGTATACATTCCTCTGATTGCGTAGACACGGAAAATAAACGAATTTTTCGAAATTCGTACTTTTTGGGGTTAAAATGAAAAAAGGGGATAAAAATAGTACCAATCAAATGATCGCAGCTAGAGCCATGAAATTCGAAGTATACATTCCTCTGACTGCGTAGACACGGAAAATAAACGAATTTTTCGAAATTCGTACTTTTTGGGGTTAAAATGGAAAAAGGGGATGCAAATAGTACCAACCAAATGACCGCAGCTAGAGTCATGCAATTCGGATTATACATTCCTCTGACTGCGTAGACACGGAAAATAAACGGATTTTTCGAAATTCGTACTTTCAAGGGATACAATGGTACAGAGGGATAAAAATAGTATCAACTAAGCGACTACAGCTAGAATGATGATTTTCTAATTGCGTAGAAACGGGGTAAAAATGGTACCAACCAAATGGGCGCAGCTGGAATCATGGAATTCGGAGTATACATTCCTCTGACTGCATAGACACGCAAAATAAAAAGTTTTTTTCCAAATTCGAACTTTTTCTTTTACGGCAAAAATTGGTTGAATCATGAAGTTAGTTAGATTTTGCACTATGTACGTCTGATGATGGATTTTCAAAATTTGTACTTTTGGAATTAAAATAGAATGGAAATACAACCAACTGTAGCACCCACTATCTACCAATATTTATGGTATTTAAGCTTTTTGAAGATATAAATATAAGAATATTTATTTTTTTTGTTTGAAATAATTAAAATATTATATTTATTTATAAAATTATTTTTTTAAATATTTGTATTTGTTTTGGTTTGGCTATATTAAAAAAATATATTTCCTGGAATATTACTGCACTTCTACGAAAACCGACAACCTCTGTGGAATACAATCCATGGTGGAGGGTATATAAAGTTCGGCCCGGCCGAACTTAGCACCGTTTTTACTTGTTTCTATTTTTTATGGTAGATTTTTTTCGATAAAAAATATTTTTTTGCCACATTTTTTAAAGCTGTTCTTAAACCACAGTTGCTATGCGAAAGTGTAATTCACAACATTTGTAGACACCATAATTACCTTTAATTGAACATATAAGCGGGTACGATCGGACCAATATATTCCAAATGAGAGTACAAAGATTAAAGGTACCTACGATGAAAATTTTAATTTTAGTAAAAAAAATATCCATAAAAATTTTTTAAAAAATTAACAATAAAAAATGTTTAAAAAAATTATCAGTAAAAAAATATTCATAAAAATTTAAAAAAAATATTTCAATAAAAAAATTGCCATTGTTTTTTATGAATCTGCATGCCTCGATGCACACAAACAATATTTTTTCGTCTTGGAAACACAATTAATTTCTTAATCCGTGCAAAACTTTTCTTCTGAGTGCAGCAATAGTAAATAGACATTTACACAATAAACATTCGTGCGGGTATTAAAGTAATATTTGCAAGTGCTACTTGATGAACTCGTCTTTAAAATAATAGAAAAATTAAACTCTTTCTTCGAGTTGAATATTAAAATATAATATATCTAATTGACTTTAGCACTCGTATAATAGGCATTCAAGTCCATCCAAAAAATATGGCTCTCTGATAATGAAAATTGAGTAAGTGGACATTAAATAATTTTTTAATTTTAAATTTATTATGTAAGGGGTAATGTTTAGTATATTAGTGGAATGTATAATAAACTTGATAACCCTTGAAATGTAGATCTAAAAATAGGCAAACTTATAAAAGAAGAAAAACGACAGGCGCACTATGTATGAAATGTAGCACTAAACCCCATTAACCTTTAGCTGGAGCTAAACGATTTTTTGTTTTTTAGGATGGGTCATGGGTTGTCATTTACCTAGGTGTATTTTTTGTCATACCTCATCTCTTACAAACGAATAGATGCAGCGCGCATGCATATTTAACCAATTAAACACACGTCTGGGATGATCAGTTTGAGTTGGAATTTTCAGTGAACAAGTCCACATGTAAATAGTACCATCAGCAGAGTAAAAAGATAAAAGAACATATTTAACTAAGGATAAATTTTATAAATAATGGTGGAATATTTAATAACTTCCGATAGAACAATTCAATCGCCGCAAATAAATGCTCAAGGTGGTAAGTAGATTCTTTCAGATGTTTACTTTGGAGTAGGATTACAGTGTCAGCAAATATATTAGGATTGCATCCACAAAAAAAATATTTATTTATTTATTTATTCAATTCAACGAACTGGAACAGATAACAAGACCAGACACAAGCTATTCAATAAACTAATGATGACGAAGACCTCCTATTCTCAAAATCGTCAAAAATAGAAAAAATTTGAAAAAAGTATTTTTTTTTACATGGAGTCATAACTTCTACATTTATTCATGGATTTTCTTCAAAAATGTCTTGTTTTCTTCGTTAATATGCCAGATATTACAAACTAAAATAAGATATATTATTTTATATAATTTGTCTGTCTATCCGTCTGTTAAAAGCACGCTAGCATCTAAACGAAAGGAGCTAGGACGTCCAAAGTTTACATAAATGCATCTAATAGTCATAGATCAGTTGGGATTGCAACTGGGCGAAATCGGTCCAAAGCCAAAATTTTTTCCCTCATAAGGACTGAAAATACCCATAATAACCCTTATATTTTAGAGTATTCAAGCATGTTTTTGAATATGTCTCTTTATATTTGCTTGATATTTGGTATGCGCATTCCCCTTATAGCAAAAACGTGCACCATAAAGAGATTCTTATTCGTAGGGGGTTAAATGGGACAAAAAGGGATAAAAATGGTACATATTAAACGACAACAGCTAGAAACACGAAATTCGGTGTGTACATTACTCTAATTGAGTAGATACATAATATAAAAGTATTTTTTACAAATTCGTACCTTTAAGGGGTAAAATGGGAATAGAGGGATAAAAATGGTACCAAACAAACGGCTGTACCTAGAATAATGAAATTCGGTGTATACATTCCTCTGATTGCATGGACACGTAAAATACATGGATTTTTAAAAAATCTTACTTTTTGGGGTTAAAATAGAAAATAGGGGATAAAAATAGTACCAACCAAGTGACCGCAGCTAGAGTCATGAAATTCGGAGTATACATTCCTCTGACTGCGTAGACACAGAAAATACATGGGTTTTTAAAAAAGCGTACTTTTTGGGGTTAACATTAAAAAAGGGGATAAAAATAGTACCAACCAAATGACCGCAGCTAGAGTCATGAAATTCGAAGTATACATTCCTCTGACTGCGTAGACACGGAAAATAAAAAGTATTTTTCCCAATTCGTACTTTCAAGAGATACAATGGTACAGAGGGATAAAAATAGTACCAACCAAACGACTACACCTACAATAATGAAATTCGGTATATACATTCCTCTGGTTGCGTAGATACGTAAAATAAACGGATTTTTCGAAATTCGTACTTTTTGGGGTTAAAATGGAAAAAGGGGATAAAAATAGTACCAACCAAATGACCGCAGCTAGAGTCGTGAAATTCAAAGTATACATTCCTCTGACTGTGTAGACACGGAAAATAAAAGGTATTTTTCCCAATTCGTACTTTCAAGGGATACAATGGGTACAGAGGGATACAAATCGTACAAACTAAACGACTACAGCTTGAATGATGAAATTATAATTGCGTAGAAACGTAAAATAAAGACATTTTAGATAGTCGTACTCTTCAAGGGGTGGAATCATGGAATTCGATGTAAACATTCCTCTGACTGCATAGACACGCAAAATAAAAAGTTTTTTCCAAATTCGTACTTTTTCTTTTACGACAAAAACTGGTTGAATCATGAAGTTAAGTTATTTTGCACTATGTACGTCTGATAATGGATTTGTAATTTTGGAATTAAAATAGAATGGAAATACACCCAACTATAGCACCCACTATCTACCAATATTTATGGTATTTAAGCTTTTTGAAAATATAAATATAAGAATATTTATTTTTCGAATTGACTTGATGTATTATTTCGATATATAAACGTATTGGTAGCCTTGTCTTATAAGCGTGGTTTGAAATAATTAAAATATTATATTTATTTTTAAAATGATTTTTTTCGATATTTTTATTTGTTTTGGTTTGGCTATATTAAATATATATATATATATATATATATATATATTTTCCTGTAATATTGCTGCACTTCTACGAAAATCAACAGCCTCTGTGGAATGCCATCCATAGTGGAGGTTATTCTATGATATTCTAAGAAAAAAAATTGTGATTCAGTGGAAAAATAGTTTTCAATTAACTCAAACATAAAACATTGCATATCTCAAAACGGATGAAATGTGACTTAGACCATTATCATACTAACTGGCACATTTATCCATAGATTTTTTACATATAAATATAGTTTTTTTTGAGTTAGAAGTTTAGCTTTAAATTAAATATAATTAATAATAATTAATTAACTATTTTTTCCAATTTTTTCTATTTTTTATGATGTTTTTGTGCCAGCAAAAATAATATTTTTTTTTGAAAAAAAAATCCCAAATTTTTGAAGACTGATCATAAACCACTGTTTCTATGTGAAAACGCAATTCGCAATATTTATAGCCATCATGAGTACCTTTAATTTAAACTTATAACCGGGAGTTATCGGACTTATATTTCCAAAACGAGAGTACAAATATTTAAGGTACCTTTGACGAAAGTTTTAATTTTAGTCAAATTAAAAAAATATCCATAAATATTTTCTTTGTTGATTTTATGAATCAGCATGTCTGAATTGACAAAAAAAATTACAGGCTTGTGCAGAAAAATTTTTCTTTTTTTGTTCTTTAGTTTAATGTAAAACGTTTCATCCCGTCCTTTTGCTAGCCAATATGAGATTTTATTCATCGAGTTACAAATTTTGTCATTGATTATAAGAATTTCTTGGTCACACCATTTTTAAATATTATTAAATTAAATTAAATTAATTTTCATATTCTTCTCTGTATATTAGATGACAAGCCCAATTTTGCTAAGCAACGCAGCGACGGCGGCAACTTTGCATATGACAGATCTACAGATGAGGGCTGCGGCAACAAAACAGATGCGAGGCCAACATTCACTGTCAAAGTTTTTCAAACCCGGGAATCGTATTTGACAACTCTATTCGAAGTGAATCACATCAAAACAATATATAATATATATTGTGCGATGTTTTTGCTCTATTTGCTGAATAGCATTACTTACGATTATTTCGTCAAGGGCAGGTAAGTGTCGTTTTTCGTCAGAATAAGACTAGATTTTAAATACTTCAAATCCCTGGCGTTTTCCATACGGAAATTAATTCCATTTTGCCTCTAGTTTCAAACGTATATCATGACTTCTTTTAAAAATTGTCGTACGGTGTTATCGGAATCCCCATAGAAATTAATTAAACTGAAATGAATTGATTTATAATTTTATTATTTTTATTGCCAAATCGCCTGAATAATGTCTTGTGACGCGGAGGCAACACAGAAATTTTAATTTGAATATTGAATAAATAAATTATTAAAATAAACTTTAAACACGGGTCAATTTATACTTTCGACTAGAACAAAATAGCGAAGTTTTGAATATAAAGTGGTAGAAAAATAAATTATGAATCAAAAAAATAAAATAAGTAAACAATCATATCAGTCACGTTAAAAAAACAAAAAACGAGATATATGAATTCAAAAATCCAACCAAAAACGTAAAAATAAAAAGATTCTGGTATTTTAATGTATTGTATATAAATTGTGTTTAGAATATATTTTTTTTCATGTATGTCAGGTGCGGTGATCTTAAAAAATCTTCTTAGTATTATTCTATCCAAAGAAATTGAGTTAGATTTAAATAATTTCTAAATGTACATCATAAGTAGATGCAGTGATTTTTACCCGTACGTAATTTTGCGTTCGGATATGCACTCAAAATACACTTAGAACGGATATAAAAAAATGAAAAATGCGGAAAAAGTGGAAAAGTTGGATTTTAGGCAGCATAACGCGTTCGTAGAATTGGCTTTTAAAAACAATCATTTTCCGAGATAATTTAAAAATAACAAAAAAACCGTTTATTTTCAACTTCACTACACTCAGAAAAAAGTATGCCACTGATTAAGTAAATATGCACTAAAACTGAGGAAAATTGAACTTCGTATAGCGCTAAGGCAATAATTTCTCACATCAAGTACAAACTTTTCTTTGAAAATAGTACATGCTTTGAACTTGATTCCAGTTCAACTTTTCCTCAAAGCAAGTAAAATATACTCAAACTGAGGAAACATTTTCTTCAAATCAAGTAAATCTTTACCTAATCTGAGGAAAATTTTTAAGAAATTTTACTCAAATCAAGTAAATTTATACTCAAACTGAGAAAAATATTCCGATTTTGTTCCTCAATCCAAGTAAATTGTTACTCAAACTAAGTAAATTTGTAGTCATGCCAAGTCAATTTATACTCAATCTGAGGAAAATTTTTGGAAATATTTCCTTAAACCAAGTAAATTTGTACTCAGCCTGACTAAAATTTTCCTTAAACCAAGTAAATTTGTATTCAGCCTGACTATGACTATACTGATAATTGAAATAAATTATTTCGCTTCAGAGTATGCAACACTCATATGAAAAATGACAACATGGTATAGTTCTCAAATGTTTCATCTTACTCATACCATAAAGAGTTGAGATATTTATTTCACCATGACTGCTGCGGAGGCTAGGTAGGCGCTTTCGCAGTGATTGTTTAGAGTAATATTTGAAGTACTTATGAAGAAAGAACGAGAATTGCTTCATGTATTTTTCTCAACACACTAAAGTATTTTTATAAGTTAATTTATACTTGAATTTATGAGGAACATGGCATAAATTATTTATAATTACATTTATTTACTTTATTTGAAGTAATAAACACGTTTTTTAAGTAAAAAATTCCTAAATGGCCTTTTTCCATACAAAAAAATTCTGCATTATTTACTTTCTTAAACGCTAGTAAATTTTCTTCCACACAAGTATGAATACACTTAATTGTAAGAAGTTTTTACTAGATTCAATAAAATGTTTTTAAGTACATTTACTACCCTATTTTGAGTATATGTACTATTTTTCTGGCTTCGAAATAAGGAAAGTATACTCATATCTATTTAATTTTCCTTCTCGTAAGGAAATTTTACCTAAACTGGAGTAAAATTGTTAAACTAAATTGGAGTATGGATTTTACTCAGATTTAAGAATGCTATTTTTCTAAGTGTAGAAAATTGTAGAAAATCTATAACTAATCGAATTTTATTTATGTATTTATAATTATATATTTTCGTCTAGGCAACAAAAATTTTGTCGAAGGGCCACGTATAACATTTTCTGATGTATTTTTAAATTCTAAAGTCAAAAACTATATTAAAAAAAATTATGGTATTTTTTTATTTGTTTACTAAAATTCCAATCTTAGGCGAAGGTATCTTATATATTTGTAGTAAAAAAATCTGTGGATAAATGCAGAAGTTATGATACTCCTTGTAGACGCAATTATTTTTTTAATCATATATTTTTTTAATTTTTATTTAAATAGCGCGATAAAATCTCTTTACAAATTAGATAACAGAATATTTTATTTTAGTTGGTAATCTTGCTGGCATCTTGGCTTTCTAAATTCGAAAACGATATTAAATTTTTTATAGTTATTTTTTTTAATTTTTTACTAACATTCCAATTTTCGGCGAAGGTAACTTAACTATTTGTACTCTTATTTTACTATTGCGAATTACAGGAACAGTCTTCAAAAATTTGGAAAAAAACAAAATTATTATTTTTTTGAAAAAATCTAAAAATCATAAAAAATAGAAAAAAAGTCAGAAAAGGGTGTTTTTATTTTATTTTTTATAGCTAACATTCTAACGCAAAAAAAACATTATTTACATGTAAAAAATCTATGGATAAATGTAAAAGTTAGAGGCAAAAGATGTTTTAAAATTATATTTTTTTTTAATTTTAATTAGATAACAGAATATTTTATTTTAGTTCGTAATCTGGCTGGCATCTTGGCTTTCTAAACTCAAACGAAAACAACAATATGGATTTTTTTTAATTTTTTACTAAATTCCAATTTTCGGCGAATGTGCCTTAAATATTTATGGAGAATTTTTTTTGGAAAAAAAAAATTTTGCTGGCACGTAAAAATCATAAAATATAGAAAATTTGTTAATAGCATTCTAACTAAAATTCTAAATGACGCGAAAGTTTTTATAATTATAATTTTTGTTTATCCCTTTACAATCTATGGATATTTTTTTTAATTTTTTAAAGCTCATCATTTTAATTTTTGCTTAACACATTGAGTGCCAAGCGATTTTGTCGCAAACCTTCCGAGGAGGCCAAACATTTTTTGGGCTATAAGTAAAAGCAATCACTGTCGTACGGAAACGTACGACGTGGCACCCCACGACGGGTTAGGTATCGTACGGAAAAGTACGACGTGGCACTCAATGTGTTAAATAACGCGAAAAATCCCTTTACAAATTAGATACGAGAATATTTTATTTTAATTTGTAATAGTTGGCTGACGAAGAAAACAAGGCATAATTAATGTAAATCTATGGATAAATGTATGAGTTATGGTCCTCCTGGTTGAAGTGAATGTCGTCTTCAATTTAAGCAAAAAATTCGTAAAAAATTACAAGATTTTTTTTAATTCGCTCATTTCTACATAAGGGTCATAACTTCTAGATTTATTCATAGATTTTCTTCAAAAATGCCTTATTTTCTTTGTTAAGATGCCAGCTATTACACTGTCCCATAGTCCATATTACACTTGAACCAAATGATATACATCTGAAACTATAGGTGAAATAGAGTTAATTGGCGTATTTAGTTTTTATTTCCTCATCTTGTTGCCCTTTAAAAGGACTACAAAATTCCAAAGGACACACATTTTCAAAAATTATTTTTAATACACCCTATGACACCGGTATGAATGCCAATGCCAAGTCAATGTCAAGCTTCTATCTGTATTAGTTTAGTATTAACAACCATTTAAAATGTTGTCTCTTTAAAAGCAAGATACGAATAAACTAGAAAAACTTAGGGGTAGATTTGATATAAATGCTAATGCTGAACTAATGCAGATAGATGCATTATATTTGAAGTATTTTTAATAGATATTCTCCTCTTTAATTTGAGACTAATACCGTTATCATAGGGTGCGAACAAGTGTATAAAATAAAATAAAAATTGTGTCCTTTGGATCTTTGTAGTCCTGTGAAGGGGTAACATGATGAGGAAATGAAAAACTAAAAAGGCCAAGTAGCTCCATTTTGTCTATAGTTTCATACGTATATCACCCGGTTCAAGTGTAACAACTTTTTTTTAATTGTGTTAAAAACTAAAACAATATATTCTTTTATATTAAGTGAAATGGGACTTTTCACGTTATTTAAACAAAAATTAAAAAAAAAATAATTCTTTTGCAAAGAATTTTACAAAGATATTTATCCACAGATTTTTTACACATAAATCATAAAAAATTAATCAAAGTCTCTTTCTCCGACTTTTTTCTATATTTTATAATTTTTTCCGTGCCAGCAAAAATAGTTTTTTTTAACAAGAATTATTTTTTTCTCTAATTTTTGGAGGCTGTCCCTAGGACGAAAATTTTAATTTTAGTAAAAAATTAAAACAAATATCCATAAGATCCATATCCACAGATCCATATATATATATATATATATATATATATATATATTGTAACAAAATTATTAAAAATTAAACAAAGTATTTTTCCGACTATTTTCCTTTTTATGATTTTTTCGTGCCACCAAAAATAGATTTTTTTGATAAAAGAATTAATTTTTTTCTCAAATTGTTAGTGGTATATAGTGGTTGACCTTTTGATGTGTTGCGTTTTGTCTTTTGTTCGGCTTGAGGTCAGTTTTTTCCGAATAATAAAACAAAAATTAGTATTTTATTATCTTCTTGTCTTATTTTTCCAATATTTCGACTACACCTTTTTCAATTGTAATTCAAAAGACATCACTTGAAATTCAAAAGACACCAGTTGAAATTCAAAAATTCCATTTGAAATTCAAAAAAAAAATCACTTGAAATTCAAAAATTCCATTTCAAATTCAAAACTCATCGTTTGAAATTCAAAACTCGTCATTTGCAATTCAAAACTCGTCATAAGTAATTCAAAAGACACCATTTGAAATGCAAAAGTTTTCATTTGAAATTCAAAAACTATTCCATTTGTAATTCAAAAATTATTCCGTTTGCAATTCAAAACAAAATTATTTAAGCAAAATATACATTAGGTTGGGTAGCATTTATTAATTTCTGTAAATTTTAATATTCTGCTGTTTAGAAAACAGATTTACCCCCATTTAGATTGATATATAGAAAGTATGTGGAGTGAGGATATAAAAATAAGAACATTACCCATTGAGGAATTTGTTTCATAGATGCTATATACACCAGGAATATGATCGATATTGCAAGACCTCTCACACAAATTGGCATAAGGTTTGGTTAAAATAAAACTGATCAGTAACAATTTAATATTGGAAAAGGTTTTACAATCACTTTATACCTGTAAAATAGCGATGACAAATAATCGGACCCTAAGTAAAATGCAAGTCCTTATAAATTATATGCAGATGCTCTCTGAGCTGGTGTAGGTTATAAACTATATATGAAATTACCGACATTTTACATCATTATAATTATTAGTTGCTTATCATTTTATTAAATATGTTTTCAATTATTTCATTTGAATTACAAATGACGAGCTTTGAATTACAAATGACGACACACGAGACTATTGAGAAGCCAATGCATCAACAACGAGTCACCGTTTGGTGTGGATTTTAGGATGTACTGAAAAATTGGGTTGATCGGATGAGGTAATGCAAGTCCTTATAAATTATATGCAGATGCTCTCTGAGCTGGTGTAGGTTATAAACTATATATGAAATTACCGACATTTTACATCATTATAATTATTAGTTGCTTATCATTTTATTAAATATGTTTTCAATTATTTCATTTGAATTACAAATGACGAGCTTTGAATTACAAATGACGACACACGAGACTATTGAGAAGCCAATGCATCAACAATGAGTCACCGTTTGGTGTGGATTTTAGGCTGTACTGAAAAATTGGGTTGATCGGATGAGGTACTGCCGAGCCAGTCGTGGTAGTCATATAAATGATAATGTGTAATGGAACGATTATTATATGACAAAGTTCAATATTTGCAATAAAATCAGAAATTTGAAAAAATAATCACAACTTTATTCTAGTTTAAAGTTTTAATTGACCTGCCCTATATAACACTTTTCTCTATTGTTTTCAGTGTTCGTTTTGGCTTGGACACTATCAAAGTGGGCTTTGCAAATATTCAGTACGTCCTCGGTGTATGGCTGATGCAGATGGCATTTGTAAGCAGCATATATTACGCTCTGCGAGGCTGGTCCAACATCAGATCGAAACTTGGCAAACAAAGTGAGTTAATTATTAAAATATCCATGAGACTTACTTTTCATTTATACTTTCTTTAATTTTATTTTAGAAATCCTCCAGCATTTGTGGTCCTTAACCTGCCTCTTGGCTTACATAACAAGTCAAGTGATATTTATCCATATACCCACCAGAATCTGTCTAAAATGGGATCTACCATATGCAATGGCTATGGCGCTATTGATGGAAACCATTCGGATGTTTATGAAGATGCATGGCTTTGTAAGGGCAATCTGTCCTCGGGTGCTGCAAGGCAAATTAAAAACCGACGATGATGGCAATGAAAGCTCTTTATGTGCTGGTATACCTCCATTCCAGAAATATTTTTACTACTTATTTGCCCCAACGCTACTGTACCGCGACAACTATCCTCGTACCTCTGTCATACGTTGGAAATTTGCTGCCGCCCGCTTTCTGGAAGTAGTAGCCATAGTTTTTTTCTACTGCTTCATTTATGAGCGTCACATCAGGGTACATTTTGGAAATTTTGGCAAAGAACATTTTAGTGCCAACTCCCTCATCATCAAATTCTTTGCCATGATAATGCCTGGCACCACTATACTACTGGGAGCTTTCTACTTGCTGCTCCATTCTTGGTTAAATTTCACCGCTGAACTGCTACGTTTCGGCGATCGTATGTTTTACCGCGACTGGTGGACGACCAGCAGCTATGCCGGCTACTATCGCAATTGGAACATAGTCGTCCATGACTGGTTGTATGAGCACATCTATAAGGATTTTTACTCGCACATCTTCAGGGGATCGAAATTAGCCTCCTCCATGGCAGTTTTCCTTATATCGGCTCTATTTCATGAGTATATCTGGATCTATTCGTTGCAAGTCTTCTGTCCGGTCATGTTCGTTTTATTCATCGGATTTGGCATGCTGCTATTTTATACAAATTCTGTTCTCAAGAATATAGGCAACGTGATGTTTTGGTTTACCTTGATTTTGGGTAATTGCCTTATGACCTCAGTGTATAGCATGGAATATTTTACAAGTAAAAATTGTCCCAAAGAGATGGACGGAAGAAGTTGGTCGGACTTTTTAGTGCCTCAACTGTGGAGTTGTTATATGAAATGATTGTGATATCCATATGCAGAGGCAATATTTTATTTTTATTATTGTTATTATAGTTTAAGTGTTATCGTTTAGGACACTGGTATAAAATTCGAATAAGGATAATAATAATAAAGACTTTTTATAGCATTAACAAAATCTGCATGTTATTATTCTTTTTGCTTTTTTTTACGATCGAAACTAACATTCGATAATACCTAAAGTGCAAATAACTTAAAATATGTTAATATCATTTTATTCTATTATTAATAAATAACCAGATTTTCTTAATTGAATAATTTCGCAGTGTTTGTTTGGTATATGCGCTAGTGCAAGTAAGAGACTTCTGCTAACTGTTAACACAGTTCTAGTAAAAAGTTTTTCTGTAAAAAGTTTAAATTAGACAAGGATCCAAGTATTATTTTGGAATTTTATATTTTAGAAATTATATTTTAGAAATTTGCCTAAAGTTTACTACTGTTTGTTACTGTTCTAGGAAATATTTTTTGAGTTCTGTAAAAAATTGAAATTAGACAAGGGACCAAGAGTTATTTTTAGGTATTAACATTGAAAATCGGACAATCACATATATTTTAGAAATCTAAAGAAAAGTAAAATTTTTATATTTTTGATTTTATTTCTTTAAATATGTTTTTACTGCTATAACTGTTCTAGTAAAAAATTGAAATTAGACAAGGACCCAAAGATTATTTTCAGGTATTAATATTGAAAATCGGGCAATCACATATATTTTAGAAATTTGCCTAAAGTTGACTATTTTTCGTATTTTTGGATTTTAAAGAAAAGAAAAATTTTTATATTTTTGATTTTATTTTTTTTAAATATGTTTTTACTGCTATAACTGTTCTAGTAAAAAATTGAAATTAGACAAGGACCCAAAGATTATTTTCAGGTATTAATATTGAAAATCGGGTAATCACATATATTTTAGAAATTTGCCTAAAGTTGACTACTTTTCGTATTTTTGGTTTTTAAAGAAAAGAAAAATTTTTATATTTTTGATTTTATTTTTTTAAATATGTTTTACTGCTATAACTGTTCTAGTAAAAATTGAAATTCGACAAGGGTCCAAGGATTATTTTGAGGTATTAACTTTGAAAATCGGGCAATCAAATATATTTTAGAAATTTACCTAAAGTTGACTACTTTTCGTATTTTTGTATTTTAAAGAAAAGTAAAATTTTTATATTTTTTATTTTATTTTTTAAAATATGTTTTACTGCTATAACTGTTCTAGTAAAAATTGAAATTCGACAAGGGTCCAAGGATTATTTGCGAAGTCACTTGAAAAGAAAATCGGATACAATATGTCGTTTCTAGAGAGGAAAATGTCAAATCGGGAGCGAGATTTGTATGGGGGCTATATCTAAATCTGAACCGATCTTACATAATTTCTGCATATGTGTTTCGAGTTCGATTATAAGATTTTGTGCCAAATTTAAAGAAAATCGGATAGAATATGTCGTTTCTAGAGCGGAAAATGTCAAATCGGGAGCGACATTTGTATGGGTGCTATAACTAAATCTGAACCGATCTTGCCCAATTTCTGTATAGGTGGTTCTAGTTGGATTATAAGATGTTGTGCCAAATTTAAAGAAAATCGAGTACAATATGTGGTTTCTAAAGCGGCAGAAGTCAAATCGGGAGCGACATTTGTATGGGGGCTATATCTGAATCTGAACCGATCTTACCTAGTTTCGAGTTCGATTATAAGATTTTGTGCCAAATTTAAAGAAAATCGGATAGAATATGTCGTTTCTTGAGCGGAAAATGTCAAATCGGGAGAGAGATTTGTATGGGAGCTATATCTAAATCTGAACCGATCTTACCCAATTTCTGCATAGATGTTTCTAGTTGGATTATAAGATCTTGTGCCAAATTTAAAGAAAATCGGGTACAATATGTGATTTCTAGAACGGAAAATGTCAAATCGGGAGCAAGATTTGTATGGGAGCTATATCTAAATCTGAACCGATCTTACCTAATTTCTGCATAGGCGTTTCTAGTTCGATTATAAGATGTTGTGCCAAATTTAAAGAAAATCGAGTACAATATATGGTTTCTAAAGCGGCAAAAGTCAAATCGGGAGCGACATTTGTATGGGGGCTATATCTAAATCTGAACCGATCTTAACTAATTTCTGCATATGTGTTTCGAGTTAGATTATAAGACGTTGTGTCAAATTTAAAGAAAATCGGGTACAAAATGTCGTTTCTAGAGCGGAAAATGTCAAGTCGGGAGCGACATTTGTATGGGGGCTATATCTAAATCTGAACCGATCTTAACCAATTTCTGCATAGGTGTTTCTAATTGGATTACAAGATGTTGTGTGAAATGTAAAGAAAATCGGGTACAAAATGTGGTTTCTAAAGCGGCAAAAGTCAAATCGGGAGAGAGATTTGTATGGGGGCTATATCTAAATCTGAACCGATCTTACCTAATTTCCGCATAGGTGTTTCTAGTTGGATTATAAGATGCTGTGCCAAATTTACAGAAAATCGGGTACAATATGTCATTTCTAGACCGGAAAATGTCAAATCGGGAGCGAGATTTGTATGGGAGCTATATCTAAATCTCAACCGATCTTACCAAATTTCTGCATAGGTGTTTCTAGTTGGATTATAAGATGTTGTGCCAAATTTAAAGAAAATCGGGTACAAAATGTGGTTTCTAAAGCGGCAAAAGTCAAATCGGGAGAGAGATTTGTATGGGAGATATATCTAAATCTGAACCGATTTGCCACAAATTAAATAGCGTTCGTCCTTGATACACAAAACTTATTTGAGCCAATTTTTGTTATGATCGGACTATAATTGCGAACTGTAATTTGATTACAACAATAGATGGACAGACAGACGGACATTTCTAAATCGACTCAGAAAGTGACTCTTAGTCGATCGGTATACTTAACAATGGGTCTATCTCGCTTCCTTTTGAGTGTTACAAACAAATGCACAAAGACATAATACTCTCGTGGAGTGTATAAAAACTAAAAAAAATAATTTGAAATTTTATATTGATTTATCATTTTCTTTAACCAAATTTTTAGAAGTATTAGATTTAGTTTATTTCTACACCATTTTCAAGTGTAATTCAAAAGACACCATTTGAAATTCAAAAATTTCATTTGAAATTCAAAAATATCAGTTGAAATTCAAAAATTCCATTTGAAATTCAAAAAATATCATTTGAAATTCAAAAAATATAATTACAATTGAAAAAGGTGTAGTGTTAAGCTAGTCTGTAAGGGACTTATGTATTCCCTAGACTAATGAACAAATAAATAAATAATTTAGTCCCTATTTAGCTTGAGTTTTATTTTTTTAATTGTCAGAAAATCTCTCAAATTTCCATTTCATGACTTTTTTTCTACCCCGGAAACATCTCTACGCCGTTCGCCTACAAACTCGAAAATCAAATAAAAACGGCACCGTGTAAATTGGGTCTTATATACTCACATGACTACTTGTGTTAGAGTTGCCAACAGAAACGAGAATGCATTTTATTCCTACAATAGCCATACATAACTTAACGTGTATACGTTACGAACAAAAAAAAATACACCTGTTGTTCTTTTGCTTATGCCAATAATGCCATTGAACCCGAATAAAATAAGCATAAATTAGTTCAAACATAAACAAAAAGTCAATTTCTAAAAGCAAGAAGTAAGAAACAAACAAATATTCGCGAAATATTTCTACAAAATTACATATACAAATTTATTCTAATCCGCACACGTATCATTTACATATATAGCTTTTTAATTTTTAGCAAATAAAACGAGTTTTTGAACAGCGCGCCAGCTAGGCCTTGCAAAAATTAGTTCACTATATCAACACACGACTGTATAAAGAACCGAAGTCATCGACATCCAACAAGAATGCCGTTGCCGTTGCCGATGCCAAATAAGAACTTTAACCATTAGATCTTAAGCGATCAGTCTGAGTTAGAATTTCGAATGAAAGAGTATAGTAAAATAGCCATAGAATAATTCAAATTTGTATATTTGGGATTGTAAAGAAAATTAGCAAATAAACATGGTGGAAACATTAATAATATCCAAACGAAAAATTAAGTCGCCGGAAAGGAATGCACAAGGCGGTGGTAAGTTGTACAGACATCTTTTAGTTATTTTCAATGAGTTATTTTTTGAGCTCTGAAAAAAAGAGCAAACTCAAGATCAGGAGTTTAGTTTGTTCAAAAAAGGAGGGGAAATTTTGAATTGAATTGAAGAAAAGTCACACAGAACAGAATTATTCACTGTGAGGGGGTTTTTCACTTTTCTCTTGTAGAATTTTCAAATTTATATTATTTTGAACACATGACAAAGAAAAAAGTCAAGCAAAAAAGTCATCATCATAAATACACTCTTTATGTATGCAACTTCAAAAGAGAATTGAAAAAAGTGAAACAAAAAATTTTATCGGACAGAAGCTCCGATTTTGATGAAATTTTCCAAATATGTACTTTTCTATATGGTGGATAAAGCTGCATTTCCCGATTTTCAAAAAAAAAAAACAAGAAATTAGAGACAATGGGGTGAATAAAGTAATTTTGTCATAAGATAATTATAGTTTTTGTGTATGGAAAATAAATATTTTTTCCAATTTCAAACAAATTTCTTTTAGCTTTACACAAGGCGTATTTATAAAGGTGATAGCACGAGCCCAGCCAAGGCGTATTTATAAAGGTGATAGCAGGAGCCCAGCTGACTGAAATTTTTTTCATTCAAAAGTAACCGAAATTGTCAAATCCCATATATTTTGCTTTAACAGTATGGCTCACCATTCAAAAAATTACTTGTATTTTGTTGTTGCCGAATTTGTTGTTGTTCTAGTGCTATCACCTGTATAAATACGCCTTGAGCCCAGCTGACTGAAATTTTTCTCATTCATAAGTAACCGAAACTGTCAAATCCCATATATTTTGCTTTGACAGTATGGCTCACCATTCAAAAAATTACTTGTATTTTGATGTTGCTAGGGTTTGCATTTTCCCGTACTTTTCATTTCCTGGGAAACGGGAATTATTTTTTCAATTTCCCGGGACAGCACGGGAAATTATTAACATACTGTTTACCATGAGTTAAGCATTTTTCCAATGAAACATTCACATTTTATTAAAGTAAAGGAACCTTATACAGAATTCATAAAATAAAGTGCAATGTGAGATCAATTCAAACATCTTTTCAAGTTTCAAAATTAATTAACTATCAGATATTTCTTATTTTATAGGAAAATGTGGACGCGGCGGAGAACGATCATTCACATTAATAGTAATTAGATCATTAAATGAAATGTTTGTTCTTTGTCCTGCCGCTTCGAAAACTTTAAATTCTTTATATTTGGCGTACGGATAGACGCGCAAAATCTATTTTTCCCGGATTTTTAGAAAAAAAAAAAAACTAGAAATTCCTATGCGGAAATAGGATAAGATCGGTTCAGATTTAGATATAGTCCCCATACAAATCTCACTGCCGATTTGACATTTTCCGCTCTAGAAACGACATATTGTAAACTATTTTCATTACATGTGGCACAACATCTTATAATCGAACTAGAAACACTTGTGGCTAAAGCGGGCTAGATCGGTTCAGATTTAGATATAGCCCCCATTCAAATGTCGCTCCGGATTTGACTTTTGTCGCTCTATAAACAACATATTGTACCCGATTTTCTTTAAAATTGGCAACTAAAAAATCTATGGTGAAAGTGGGCAAGATCGGTTCAGATTTAGATATAGCCCAAATACAAATGTTGCCCACAAATGTTTAGCGGGTTTTGGCCAAACTATACATATTATATTTCGCCTATTTCGTTCCGGGTTTCAATAAACCCCCATACAAATCTCCTTTCCGATTTAACTTTTTTTCAAACACATACATTTACAGGATACAAAAATCCTTCCCGTTTTCAATTTTTCACTGAATTGTATTCGGATAGGAAGTGGAGTGTATCATAGAGTCGACCCGGCCCGACTTTAGCCTTTCCTTACTTGTTTTCATTTGGAGCTTGACAGGAAAAAAGTGGATTTTGAGTCGACATCCGAACACAGCTTAAAAATATTTTGTCATCCAAATGCAATATTTGACATACCTGATTAATAGCTATGCGATCTAAATTTTTATACAACATTTTTAATTTTATTGTGGAAATTATGGAAAAAATATGCGAAGAAATAAGTAAAATTTTCTACTGAATTCCCGCAGGATTCCCGTACGAATTTCCCGGGATACGGGAAATGAAAAATGTACGAATCCCCGGGAATTTTCCCGCTGGAAATCCCGGGATGCAAACCATAGTTGTTGCCGAATTTGTTGTTGGTCTAGTGCTATCACCTGTATAAATACACATTGGCTTTACAGCTTTACCCAGTTTTTTTGCTTGAATTTAAATTCAAATAAAAAAGTTTATTTTTTAAGTACGTACTCAAATTACGTAAAATATACTCAAAATTAGTTTTGTTTATCTAGATCGAACTGTACTGCAATTTTAAGTAAGAAGCGTGATCACGACATTGATTGTTGACGAATCAACAATTCATTCGTAATTTGATTTGACCGAATTCTTTGAAATAAATCATTTTTTATATTTGGCAATCATTGGGGATTTTTTATGACATATTTTTGGAGACAAGGACAAAATTCATATGGCAAGCCTGACTACATTTCTCGCAAATCTCGACGTAAATAAATCTCCGGGCCCGGATGGCATTTCAGCACTTGTCCTATGTAAGTGCTCTTCGACGCTTGCCCGTCCCCTTCGTAATCTTTTCAACCTTGCATACCGTGCAGGTGTTTTCCCAGCGCGTTGGAAGATTGCGAACATCCAGCCCATCCCTAAAAAAGGTGAGGCTAAGAACCCTGCTAACTATCGACGGATCGCGATTTGTTCAGCGCTCTCGAAAGTTATGGAGAGTATGGTTAACCACCATCTTGTGAGGTATTTAGAAACAAATGACTTACTTAATGATCGACAGTATGGCTTCTGTATGAATCGATCTACGGGAGACCTGATGACACTGCTATCCGACAAGTGGAATCGATCCATCCACCAGCTTGGAGAGAGTAAGGTCGTTGCTCTAGATTCTCCAAGGCCTTTGATAGAGTTTGGCACGGCGCACTCATATCAAAGCTTATTGCTTTTGGTGTTGGTAGTGACTTCTCTCGATTTATATCGAGCTTCCTCAGAGACCGCACTATACGTGTTGTTGTAGATGGGTCTCATCCGACGAGCATAGGTTAACCGCAGGAGGCTCTGTCCTTTCCCCCTCCCTTTTTCTTATTTTCATCGACGAATTCTTGGATCGGACTTCGAATCCAATATACTCATTTGCGGATGACAGCAACCTCTGTCATTCATACTCATTCGATCATAGACCAACTCGTCAAGAAATTGAAGACAAAAGGCGATTGATGGATGAGTCACTCAGCCAGGATTTACTGGCCATTTCCGAATGGGGTCAAGTTAATAGAGTAGATTTTAATGCACGTAAGACCCAGTGTTCCTTGTTGTCTCACAAGCGATTCGCTGATCCAACGATTTTAATGAACGGTCTGATATTGAGCAATCTGATGTTCGTTGGACAAAACATGTATTTGAAGTGTCGAAAGAAGCATTCAAGTGTCTAGGCTTCTTAAACCGGTGTAAGAAATACTTCACTCCCCCTGATCTTCTCAATATCTACACTACTTACATCAGACCAGAGATGGAATACAACTCCCATATATGATCGGGTGCTCCAGCTTCATCACTGGAGCTACTTGACCGTGTACAGAGGAGGGCGATGGTGTTGATAGGTGATGAAAGGATATCCAATTCTATTGTCTCCCTTGAACATCGTCGTAATGTGGGTTGTGTGTCCTTGTTCTATCGTTACTTTCATGGTGTTTGTTCTTCGGATATTCGTGATCTTATGCCGCCCGTGAGAACGTTCGGTAGAGATACGCGACTTTCCAGGAATTCTCACCCATTTGTAATTGTGTGGTGCGGTCGGTTGTCAAATACGCATTTTAGGCTGAATATTTCCCCTCTTTGCACATTCTAATGACTTCACGTAAATAATTGCAAAAGAATCAAGAAATCGACAACTATCAACACTATTTCCATAGAAAATAATTTAGTTCAAATGTAATAATTGATATATACAAGGGCACAGCCGCTAATAATACAACTGCCTTCTTCTGGTTCACGATCGAAATTAAGGAATGGTGGTAATTTTTCTATAAAAATCACATTTTTCGGTATTATTTCCCCGTGGGATTTTTATGTGAGTTATTTTTTAGAAAACAATTTAATAATTTGTGATATTTGCCCTTATTTTTGTCCTGTTTTATAAAAAACAATTTTTTCGTACCTTTGTCGGGAATATTGTACAATTTTTCCATGTTGTCAAGATGGAGAATTTTATATAGATCCTTGTGTTACATTTTACATATAGGGAGCCCTTTTGTTGATATTTTAACCTGCTTTGCTTGAAGCCGAATTATGACGATTTTTGCTCTCAATTTATTTATTATTTATGTTTAGATTTATTTTTCCATAATTAAGAAACGTTTCACAAAGTTTTCCAACAAAAACCGAATCGATTTTAAAAATTTAACCTTTATACCGTAATTTAATTTAATCTACTACATTTACCCTTCCGTCATCTTTCTCTCTTCTAGCAACCATTGCGATAAGTAATCAAACCAAGGAATTATATTTAAAAGGCAGTAAATCGAAATCATCATTTCAATCGACCATATTAAATGATGTGCCTGAACGTTTGACCCATAGAATAGAAAATTTAGACATACAGCAGCAGCAACAACAATATCACGACTTTAGGAATTTTGAGAAGCCACAACATGCCAGCGAACTTGCATTCATCGTTCAGCAAATACCAAAAACAGACGTGGGCCACAGCAAAACAGTTACTAACGCAGCTACACGGCCGCTTAAAGTTTTGCAAAACCGGGAATCGTATTTGACAACACTGCTGGAAGTGAATCACATCAAGACCGTGTATCATATACATTGTGCGCTATTTTTGCTCTATTTGGTGAATAGCATCATCCACGATTATTTTGTTAAGGGCAGGTAAGTGTCGTATTTCGGTTTTTCGAAGACTTAATCTGAAAATAGCTTGACGACTTGGGGATTATTGGCTTTGCAGAGGTCGGGCAACAGAAATATTTTGCGAAGGGCCACGTATAAGATTTTCTGATTTATTTTGGCTTTCTCAACTCGAAAACGATATTAAAAAATGTTTGGGTTCTATAAGATGTAGATGCAAAATGATCTTGAGCAAGTACAATATCCCAGTTCTAAACAAATATAGATTACAGACCGAAATAAAAAATTTTTTTTATTTAAAAATTTTAATTTTTCACGAAGGTACCTTTAATATTTGTATTCTTATTTTTGAAATATAAGTCCAATAATACCTACTTATATGTTTAATTAAAGGTAACTATGTTGCAAATTTCACTTTCACATAGAAACAGTAGTTTGGAAGCAGTCTCCAAAAAATTGAATAAAAATTTATTTCATTTTCGAAAAAATTTTTTTTATTAACATTCTAACGAAGAAAACAATGTCTATATGTAAAAAAGCTTAGTATAAATATAGAAGTTATCGCACTCCTTGTATAAAAAATAATAAAAATAAAAATAAAAATAAAAATAAAAATAAAAATAAAAATAAAAATAAAAATAAAAATAAAAATAAAAATAAAAATAAAAATAAAAATAAAAATAAAAATAAAAATAAAAATAAAAATAAAAATAAAAATAAAAATAAAAATAAAAATAAAAATAAAAATAAAAATAAAAATAAAAATAAAAATAAAAATAAAAATAAAAATAAAAATAAAAATAAAAATAAAAATAAAAATAAAAATAAAAATAAAAATAAAAATAAAAATAAAAATAAAAATAAAAATAAAAATAAAAATAAAAATAAAAATAAAAATAAAAATAAAAATAAAAATAAAAATAAAAATAAAAATAAAAATAAAAATAAAAATAAAAATAAAAATAAAAATAAAAATAAAAATAAAAATAAAAATAAAAATAAAAATAAAAATAAAAATAAAAATAAAAATAAAAATAAAAATAAAAATAAAAATAAAAATAAAAATAAAAATAAAAATAAAAATAAAAATAAAAATAAAAATAAAAATAAAAATAAAAATAAAAATAAAAATAAAAATAAAAATAAAAATAAAAATAAAAATAAAAATAAAAATAAAAATAAAAATAAAAATAAAAATAAAAATAAAAATAAAAATAAAAATAAAAATAAAAATAAAAATAAAAATAAAAATAAAAATAAAAATAAAAATAAAAATAAAAATAAAAATAAAAATAAAAATAAAAATAAAAATAAAAATAAAAATAAAAATAAAAATAAAAATAAAAATAAAAATAAAAATAAAAATAAACATAAACATAAAAATAAAAATAAAAATAAAAATAAAAATAAAAATAAAAATAAAAATAAAAATAAAAATAAAAATAAAAATAAAAATAAAAATAAAAATAAAAATAAAAATAAAAATAAAAATAAAAATAAAAATAAAAATAAAAATAAAAATAAAAATAAAAATAAAAATAAAAATAAAAATAAAAATAAAAATAAAAATAAAAATAAAAATAAAAATAAAAATAAAAATAAAAATAAAAATAAAAATAAAAATAAAAATAAAAATAAAAATAAAAATAAAAATAAAAATAAAAATAAAAATAAAAATAAAAATAAAAATAAAAATAAAAATAAAAATAAAAATAAAAATAAAAATAAAAATAAAAATAAAAATAAAAATAAAAATAAAAATAAAAATAAAAATAAAAATAAAAATAAAAATAAAAATAAAAATAAAAATAAAAATAAAAATAAAAATAAAAATAAAAATAAAAATAAAAATAAAAATAAAAATAAAAATAAAAATAAAAATAAAAATAAAAATAAAAATAAAAATAAAAATAAAAATAAAAATAAAAATAAAAATAAAAATAAAAATAAAAATAAAAATAAAAATAAAAATAAAAATAAAAATAAAAATAAAAATAAAAATAAAAATAAAAATAAAAATAAAAATAAAAATAAAAATAAAAATAAAAATAAAAATAAAAATAAAAATAAAAATAAAAATAAAAATAAAAATAAAAATAAAAATAAAAATAAAAATAAAAATAAAAATAAAAATTAAAAAAAAAAAAAAAAAAAAATTAAAGTTATTCTACCTTCCAAAGTCAAAGTAATCGGTCGTTCAAATTTAAAATTTGAAATGGTCCACCCTATATTTATTCCGCTCTTTCTTTTCAGCATCACTTTTGGCTTGGACACCATCAAAAGTGGTTTTGCCAAAATTCACCACGTTCTCGGTGTATGGCTGCTGCAGACGGCATTTGTGTGCAGCATATATTACGCTCTTCGAGGCTGGTCCACCATTAGATCGAAACTTGTCGAACGAAGTGAGTTAAACCACTTAATACTCGTGGAACTTACTCCTAATTTAAATTTTCGTTACTTTTATTTTAGAAACCCTGCAGTGTGTGTGGTCCTTGTGCTGGCTCGGGGCGTACATAACAAGTCAAGTGATATTTATCTATATACCCACCAGAATCTGTCTAAAATGGGATCTACCATTTGGAACAGCTTTTGCGCTATTAATGGAAAGCGTACGGATGTCAATGAAAATGCATGGCTTTGTGAGGTCAATCTGTGGCCGGGTGCTGCAAGGCAAATTAAAAACGGATGGCGACGATACAAGCGCTTTGTGTGCTGGCATACCTCCTTTCCAGAAGTATTTGTACTACTTATTTGCTCCAACTTTGCTGTACCGCGACAACTATCCTCGTACCTCGGTCATACGTTGGAAATTTGCTGCTGCCCGCTTCCTAGAAGTAATAGCCATAGTCTTTTTCTTCAGTTATATCTATGAGCGTCGTATGAAGGAGCATTTTGGAAATTTCGGCAAAGAAGAATATAGCGCTGAGTCCATTATCAACAAGCTCTTTGCCATGGTAATGCCCAGTGTCACCTTAACCGTGTGCGGCTTCTACATGGTTCTCCATGCTTGGTTAAATTTCACCGCTGAACTGCTACGTTTCGGCGATCGTATGTTTTACCGCGACTGGTGGACGTCCAGCGACTTTGCTGGCTACATGCGCAATTGGAATGTAGTGGTCCATGACTGGTTGTACGAATATGTCTATAGGGATTTCTACGCGCACATCTTCCGCGGCTCGAAATTAGCCGCCACTCTGGCAGTATTGATAATATCGGGTCTATTTCATGAGTATATCACCAGTTATGCATTACAAGTCTTCTTCCCCGTAATGCTCGTGCTATTCATTGCTTTTGGTTCAGTGCTGTTTTATATATCACGCGCCTTATCCAAGAATAGCGGAAAAATAATATTTTGTTTTATCTTCATGTTGCTCAACTGCCTGACGTTCTCAATATATAGCATGGAATATTTTACAAGTAGAAACTGTCCCAAGGAGACATACCAACAAAGTTCGTCCGACTGGTGGGTGCCTCACTTATGGAGCTGTTACATGAAATGAATGGTGGCACATGGAATGCCACCGTATGTGTGGATGTTTGCCTAAGAAAGAGACATCACTCGGATGTGATAATATAGATACGCCGGATCTGGATGTGTTTAAGTATTATAAGCAAAAAATTGTATAACATGAGACATGTTTTTCTTTAAGCCTGGCTAAGTAAGCTGGGCTAAGAAAAACGTAATTCTTCACTCAATGGAAAAATAAGTGTTCACATTGTCTGCGACAACAGTGTAAAGTTGTGTGTATCAAAAACATTTTTGAAAAAATATTTTTATAACGAAATTGTTTTTGACTTAGCCTGTATAACTATCGAGGCTAACTCCAAAAATGTCAACTTAAAATTATTTGTTTGCGAATTTGCAATCAAAACTATCTATGCTTAAATAAAAATAATTTTTTGCAAATTTCTTTTAATACAAACATTTATATTGTAGTTGGCGACAATGTGAAGATTTTTTTATTTTGAGTAAAAAAATGAACTCTTTATTAACGTTTAAGTTATCGCTGCTTGTTATCCCGGCTTAAGGTTGAGACTATATAGAGACTCTTTGTGATTTGTTGTACAAGTTTATTGTAAGTTGGCCAATTTTCCATTAACTATATATATTATTATCGATAAATTCTCAACTGTTTTTTCATCACAATAAGAGAAAATATGAATTATGAAATAAATTATTATTTAAAAAAGAAAAAATATATATTTTTTTAATTTTGATTCATCAACAAATAATGAATAACAAGGGAACTCATGTCGAGCAATTCCCCTCAAGGAACGTTGTAAAAGTTGCCACTGAATAACAACAATTGAACGGGATTACATTAAAAGTAGAGTGATCAAACCCGAGACTGAAAACCGGATCACCGGTCGGGTCTTTTAAAATCGCGGTTTTTGGAAGCCCGGGTTTTTTTTGTTGTTCTAGTAGACATTTTTGAAACCCAAAATTAGACAAGGATTATTTTGAGATATTAACATTAAAAATCTGGAAATAGGATATATTTTAGAAGTTGGTCCAAAGTTGACTTCTTTTCCTTTTTATCGATTTTAAAGAAAATTAAAATTTCTATTTTTTTGTCTTTATGTTTTTTAACATATTTTTACGTATTTGTTCATAATGCGAAGAAAAATTTTTATTTTTTTGTATTACAGATTTTCACGTTTTTCAGACTTTGTCGAACGGTATCTCACACAAAATCTGAAAAACTGGAAAATCTGTAATACAGAAAAAAAAAATATTTTTTTTTCGCATTATGAACAAATACCTAAAAATATGTTTAAAAAACATAAAAATTTTAGTTTTCTTTAAAATCGAAAAATACGAAAATTAGTCAACTTTGGGACAATTTCTAAAATATATCCAATTTTCCGATTTCTAATGTTAATATCCCAAAATAATCCTTATCTAATTTTGTTTTTTTACAGAACTCAAAAATGTCTGCTATGTAGAACAAAAGTTATTGAGTTCTGGCCGATGCATTTTGATTCTGAACCACTGTGCACCATAAATTAGATGATGAAATATAAAAAGTCGTGTAATACCATATCAAAATATATCGACGTTTTAAGATATAAAAATGTATCGATTTAAAACGAAACGATTTGTATAACATACCTGATAGTAATGATCGATATACATTTTTATTTAATTGAAAAAGGGCACACATTTAATAAAATAATTATTCAAATTATTTTTTTTTTCGTGGCCATTGGCATATGATTTTTGACAAATTTCAGTGTTGAATTGATGATAACCAAATGTTGCAAACGATTGGCAGTTATCATAAGAATTTCAAAGAAAGTATAACAAAATTATGAGCGCCCGGTAGTCGAGTTGGCGTGCTCGGCTATCAGCGTGGGGGTTGTGGGTTCGATTACTACTAGCTACTATGGTCTTAGTCACCCCACTCAATCCCTGGACCCAAAATTAGAATATAAATTTACATTGTATTGTAATTCATAATAAATAAAATATAACAAAATAAATTGTTATATAGATTTTTATGTGGCTTTTTCAAATTCAACTTACTTTTCATGAGAAGATTTGCTGACACGAGCAAAAAGTGTTAAATTTGTTAAGTTAATCTGATTTAAAGTCATACAATGATCATTTTCGATTGGGCTTACTAGCTTAATTTTTATATGGAATTAACAAGAAAGTAGCTTAGCATTGCTGCCAGATATTTCTTGTTGATCCATTTGAGATAAACCAATGGGCAACAATGATGCCACCTTATGATGTCTCTTAATCGTAAGCTAGTAAGCCCAATCGAACAGGCCTAATAATGCAATGCCGACCACTGCCGCCAGCGTTTTTGATTGTAGTTTGTCAATCAAACAAAAAGAACAGCAACGGCGTGCCTTTTAATGCGTCGCCTTCGTGCTCTGTCAAATAGTTTGTTTTGTTATTTTCGCAAATTCGCAAAAAATACAAAATACTCTGCTAACTTGCGATTAATATAAGGAAATATTAAATATTGCGGCATGTCGGGAAAGAAAATAATCTATAGACCACCGGAATCAGATTCGGAAGAAGACTATGATGGCTTTGCTTTCGGTGATGATGTGAGTATAGAGTGGATAGCGAAGCAAAATGAGCTAATTCAAGGACGAATCGAATTGGACGTCTCCTTACCTACCTACTTACAGATAATACAGAAATCAAAGAAACCCGCAAATTGGCGTAAAAGTAATGATGAGGAATTATATGAATGCCTGATGAAGGGCGATTTAAAGGGAGTCAAGCAACAAGTGGACCTAAACAATTGGGATGTCAATGAACCAGTACGTTGTAAGTATGTCATCATACATAATGTGGAATATTATCTTATGTTTCTATGTCTCCTCTCAGATGGCTTTACAATGCTGTTGCATGCTTGCAAGGAGGGCTTTCTGGACATAGTCGAGTATTTGGTTGAGGACAAACACGCCGATGTAAACCTGCAAGTAGATTCCATTACACCCCTCATGAATTGTTGTGACTCGGACAGCAAGGATCCTCAGGTGGTTGAGAAAATAGCCAGAATTTTGTTGCTGCATGGTGCTGTTGTCAATGTCGCCGACAAGTATGGCACCACTCCTTTTATGTTAGCTTGCAAAAATGGCCACGCCAAGGTGGTAAATATGCTTATAAAGGAGGTCAGCTTTGATGCTGTGGACAATCAGGGATGTACGCCCATCTTCCATGCCATAGAAAATAATCGTGGCGATATTGTTAAAATTCTGGTTGATGCTGGCGTCAACTATACCATAGCAAATAAGAAAGGTTACACGCCCATACAGGTGGCTCAGTTTCATGGCTTCTATGATCTGCTGGAAATATTGCCTAAACAAAAGGAGTCGTTTGTGGTGCCATCACAATTTTTGGGCTACAATACACTGCGTGATTATATACCGCGTATCTTTCTAAAGTCCGAATGTCCAGAGTATTTCCAGGAAATCAATACGATATTGATGTCCATAAATATGGATAACTACTTGGAATTCTTTGCCAAGGAGCGTGTGTCTTTGGCTCAGTTTCTGTGTATGCAAGATGACCGCCTAAAGGAATTGGGCATTGAGTTTCCTATATATCGCATGAAGATCATGAAAGGACTGCTGGAGTAAGTTGAATTTTACTATACAAATTAATATGGTCAAAGATAGAAGAGGGTGTGCGGATGGAGTTCTGGGAAAAGATTGATATTGGAAAGTGAACAGATTTTATTTAAGAATTTAATTGGCTGCTTCGAAGTAGGGTCCGTTTCGGTCATTGATTTGGACAGTGTTATCCAGTTGTTGGTGATTCAGAAAACTATACATGTAAATGTTAAATTAAAATTACAGAATTCAGATTTCGCCTTTACCAAAAGCCATTTACAAAATCATTTGTAATTGATAAAACAATTGCCCACATTAATGGCATTTAAGGCAGTTCTTTGTCTAACGATAAATTAAAACAACAAAATTATATTTCTTAAACAAATATGAACGAGGGTATTTTGAATGTTTATAAAAGCAAAAATTTTAAATAATATGTAGTAAGGAGAAATATTTTTGAATTTAATATTTAAAAACAATACTTTGAAATGAGATACAACAGTCTAGTTTGGTATTAATTTAAATCAGTTGTTGGAAATATGAAATATGTATATATAATCATTTCTTATTTTAGTTTTCATTTGCATCATTGGTCAAAGAAATCCATTGCTCGTGTCAGCAAATCTTCTCATGAAAAGTAAGTTGAATTTAAAAATCCACATAAAAAATTCTATATAAAAAACTTTTTCCTTATAGTTTCTATGAAATTCTTATGATAACTGCCAATCATTTGCAACATTTGGTCATCATCAATTCAACGCTGAAATTTGTTAAAAATCATTTGCAAAACAATCTGCTGGGGCCAATGGCCACGGAGAACGTGAAGACACTTCAAAAGTCCTTGAAGCACTACAAGGGAACTATAAAGGAATTAAAAAAGACCACCAAATATGTAAGTAGAGTTGTACAGAGTTGTAAAATGATGATATAAAATCTTCTTTCCTTGCCTCGATGCAGTTGGCTGCATTTAGCCCACCCAAAAATCCTCTCTACATTGACTACGAAGAATTCCTGGCCGAACGTAAACGTTCAAAAATTAAATATTATTTCAAATACACCACATTAGCCATAGGCATATCCGTTTTCATTTGTTTAAAATTTAAGTATTTGCTTTAGACTCTCTACTGATACTACTAGTGGTTGTAAATGAAAGGACACAAACTCGAAGTTAACAGACAGACCTCCCCTCCATTCCCTATTTCTCGAATTATTTATGTATTTTTTATTTTATATCCTTTGATTGACACTAGCTTCTCCTCTACATCTTTTGAACCGAATTTAATTATTAGTTGTAATGTTCCTTACAAAAGTACACACATAGTATTAATATTGTTATTGTCATATTCGCATATTCATAAAATATTTCTTTTCATTTCTATTTCACTTATAGTTAAGAAATTGCTTGAAGCGATTTAGTTTTAATTAAAAAATACCTGCATTTTAGGTTTTTAGAGACAAACGCATAATAAAAGTTAAACATATTTGAAATATAAGTGTTGAATTTGAAATGTAAATGGTGTTTTAATAAATGTTGTTGTTAAACTGGAGTAACATTTACATCAGTCGTTGTTTTATTAACAATATGAATTGGAAGCAAATTTCCTCAAAAAAGAATGAGGGGACTAATCACGGGATTTGATATCGAGAAGTTATGATAGAAATCAATAAGGCTGTCATTTCTTTGAGACTGGATAAATCTAAATAAAAAGTTAAAATTTCACTCAAAATAAAAAATTATTGCCAACAGCAATATCAAATCAAATTTTTAAAAAATAATTTTATGTTAAAAATGTTGGACTTAGCCTGCATAATTATCCAGTGTAAGTCAAATTTATGGTTATCGAGTCTAAGTCAAAAAAAAAAAGTTTTCATACAAATATTTATATTGTAGTTGGCGACAATGTGAAAAAATATTATTTTTATTTTGAGTAAAAATTTAGCTCTTAGGGTTTTTGTTATCACAACTTGCTTGGAAATGTTAATGTATTTACAAAAAAATAATTTGAATATTATGGATGTTTTTCTTTAAACTGGATAACTAAGCTGCGATAACAGAAATCTAAAAAAATGTTAAAATTTCACTCAAAATAAAAAATTCTTTTTTAAAATTGTCGCCAAAAGCAATATCAATGTGTGTGTGAAAACAAATTTTGAAAAATTAATTTTGTGTTAAAAATTTTGAACTTAGTCTGAATAATTATCCGGCATGTATCCGATTATCGCGGGAACCTTTGTTCATCATCGTTCTCATGTTGTCCAGCTGTTATTTGCATCTTCTTAAAGGTTGATGTTAATGTTAAGGGAATGGGATGTTAATCAAGTTGTACCCCTATCCTCCACTAGGGGCGCTGCATTTTTTATGTTAACAGCCATGTTATGTATCGCTAATGGCTATTAGTTTCTTCCCTGGAACTTGGAGCAATCGAAATAACTATTTTTATGTGATAGTGTGTTCGGATGCGAAAATTGGCTGATGTTGAATTTTACCAGTGCGCCGGCCGGGAATCGAACCCAGCACCTTCAGATTGCAAGACGCGCACACTTCCACTGAGCTATGAAGGCCACTATACATACATTTATCATTATAGTTGGCGACAATGTGAAAAAATAATTTTTATTTTGAGCAAAAAATTACATTTTTATTAACTTTTTTGTTATCGCAGCTTGTTATCCCGACTTAAAGAAAAACAACAGCTCTCTTTTTTCAAAATCTATGCCCTTTTTGAATTAAATAAAAATGTATTTCGATCGTAACTAGACTGAACTGAGCGCTAAGCTAACTATGATTATTTAACTACATTATATACAATATATATTCCACGTGAAATTCCCTTTTATTGGCGATAAGGGTGAATGTTTAAAGTGGACAATTTAAATTGCCTTCATAAACTGAAAGATAATTTACTTTCTCTGCATATTTGCTTTTGTTTAATTTTCGGTGGAAGCGGAATTGGGGATACCTTAGTCGTGAAAACAGTTCACTAACAGTGGTATTTATACATGAAGATTTATCTTTAGTTATTTTAACTTTTTATTTTCGATACCGAGTTTTTCTAAGCTTGCGGTTTGTTTTAGTAAACTAATCTTATGGGTTGTCCTATCAGCTGGCAAAGAAAAACGCAGCGCCGTATTAAAAAAAATGGTTGGTGTGCCCGCTGTTTAAAGGCCCGTTCAGGCCGACACTTTGACAGTAACTGTCTGAATGGGTCTCAACCCTTATGCCAACTAAAAGAAGCAATATCTTTCTCTGAAGTCTTCACAGAAGTAAAATCATAAAAGAAATCTTCATGTGTAAACAACCCTAAAAGGAAAGCCAGCATTATATACAATTTAAGTTCCAGATAAAATCACAATAAGTGCTAAATTTTTTAAGTATTCGTCAAAATCTATTTTCAAGTTGTACAATAAATCTTAGTGCGTATTTACACGACTTAGTGCGTATTTGCTCGACTTTTTTCTTTCGTCTTGTATTCAAAACAGTATAAATTTAAAAATTCTACAAGAGACATGTCAATAAACACCTCAAATTTCCATTTCATTACATTTTTCTAACCCGGAAGCTTCTCTACGTTGTTCGCCAACAAACTGTCGTGACTTTTGAGTCAAGTAAAAAAGTTACAGTGTAAATTGGGTCTTAAAGTGTAAACAGCGCTATACGACCATATAAGTATTTCAACAATGCATGCAGTGACATCTGAATAATTTCCACGTACTAAACGATACTATGAGAGAATTACAGCTGCTATGCATTCTATTCTCTATGAAATTCGTGTTTTGTGATTGTTTTGATTCTTCGCGGAAAAACATTACAGGCGGAAACTAGAAATTATTTTTAATTAAAAAGAAATTTCTTATTTCATAGGACAAGGATTGACAAAAAAAAACTCTACAACTATGTTGCGTCAATTAATGGTAAGCGGCACAATAAATAAATTGTGAAATAAATCATAAAAAACATTCAACATTGCATAACATTGTTTACTCGATGATGATTTATTTTCAGAAAACTGCATGCCAACGCTCCCTTACACTAACGCTAGCACGCACCCAACGTTTCTCGGCCAGTGCAGTGGGTGATGGAAAAGATGGCAAATCTGAGGTTATAAATCACGCCGATGTTCCCATCATTGACTACGAGGATCCCGATTATTTACCCCTGCCCGAATACCCCTTCAAAACCAATGAAACCTTGGAAGTAAAGAAACAAAGGTATGTTTGAATGTGGAAGAAAAGACAGTTGATCTAAATTCTATTCTCTATTCCCTCCCAGATTGGTTTATCAGTCACGCAAACGTGGCATGTTGGAGAATGATTTACTGCTGAGCACATTTGTGGCCAAATATCTGAAGGGCTTGGATGACAAGTTGACCGAGCAATATGATCAACTGATAAATGGCGTCACCAACGATTGGGACATTTACTATTGGGCTACCGATAATAAGCCTACACCTCCGGAATATGAAAATGAAATTATGCGTATGCTGAAGGAACATGTCGCCAATGCTCAGCGTGAACAACGTTTGAGACAGCCCAACTTGTAACTGAATTTGTAGTCTACTTATTTAAACGTTCGTTTGCCTAGTTTGTAATGTTTGGACGTATGTACTTGTTTTAATAAATTATTTTACTAATTACTTGCCATTTTGTTACTTGCTATTTAGTAATTTGATTTCCACCTTATAGTAAAGAATTCTTGATGTTTTCATTATGAAAAAGAAAGAATTTGTCAATTAATTAAAAAACAATAGTTTATTGGCGTAAAATATTACCTTGCTTGGAATATAACAACATTTAGACGATTAACATGCTATAACATTAAACAATTCAACACCTTTCAAACACTTTATAAAGTGAGGGTAAATTTGTCAATTCGTAGAAACATTTCTTTAGGTGATTTGGCGGTAAGAGATACTTTTTGAAAGCTGGATAGACAACGTGTTCCACTGTCCATTTGTGACGTTTGGGTTCCGCTTGCAACTCGACCTCCGGTACCATGGCATAATATCGGGCAGTTTCTCGACAAAACGTCTCAAAACACTCCTCTTCCGTTTCCCATTCAACTTCGGTGGCTAAACGTAAAATATAGATGGGCAAGAATGTTTTGCAAGGCATGTAGTCTGTTAGTAAGGAGGGCAGGCTTTCGATTTCTCCATTGTCATTAATATTCAATGAGAAATACTCCCTTAATATAGGCGATTTCTCAATAAGAATTTCTGCAGCCCTAGCAGCCAGCTCTCCCTTATCGCCATCTTCTTCGGTCCAGCCGCTTTCGGGAGAATTCAAAGCTAGCTCTATTAATTCTTTAATGGACAGTGCCGAGGGTTTTATGGTTATCAAAGGGTAGTTTTGAAATTCATACAGCAAACGTTGATAAAATAGTTCCTCACTGTAGAAAAATATAAATTTTCAATTTGTTTATAAATCATAAAACTGCATGTATTACCTTAAATGTATTGTATTTCCTAGATATAGCTTGGTTTCATGTTGAAACAAGGCAAATTGCTTGTTCACCACACCCACGAACACCATCTCTTTGACGATTTTGCGTATTTCCACCGAACAGCCATTCTCCACCTTCTTTTGCATATTCAAAATGCTAGTAAGTTTAACTTCTTTCGATTTCTTGGCCGCTACATCACGAAAGCTTTCCTCCGCCGATGCGGCACTGGAACCACTTAGACTTGTTATTGAACAGCCTGATTCGTTTAGTTTGCCGCCGTCAACATTTAAAAATTTGTAGATGCTCTGTTCTTTATTATCTGTTCTAATCATATTTTGGGGATTCACTCTTTCCACAGTTAGTCCCTTTAATGGTTGTCCATTTTCTGTTGAAAGCGTGGCATCTGCAGATACTCCCGGCAGCTTAAGTTGTTTGTAGAAGCTACGTGTCTCATTACTCCCCAGGAGTTGGCTTTCAACGCATTGTTTAATTTTCTCAACAATCTCGTCTTCATAAAGGAAATGTACCTCATGTTTGGTTGGATGGACGTTAACATCGATATTAGACGGATTTATTTCGATACTCATGTAACAGAAAGGATGCATTCCCTTGGGTAAATACAGGCTGTAAACGCTATCAATGGCAGTTTTTAGAGCTAGGAATCGTTAAAAAAATAAATAAAAAAACTCTGCAGAAATTTATATAGTTCATCTTGTTGAAAACTTACCCACTGAGTCCACCAGACGATGATTGATGAACAGCAACATTATGCCTTTTTTTGCGCTGTAATTAACTTTGGTTATAAACCCATTCATACTGAATTTGTGCACCTCATCTTTTAATGCCACCGGCAGCAACTCTTTGGCTATATTGACGCCAAATATTGTCTGAATATTTGCCTGCTGGCTGCTGTTGGGAGCCGTTTTTAGCGAAGGCTGTTCGCCGTATCGTTTCAACGTAAACCCTACATTGGAATTGTGCACAGCATATTTGGACAGTACATCTGATATTTTCTGGAATTCTTCATTGGGCGACTTCAAAGCCTGCTTACGCTGTGGCATATTGTAGAATAAATCCTCAATGGTTATAATCGTGCCCTGGTTACCGGCACAAGGTTTTGGTGGTGCTTTCAATTTGCCATCTTCATAGGAGGCTCTGCAAGTAATCTAACCAATTAGTAGTTCTTCAAAACTAAAGATAAAAAATCATCTTACTTGTATCCACACACTTCCTTGGCGGTTTTTGTCTGTATCGTCAAGTGGGCCACATGACTTATACTTGCCAATGCCTCTCCACGAAACCCAAATGTCGCTATACTCGTCAGATCCTCGAATTTTGTCAATTTTGATGTAGTAAATCGTTCGCACACAATTTCCATGTCTTCTTTCCTTATACCGGTTCCATTGTCTTGTATTTGTAGAAGCTTTAGGCCTCCTGATTTCACTGTTACTTGTATGTAGCTAGACTTCGCATCTAAACTATTTTCGATGAGTTCCTTTAATGCATTCGCCGGCCTTTGTATAATTTCGCCCGCCGCTATACGATTGACAACCACCTCATCCAATTTTTTAATAATGCCCGGTTCCATGTAATGTTGTTTTAATTTGAATTATAATTGCGCGAACACGATATAAACATTGCAAAATGTGTTAGGGTTGCCGCAGGCCAGATGAACAACGAATGCAGATGTGTAAACAAAAACCGATTTCTTATCGATAATTTTGCAAGAACAGAGTTGTACCATAAATCATCACGTGTAAACAGCGCTAACAGACTATCACACAATGCGAAACACGGAGGCTTACTAAATCTAAATCAAAAGACATAAGTTCGATTTACAAATGTCAGATACCATACAAATTTGACATTTGAAAATCGACATTAGGCCTGTTCGTATGGAATTTACTCATTTAACAAGAGAGTAGCGTACTACTCTCTTAGTTACCGATAACGATTTTTATCTCTAATATAATAATCTAGTTTAAGTGACGTAATGTCGATTTACAAATGTCAGATTCCATACAAATGTGACATTTGGAAATCGACCATATGTCATTTAAACTAGATTTTGCATGCAGTGTGACAAGACTGTTACTCTGTCGATCTCAAATACACTAAAGAATAAAAATTGTTCAACTCGCCGGTGTCAAGTTGTAAGATATATAAGTAATAGAAGCAAAAAAAGAACCAAAAACCGCTGTTGTTGACTGCTAGCCCCCTATACTGTCAAAGTTTAATTTTACATTTTTGGTTATAGCCTTTTTAAATGTCGAATTCCGTACAAGGTTTGAAATGGCTATAAAAGTATTTTCACACTGCATGCTAAATCAATCGATTTCAACTGTCAAATTTGTATGGGATCTGTAATTTTTAAATCACCTTGTGTAATTTCAGCTCGATTTCACATGCAGTCTGAAAAGGTTATAAGTCAAGGTAAGCTCGACTGCGCCGTCTGTGTGAAAGCTGTTGCAAAAGAAAAATTCAAATCACATTTGCTCCTGAATTTATAAATAATGTATAGATTGATACGCATTGTTCGGGACATAAAGATACTAGCATTAGTATAAATAGATTCGATATTTATATTTGGCTTTAACATGTAAACAGGTTTAAAAAAAAACAGCATAAAATTAACGGTTGTCCGCCAGTAACAGCAAAAGAGTGAGATTTCTGTACATTAACAGTATTTATGCTCTCACTGTCTGTACGTTAACAGTATTTATGCACTACACCACACTCTTCATACCAGTGTTGCCAGGTTAGGGGATTTTTATTGTTTAGAGCATTTTTTGGGGAAAGAATTTGTTGAGGAAAATTTTTGGGGGAGAAAAAAAAAGATTTATATTAGTTGTCTTTTATAGTCTTATAGACTACAAAATACCACCTACAATTCTGCTTGACTTTAAAAGTAAAGCAGTCAATTGCTGAAGCTGCTTTAGATTCAAATATACAAAAAAAGTATAGTTTTTAAAGTTGTTATATACATTTACGTTATTTGGTGGTGTTTATCTGGAAAGTAGATTCCATCTGTAGGTCTGTTTTTCTTTAAGCCGGGTTAACAAGGTGCTATAAAAAAGTTAATAAAAATTGGATTTTTTGCTCAAAATAAAAAATTATTTCCCACATTGTCACCAACTACAACATAAATATTTGTTTTAAAAAATATTTTGTGTTGACTTTTTTAGACTTTGCCTCAATAACCATAAATTGGACTTCCATTCGATAATTTTCCTGGCTAAGTGTAATATTTTTAATATAAAATTATTTTTTCAAAATTTGTTTTCTTAAACACATTGATATTGCTGTTGGCGACAATTTTAAGAAAGATTTTTTTATTTTGCGTGAAATTTTAACATTTTATTTAGTTATCCAGTATCCTAGATCATTTGATCGTTACTCAAAATAAAAAAATATTTTAATTCACTTTTGGATTTGTTCAGCTATAGAAAAGCTGGAGTTATTAGTTTTATTTTATATTCTTTTAATTGTGCCAATATTTCGGTTGCCTTCAGGGGTAAAAATAATTGGCGTCGTCCTGTTAATTTACACAAATTATTGTCATTGTTTAAATATTTTTTTTGAGTGAACATTTTACTTCTTATTAAGATTTTTGTTATCGAAGATAAGTCATCCCGTCTAATAGCCTTGTCGCACTGCATGCGAAATCTAGTTTAAATGACTTAAGGTCGATTTAAACTAGATTTCGCATAAAGACGATACAACTACACTGTGTACTTATTAAGTCCACAGTATAGCGAATGAGAGAGAATGAGATAGAAGACTATATATTTGCTTTTAGTACAATATCTAAATGTTATTTATGATTTCTCTTTGAACATCATTCTAATAGCTATTCCAGACTAAATGCGAAATCGAGCTGACATAAGGTCGATTTATGCCTTGTCACACTGCATGCGAAATCTAACTGAAATGACATAAGGTCGATTATCAAATTCAAATTTGTAGGAGATTTGACATTTGTAAATCATTTCAGCTAGATTTCGCATGCAGTGTGACAAGGCTATTACAAATATCCCATACAAATTTGACATTTGCAAATCGACCTAGAGCTGAAATTTAAGGCAGTCTGAAAAGGCCATTACATAGCAAATTTTATTTTTTATTTGATTTTTATTTCTAATTTTTTCTAGTTTGTGGGATTATTTTGGAAAATTCAGGGAAACAAGATTACAAAGAATCTGGCAACACTGAAATCTACCAACAAAATACCACTAAACAAAAACCGATATTTTTATTTCTTCAGTATTTTGTTTTTGTCGAGCGTGAGAGGACGTAGCTACGGACGTTTACAAGTTTTTAAATAAAACAATTTGGTGCGTGATGATTTGAAGCATAATGGCAAAATGTTTGGGAGTGATGATGGTTTGTTCCGTGTATGGCAACGCGTGATATCGTTACGTCCGTTTCGTTCGTTTGTGAGCATTCGTGTGTGTGTGTGTGATGATAATTGAAGAAGAAGAGCAGTGAATGCAACTTCAATTAAATTTCAAAGCATTAAAAGAAAATTTAAATAAAAAATCTCGTTTATAACGAAAAGCAAAAGTGAAAAGTGTTTTGAAATAAAAATTCGAACAAAGGAGAATTTTTGTAAATTCTACGAAGAAGAAAATAAATTGTTACATTATTGCTGTTGTGTGCGTCTCCTATCCTTCCGTGTTTTCATCGTGTTCGCCGCTGCCGCCGTTGTTATTATTCTTGTTCATGTTTTTTTATGTTTGTAATAAACAATCACTGCGGGGTGAGTGTTGCTGAGTCTTAAAGAGTGAGCAGCAAAGAGCGGGGTGTAAAAAAGAGTTGTTGTTTAGAATACAACGAAAAGGAAGAAAGTGATAAAATAGAAATAATTGTGGAAATTGTTGCCAGCATCCAGAGAGAAAGATAGAAAGAGAGCGAGCGAGAGTAAGAGCAGAGAAATAAATCAAAAGAAGTTTGAAGAATAATGCTTTTGTTGAAAAAATAGAAAATTATATTAAGAAAAGTAAAAATAAAGTGAAAGAAAAATTAAAACAAAAATATCACAACGCGCCGAGCATCGCCTGCCGTCTGTTGAGATGCTGCAAGCGTTGACGTCGTCTCGGTCGACGTCTTCGTCTATGTCAAAAATGCCGGTTTTCTCGCTGTCAACGTCACCGTCGCCGCGTAATGTTGCCATCACGTTTTGTGTGTCAAGTGTTGTAAATTTGAAAATGTTTATTTACATCGTGTTAATTTTAACTAATTGTCTGTCGTGGAGTGGTGCTGCCAATGGCTCGGTTTCAGCCTCCAGCATTAGTTTGGCAGCGGCCAAGAGCTCTCATGTCATTGGCGACATAACGGAAACGCACAAATTCGTTGATACGCCCGCATACGATGCTAATGGCGGCAGCAGCGCTGGCAATGGGGTAGGCGACAGTAGCACTGCCACCTACATCTCCACCCCCTTAGCGACGACCCCCAGCACCATACAGACCATTGTTGCTGCCGGCAAGGATATTACAGCGCCGTCGCCAGCATCGGCGGCGGCAGCAGCAACAGCAACTGGTAGTGCTAACTCTCGTTTTAATGTGGATTTACATGGTTCGAGTGTCAGTTCAACGGGTGCCATACAATCGCCCACCACATTTATTGGTGGTGACCATCATCATCTGCATCATGAGTTGCGTAAAAAACCGCAAACATTGGCATCAGCATCATCGGCATCATCATTGTCATCATCGAGCAGCAAATCGGCGTTTGAGGAAAAAAGTAAGTTTTTGCCTTTGAATTCGGTGGTTGGTTGTCTCGCGCTATGACACATGTGTCACATGTACAGGCTATCATCGTTCATTCATCCGCTAACCACAGATGACTGACTTCTCCAATGTGCGAACTACTGAGAATGTTGTATGTTGTTCCAATTGGAGTTGTGAGTTTGTGATATTTCCTGCTGCCGAGGATGTTATAAAATTCTAGTCACACTTTTTCACAGCACAGTATTCTGTTGGAAAGTTTTTTTTCAATAAAGATTATTAAAACGATAGCAATTTAATATTAAAACATAAATGGGATGGGCAATATGGAGGCATTTTTTTTAATCTAATGTTATCTATGAAACTGTTCCAGTGTTTTATTGGGAAGATCAATACTTGAGGGAATTTCAATTCATCAAGCCATAGTTTTGATTATTTTAAGCTCATTTTCGAAAATAATTCCAGACTCAAAACAAAATCAAAATCCGGAAAAAATTGGATTTTGGGATTATATCTAAACGCAGCATAAAAATGCAACGAAATTTAGAATTTTCGATATTAGCCACTGTGGATTTATAGTCTTGTCACACTGCATGCTAAATCTAACAGAAATGACATAAGGTCGATTTTCAAATCTCAAAGAGTTCAATACTTGATGTAATATTATTTCATCAATCATCTTTTTGATTATTTCTAGCTCATTTTCGAAAATAATTCCAGACTCAAAACAAAATCAAAATCTGGAAAAAATAGATTTTGGGATTATATCTAAACGCAGCATAAAAATGCAATGAAATTTAGAATTTTCGATACTAGCCACTGTGGATTTATAGCCTTGTCACACTGCATGCGAAATCTAACAGAAATGACATGAGGTCGATTTTCAAATATCAAAGAGATCAATACTTGATGCAATATAATTTCATCAATCATCTTTTTGATTATTTCTAGCTCATTTTCAAAAATAATTCAAAATCCCGAAAAGATTGGATTTTGGGTTCATAACTAAACGCAGCATAAAAATGCAACCAAATTTAGAATTTTCGATATTAGCCACTGTGGATTTATAGCCTTGTCACACTGCATGCGAAATCTAGTTTAAATGACATAAGGTCGTTTTTCAAATGTCAGATGCCATACAAATTTGATATTTGAAAATCGACCTTATGTCATTTAAACTAGATTTCGCATGCAGTGCGACACGGCTATTAGGCAACTACCATAATAGCCATTTCAGGTTGCATGCGAATTCTAGAAATCAATTTAAAAATGTCAGATCTCATACAAATTTGTAATTTAAAATCGCTGAAATCGATTGATTTCGCATGCAGTCTGAAATAGTTTACCACGCAATGTCAGATCCCATAAAGAGGTGGCATATGTGCTTTATTACTGGGTGCGATTTTTTAAACGCATATTCGGCATGTGAGTTGTAATTCTCATTCGTTTGTGAGAAGCATTTACTTAAAAAAGCCGGGTATGACGTTGAAAAGTCGCTGCGAAGCCACCTGAGGACACCTTTCAAAGGGTGCAAAATCATGATGGTGGTAGTGTGCAGCCAAGTAATAAATGTCATCATGTCATTTGTAAATAAATTTGCATTCTATAAAATATAGAAGCAAAATGATCTTGAGCCAGGAGAATATCGCGCATTTTTTTTTAATTTTCTTTGGAGTGCATGTAAATAATAAGTATTTTTGTTATTGAATTTTTGTAATTTAAAATTTAGCTTTATATAAAAATACACATGATTTTTATAGAATTTCCACAAGCGATAACTATGGAAATTAAGTTATTTTTTTTGTTTGTTTCTCCCAAATTTCAATTCGAGTCCATTGGAACGAAAAAAAATAATTTTTTTGCAAACTTTACCGTCCGATAACTGGATAAAGCGAGGATCAAGTCAACCATTCTTTCTTATTTGAGGCCTCGGATAACATACTCTCCCCGATTTAGTGACATTTTAAGATTTCCTTCAAATTGGCCTTGTTGTCTTCATAAAGAAGCCACTGGATGGGTAGATAGATGTGTTTTCTCACATTTTAAGCAAAAATATAAAAATTGATTTTGTTTAATTCTTTTGTGTCTACAAAGAAGGGTGTGAAGATAAATTCGTAAGTTAAATACGTCCCACACCCAAGACACAAACCAATTTAGCTTGTGGAACGTATTTAAAAAATATTTTTTTTAAATAAAAACACTAAAAATAATAAAAATAAAAGGAATTATGTAATTATTTTGTAACAATATTTTCCGTTACAATTATTTGAATGCATCAAATCAGTCAAATGTCCAAAAACTATACAAAATAGGCCATTTTAGGCCATGTATTGTTGTGACATTGAAGAGCCGATATCTCGAAAACTAGAATACATGAATCGGGTATTCCAAAGGCAATTATTTAGCCCTTGCTAAGTAGAATATTTTCCAAAAAAGAGTTTATCCAAATTCCGTTTGAGATCGGAGATATATAGCTTTTCAGAATATTGATTGTCCGATATCTCGAAAAGTAGAATACATGAATCTCCGATCTCAAACGGAATTTGGATAAACTCTTTTTTGGAAAATATTCTACTTACCAATGGCTAAATAATTGCCTTTGGAATACCCGATTCATGTATTCTAGTTTTCGAGATATCGGACAATAAAATTCGATATATATATACCCGATATCTTAAAAGCTATATATCTCCGATCTCAAACGGAATTTGGACCAGGACTTTTTTGGAAAATATTCTACTTACCAAGGGCTAAATAATTGCCTTTGGAATACCCGATTCATGTATTCTAGTTTTCGAGATATCGGACAATCAAAATTCGATATATATATACCCGATATCTTAAAAGTTATATATCTCCGATCTCAAACGGAATTTGGACCAACTCTTTTTTGGAAATTATTATCCTTACCAAGGGCTAAATAATTGCCTTTGGAATACCCGATTCATGTATTCTAGTTTTCGAGATATCGGACAATCAAAATTCGATATATATACCCGATATCTGAAAAACCTATATATCTCCGATCTCAAACGGAATTTGGACCAACTCTTTTTTGGAAATTATTATCCTTACCAAGGGCTAAATAATTGCCTTTGGAATACCCGATTCATGTATTCTAGTTTTCGAGATATCGGACAATCAATATTCTATATATATATACCCGATATCTGAAAAGCTATATATCTCCGATCTCAAACGGAATTTGGACCAGGACTTTTTTGGAAAATATTCTACTTACCAAGGGCTAAATAATTGCCTTTGGAATACCCGATTCATGTATTCTAGTTTTCGAGATATCGGACAATCAAAATTCGATATATATATACCCGATATCTTAAAAGCTATATATCTCCGATCTCAAACGGAATTTGGACCAGGACTTTTTTGGAAAATATTCTACTTACCAAGGGCTAAATAATTGCCTTTGGAATACCCGATTCATGTATTCTAGTTTTCGAGATATCGGACAATCAAAATTCGATATATATATACCAGATATCTGAAAAACCTATATATCTCCGATCTCAAACGGAATTTGGACCAACTCTTTTTTGGAAAATATTCTACTTACCAAGGGCTAAATAATTGCCTTTGGAATACCTGATTCATGTATTCTAGTTTTCGAGATATCGGACAATCAAAATTCGATATATATATACCCGATATCTTAAAAGCTATATATCTCCGATCTCAAACGGAATTTGGACCAACTCTTTTTTGGAAAATATTCTACTTACCAAGGGCTAAATAATTGCCTTTGGAATACCCGATTCATGTATTCTAGTTTTCGAGATATCGGACAATCAATATTCTATATATATATACCCGATATCTGAAAAGCTATATATCTCCGATCTCAAACGGAATTTGGACCAAGTTTTTTGTAGACTGTTCCTAAACCACTGTTTCTATGTGAAAGTAAAAATCGCTGCATTTGTAGCCATCATAAGTACCTTTATTAGAATATATAAGTGGGAGTTATCGGACTTTTATTTTCTAAATGAGATTACAAATATTGAAGGTACCTTCGGTGAAAATTTAAATTTTAGTAAAAATTTATATTTCTTTTTTTTGAATTTTAGTAATTTTTTTTAATATCGTTGTCGAGTTTATAAAGTCAAAATAAATCAGAAAATGTTATACTATCAAAATAACTTTTAGCCGATTTTTCATAATATTTGGACGATTTGTGTGATTTTGAATTTATTTTTGGGCTTAATTTATTTTGGACAATTTTTTGGACCACTTCTTGACTTTGGGAAATTTTTAATTTATTTTCTGCAGTAAACTTAATATTTTGTATTATAAGTGTTTGATGCCACTGTTGAAAACTCTAATTATATTCTTGTATAGATTTTCACTGGATTATTATGACATTCAAATATAAATACATTATTATTCAATTCCAGAAGGACAAACTTTTTATTTTTATCGTCTAGTTTTTACTACGAGACCATCAAGCTAAATGTTCAAAAAAGTAAAGTCATATGCCTCTATTTGTTTATAAAGTTTTCGTGAAATCAATTCAAATAAAATAAGAAAAATTGTTTTCAATTTGCATATAGAATAAAGTGAAATATTCTTCGGACACCCTAAAGTACATGATAGCCTTTGCACACTGTATGCGAAATTAATCGATATCAGCTTGAAATGACATAAGGTCGATTTTCAAATGCCAAATTTGTATGGGATCTGACATTTGTAAATCGACCTTATTCCTACATACGTCAAATTTGTATGGCATCTGACATTTGATAATCGACCTTATGTCATTTAAAGTAGATTTCGCATGCAGTGTGACAAGGCTATTATACAATTTCAGCTAGATTTCACATGATATCTGAAAAGGCTATTAGTGCCAAATTTGTACGAGATCTGACATTTGTAAATCGGCCTTAATTGATTTCAGCTAGATTTCGCATGCAGTCTCAAAAGGCTATAGGTAGGTCGTGGTAGAATTATAAGACCAGCCATCTATCCATGTCCATCTGTGGAAAACATGCTAGCTTGTGAACGATATGCGCCACAAGGCGTCTTTAAAATCCAATGTTGCTCCAAATAGCATATAACCTTTTCAGACTGCATTCTAAATGGGGCCTGAAATGACATAAGGTCGTTTTACAAATGTCAGATCCCATACAAATTTGTCATTTGTAAATCGACCTTGAGCGGAAATCACTTAATTTCGCTTGCAGTCAGAAAAGTCTAAAACCATGCTAAAGCGAGATTTCAACTCTCTGAATTTGATATGGATTGTCTCATATGCGGATGTTAATGATGCGTAAAATATTCCCAATTATTCAAAAAACATTCGTTACACCCCTGCCCAATAATGGCTAAACTTTCGGGTTTCCTTACCGGTTTTTAATACGGTGGTGTGTCTTATGGCAAATAAATTAATTCATTGGCCGTTAAATCTGTTTCATAAATCGCTCTAAATTTAATCGTATGTATCTACTTATTTCAAATTTATATATTCAACACATTTGACATTTGATTAATTTCTTTGTTGGGTTGCATGAAGTTGGGAATCATCATCATCATGGACGACGCAGAGAGCACAGGTTAATGTACCCCTTTATTTAAAATTGTCTTCTTCGTTGTGGTTGCTGCTGTTATTTCCTTTGGATCTTTGTGGTATTTCGCATTGTTTTCTTTACTCTCATTTGTGTGTGTGTGTGGGGAAGTGTGCAAAAAATAAATAAACAAACAAAACAGAATTAAAAAAATGCCACAAAGATTAAATACAAATTATGCACACATAATGTATGTAGGTATCGCTCTCTCTCTACCTGTTTAAGTGTCTCGCCAGCATTGAAATATGGCTGGAGAACGGACCACACTAAGCATTGCATAATTACCTGCACCAAACTGCTTTTGGTATGAATACTTATGTTCTGTACTGTTTGTTGTTAATGGCAAATTTAAGCATTCAAATATGGGTACACTATGTGCAGGCCCTTCATAGTGTGTGATTAATAAGGGATTACTTGTCATAATCACCCCTATTATTGTCAATAAGATGGGAATTTGTTTCACATAGAACCCCACGAGATTTAGCTTTCACTTATTTGCATTGGAACACAAAATAAGGCGATCAAATCGAAGTAAGAAGAAGGCAAACATTTTAAACCACGAGTAAATTTCCGGATAAATTTTATTCATGATAGAAGTGAATGATTTTTTAGGAAACTTACTTAGAAGAAATTTAAGCAAAATTCTTAAAAAATGTTTAAAGATTGGCCAGGATGAAAATTTATTAGGCTACACCCCAGTCAGTCAACCAACATTTGCTACTGATCAAACTGCTACTGAGAAAATTGTTGGAAGTTTACTTTATTTTCTTACTGTCATGTGTAAACGAGCCTTTACTAATCTTCATGTGGATGCCGTTATAGCCCTTTTCGACTACAAACTGAAATCGATTTACAAATTAAAAAAATTATTATGAGATCTGACATTTGTAAATCGACCTTGATCGATTTCAACTCCATTTCGCATGTAGTCTGAAAAGGATATTGGAGGCGAATTCACACTTTCGCATTTTTCATACGATATTCTAGAAAACGTATTTTTAAGACGAAGTTTGCCAGAACGTTGCCATCCATTTTCTGTAGTGTAAATTGACCTTAAAGTTCAGTGGTAAGCCTTTTCACAATATGTGTGGGAAATCAATCGATTACAGCTCAAGGTCGGTTTACAAATGACATTTGAAAATCGAACTTGTAATTTTGAGCTGAAATCGATTGATTTCGCACGCAGTCTGAAAAGGCTATCAGAGTACATGCGAAATCAAGCGATTTCAGCTCAAGGTCGATTTGTCAAATTTGTATGGGATTTTGTAAATCGACATTGTAATTTAACATTTGTAAATCGATCTTGAACTGAAATCGCTTGATTTCGGACGCAGTCTGAAAAGGCTATCAGAGTACATGCGAAAACAAGCGATTTCAGCTCAAGGTCGATTTGTCAAATTTGTATGGGATTTTGTAAATCGACATTGTAATTTGACATTTGTAAATCGATCTTGAACTGAAATCGCTTGATTTTGCATGCAGTCTGAAAATTGTATTATAGCCTTTTCACACTGCATGCGAAATCTAGCAGAAATGACATAAGGTCGATTTTTAAATGTCAAATTTATATGGGATCTGACATTTGTAAAACGACCTTATGTCATTTCAGCTCGATTTCGCATGCAGTCTGATAGCCTTAATAATAGCCTTTTCAGACTGCATGCGAAATCAATCGATATCAGCTTGAAATGACATAAGGTCAACTTTCAAATGTCAAGATTTTATGGGATCTGACATTGCGTGGTAAACTATTTCAGACTGCATGCGAAATCAATCCATTTCAGCGATTTTAAATTACAAATTTGTATGAGATCTGACATTTTTAAATTGATTTCTAGAATTCGCATGCAACCTGAAATGGCTATTATGGTAGTTGCCTAATAGCCGTGTCGCACTGCATGCGAAATCTAGTTTAAATGACATAAGGTCGTTTTTCAAATGTCAGATGCCATACAAATTTGATATTTGAAAATCGACCTTATGTCATTTAAACTAGATTTCGCATGCAGTGCGACACGGCTATTAGGCAACTACCATAATAGCCATTTCAGGTTGCATGCGAATTCTAGAAATCAATTTAAAAATGTCAGATCTCATACAAATTTGTAATTTAAAATCGCTGAAATCGATTGATTTCGCATGCAGTCTGAAATAGTTTACCACGCAATGTCAGATCCCATAAAATCTTGACATTTGAAAGTTGACCTTATGTCATTTCAAGCTGATATCGATTGATTTCGCATGCAGTCTGAAAAGGCTATTATTAAGGCTATCAGACTGCATGCGAAATCGAGCTGAAATGACATAAGGTCGTTTTACAAATGTCAGATCCCATATAAATTTGACATTTAAAAATCGACCTTATGTCATTTCTGCTAGATTTCGCATGCAGTGTGAAAAGGCTATAATACAATTTTCAGACTGCATGCAAAATCAAGCGATTTCAGTTCAAGATCGATTTACAAATGTCAAATTACAATGTCGATTTACAAAATCCCATACAAATTTGACAAATCGACCTTGAGCTGAAATCGCTTGTTTTCGCATGTACTCTGATAGCCTTTTCAGACTGCGTCCGAAATCAAGCGATTTCAGTTCAAGATCGATTTACAAATGTTAAATTACAATGTCGATTTACAAAATCCCATACAAATTTGACAAATCGACCTTGAGCTGAAATCGCTTGATTTCGCATGTACTCTGATAGCCTTTTCAGACTGCGTGCGAAATCAATCGATTTCAGCTCAAAATTACAAGTTCGATTTTCAAATGTCATTTGTAAACCGACCTTGAGCTGTAATCGATTGATTTCCCACACATATTGTGAAAAGGCTTACCACTGAACTTTAAGGTCAATTTACACTACAGAAAATGGATGGCAACGTTCTGGCAAACTTCGTCTTAAAAATACGTTTTCTAGAATATCGTATGAAAAATGCGAAAGTGTGAATTCGCCTCCAATATCCTTTTCAGACTACATGCGAAATGGAGTTGAAATCGATCAAGGTCGATTTACAAATGTCAGATCTCATAATAATTTTTTTAATTTGTAAATCGATTTCAGTTTGTAGTCGAAAAGGGCTATAACGGCATCCACATGAAGATTAGTAAAGGCTCGTTTACACATGACAGTAAGAAAATAAAGTAAACTTCCAACAATTTTCTCAGTAGCAGTTTGATCAGTAGCAAATGTTGGTTGACTGACTGGGGTGTAGCCTAATAAATTTTCATCCTGGCCAATCTTTAAACATTTTTTAAGAATTTTGCTTAAATTTCTTCTAAGTAAGTTTCCTAAAAAATCATTCACTTCTATCATGAATAAAATTTATCCGGAAATTTACTCGTGGTTTAAAATGTTTGCCTTCTTCTTACTTCGATTTGATCGCCTTATTTTGTGTTCCAATGCAAATAAGTGAAAGCTAAATCTCGTGGGGTTCTATGTGAAACAAATTCCCATCTTATTGACAATAATAGGGGTGATTATGACAAGTAATCCCTTATTAATCACACACTATGAAGGGCCTGCACATAGTGTACCCATATTTGAATGCTTAAATTTGCCATTAACAACAAACAGTACAGAACATAAGTATTCATACCAAAAGCAGTTTGGTGCAGGTAATTATGCAATGCTTAGTGTGGTCCGTTCTCCAGCCATATTTCAATGCTGGCGAGACACTTAAACAGGTAGAGAGAGAGCGATACCTACATACATTATGTGTGCATAATTTGTATTTAATCTTTGTGGCATTTTTTTAATTCTGTTTTGTTTGTTTATTTATTTTTTGCACACTTCCCCACACACACACACAAATGAGAGTAAAGAAAACAATGCGAAATACCACAAAGATCCAAAGGAAATAACAGCAGCAACCACAACGAAGAAGACAATTTTAAATAAAGGGGTACATTAACCTGTGCTCTCTGCGTCGTCCATGATGATGATGATTCCCAACTTCATGCAACCCAACAAAGAAATTAATCAAATGTCAAATGTGTTGAATATATAAATTTGAAATAAGTAGATACATACGATTAAATTTAGAGCGATTTATGAAACAGATTTAACGGCCAATGAATTAATTTATTTGCCATAAGACACACCACCGTATTAAAAACCGGTAAGGAAACCCGAAAGTTTAGCCATTATTGGGCAGGGGTGTAACGAATGTTTTTTGAATAATTGGGAATATTTTACGCATCATTAACATCCGCATATGAGACAATCCATATCAAATTCAGAGAGTTGAAATCTCGCTTTAGCATGGTTTTAGACTTTTCTGACTGCAAGCGAAATTAAGTGATTTCCGCTCAAGGTCGATTTACAAATGACAAATTTGTATGGGATCTGACATTTGTAAAACGACCTTATGTCATTTCAGGCCCCATTTAGAATGCAGTCTGAAAAGGTTATATGCTATTTGGAGCAACATTGGATTTTAAAGACGCCTTGTGGCGCATATCGTTCACAAGCTAGCATGTTTTCCACAGATGGACATGGATAGATGGCTGGTCTTATAATTCTACCACGACCTACCTATAGCCTTTTGAGACTGCATGCGAAATCTAGCTGAAATCAATTAAGGCCGATTTACAAATGTCAGATCTCGTACAAATTTGGCACTAATAGCCTTTTCAGATATCATGTGAAATCTAGCTGAAATTGTATAATAGCCTTGTCACACTGCATGCGAAATCTACTTTAAATGACATAAGGTCGATTATCAAATGTCAGATGCCATACAAATTTGACGTATGTAGGAATAAGGTCGATTTACAAATGTCAGATCCCATACAAATTTGGCATTTGAAAATCGACCTTATGTCATTTCAAGCTGATATCGATTAATTTCGCATACAGTGTGCAAAGGCTATCATGTACTTTAGGGTGTCCGAAGAATATTTCACTTTATTCTATATGCAAATTGAAAACAATTTTTCTTATTTTATTTGAATTGATTTCACGAAAACTTTATAAACAAATAGAGGCATATGACTTTACTTTTTTGAACATTTAGCTTGATGGTCTCGTAGTAAAAACTAGACGATAAAAATAAAAAGTTTGTCCTTCTGGAATTGAATAATAATGTATTTATATTTGAATGTCATAATAATCCAGTGAAAATCTATACAAGAATATAATTAGAGTTTTCAACAGTGGCATCAAACACTTATAATACAAAATATTAAGTTTACTGCAGAAAATAAATTAAAAATTTCCCAAAGTCAAGAAGTGGTCCAAAAAATTGTCCAAAATAAATTAAGCCCAAAAATAAATTCAAAATCACACAAATCGTCCAAATATTATGAAAAATCGGCTAAAAGTTATTTTGATAGTATAACATTTTCTGATTTATTTTGACTTTATAAACTCGACAACGATATTAAAAAAAATTACTAAAATTCAAAAAAAAGAAATATAAATTTTTACTAAAATTTAAATTTTCACCGAAGGTACCTTCAATATTTGTAATCTCATTTAGAAAATAAAAGTCCGATAACTCCCACTTATATATTCTAATAAAGGTACTTATGATGGCTACAAATGCAGCGATTTTTACTTTCACATAGAAACAGTGGTTTAGGAACAGTCTACAAAAAACTTGGTCCAAATTCCGTTTGAGATCGGAGATATATAGCTTTTCAGATATCGGGTATATATATATAGAATATTGATTGTCCGATATCTCGAAAACTAGAATACATGAATCGGGTATTCCAAAGGCAATTATTTAGCCCTTGGTAAGTAGAATATTTTCCAAAAAAGAGTTGGTCCAAATTCCGTTTGAGATCGGAGATATATAGCTTTTAAGATATCGGGTATATATATATCGAATTTTGATTGTCCGATATCTCGAAAACTAGAATACATGAATCAGGTATTCCAAAGGCAATTATTTAGCCCTTGGTAAGTAGAATATTTTCCAAAAAAGAGTTGGTCCAAATTCCGTTTGAGATCGGAGATATATAGGTTTTTCAGATATCTGGTATATATATATCGAATTTTGATTGTCCGATATCTCGAAAACTAGAATACATGAATCGGGTATTCCAAAGGCAATTATTTAGCCCTTGGTAAGTAGAATATTTTCCAAAAAAGTCCTGGTCCAAATTCCGTTTGAGATCGGAGATATATAGCTTTTAAGATATCGGGTATATATATATCGAATTTTGATTGTCCGATATCTCGAAAACTAGAATACATGAATCGGGTATTCCAAAGGCAATTATTTAGCCCTTGGTAAGTAGAATATTTTCCAAAAAAGTCCTGGTCCAAATTCCGTTTGAGATCGGAGATATATAGCTTTTCAGATATCGGGTATATATATATAGAATATTGATTGTCCGATATCTCGAAAACTAGAATACATGAATCGGGTATTCCAAAGGCAATTATTTAGCCCTTGGTAAGGATAATAATTTCCAAAAAAGAGTTGGTCCAAATTCCGTTTGAGATCGGAGATATATAGGTTTTTCAGATATCGGGTATATATATCGAATTTTGATTGTCCGATATCTCGAAAACTAGAATACATGAATCGGGTATTCCAAAGGCAATTATTTAGCCCTTGGTAAGGATAATAATTTCCAAAAAAGAGTTGGTCCAAATTCCGTTTGAGATCGGAGATATATAACTTTTAAGATATCGGGTATATATATATCGAATTTTGATTGTCCGATATCTCGAAAACTAGAATACATGAATCGGGTATTCCAAAGGCAATTATTTAGCCCTTGGTAAGTAGAATATTTTCCAAAAAAGTCCTGGTCCAAATTCCGTTTGAGATCGGAGATATATAGCTTTTAAGATATCGGGTATATATATATCGAATTTTATTGTCCGATATCTCGAAAACTAGAATACATGAATCGGGTATTCCAAAGGCAATTATTTAGCCATTGGTAAGTAGAATATTTTCCAAAAAAGAGTTTATCCAAATTCCGTTTGAGATCGGAGATTCATGTATTCTACTTTTCGAGATATCGGACAATCAATATTCTGAAAAGCTATATATCTCCGATCTCAAACGGAATTTGGATAAACTCTTTTTTGGAAAATATTCTACTTAGCAAGGGCTAAATAATTGCCTTTGGAATACCCGATTCATGTATTCTAGTTTTCGAGATATCGGCTCTTCAATGTCACAACAATACATGGCCTAAAATGGCCTATTTTGTATAGTTTTTGGACATTTGACTGATTTGATGCATTCAAATAATTGTAACGGAAAATATTGTTACAAAATAATTACATAATTCCTTTTATTTTTATTATTTTTAGTGTTTTTATTTAAAAAAAATATTTTTTAAATACGTTCCACAAGCTAAATTGGTTTGTGTCTTGGGTGTGGGACGTATTTAACTTACGAATTTATCTTCACACCCTTCTTTGTAGACACAAAAGAATTAAACAAAATCAATTTTTATATTTTTGCTTAAAATGTGAGAAAACACATCTATCTACCCATCCAGTGGCTTCTTTATGAAGACAACAAGGCCAATTTGAAGGAAATCTTAAAATGTCACTAAATCGGGGAGAGTATGTTATCCGAGGCCTCAAATAAGAAAGAATGGTTGACTTGATCCTCGCTTTATCCAGTTATCGGACGGTAAAGTTTGCAAAAAAATTATTTTTTTTCGTTCCAATGGACTCGAATTGAAATTTGGGAGAAACAAACAAAAAAAATAACTTAATTTCCATAGTTATCGCTTGTGGAAATTCTATAAAAATCATGTGTATTTTTATATAAAGCTAAATTTTAAATTACAAAAATTCAATAACAAAAATACTTATTATTTACATGCACTCCAAAGAAAATTAAAAAAAAATGCGCGATATTCTCCTGGCTCAAGATCATTTTGCTTCTATATTTTATAGAATGCAAATTTATTTACAAATGACATGATGACATTTATTACTTGGCTGCACACTACCACCATCATGATTTTGCACCCTTTGAAAGGTGTCCTCAGGTGGCTTCGCAGCGACTTTTCAACGTCATACCCGGCTTTTTTAAGTAAATGCTTCTCACAAACGAATGAGAATTACAACTCACATGCCGAATATGCGTTTAAAAAATCGCACCCAGTAATAAAGCACATATGCCACCTCTTTAGATGTTTCCAAATTATTGTACAAAAACAACAAATTTAAAAACGCGTGACTTAATAATAATTAAACTATTTAATAGAAAAGTGCAGCGTTTGGGTCAAAATGACCCAATTATGAAATCATCACAAGTATGGTTGTTGGGTCAAATTGACCCAAAACACTACATGTGTGGTATAAATTGGAACACTGCAGAAGGATTAAAAGGATGCATCTGATGATTCGATCATTGCATTTTTTTCCACAAATGCATCAATAGCGATTTTACACCAATAGCATGATCTAGTGTATTGAGCGAAAAAATTTACTTCTTCTGTTTTTTTCGAATTTTCAATAAAATTCAGCTTTTCCGGATATTTTTGGTTTCGACAAGAAGAAGAATTTTTACCACATTCTTTCACTAATACAGGGTGCGGCAAAAGTCGCGAAGGGTTTTAAAACAATCATAATTTATTTAATTTTTAATTAAAATTTATTTTTCTTACAAAATAAAAAAATCTGTAGATTTTTTAAATTTATGTGTGAAAGACTACGTCAGGTAAGTGGCCACCATTTTCAGCCGCGCAAAGTTGAGCTCTTTCAAGAGCGTTCTCCATGACACAAATCATAGTTCTGGCTGCAACGATCTTATTTCGGCTCGAATATTCTCCTTCAGCTGTTCAAGGGTTCTGGGTTTTAATGATATACACCCTCTTTTTTTAAATATCCCCAAAAGAAAATAATCAGGTGCTGCTAAATCCGACGAACGGGCCGGCCAATTGAATGCCGATTTTTTTTTTATAGACCAAACTGAAGATGTTTGACAGTGAAACAAAACACGAAACGTGCGTCAACTGTTTAAGCCAGTGTTGCCAAAAAGATAATAGCTAAAAAATCACCCTTTATATCTTTGGGTTTTTCATTTTGATTATATTTTACACAAAAAAATCTTTTTTTTTCGATATTTCCTAACTTTAACCTCCGATAACTCGATAACTATGCGGGTTATCGATAATATGTAGACCATTTTGAGGTTCTCTTTCCAGAAATATTCAGATATTGGCTCACGAATATCTTAGAATTCCCTTTTTCCCGAAAATTTTGGTATATTAATTTCATAATAAAAGTGAATATACCACCTGAAATACAAAATGAAGTAACATCACTTTTTAAAATTTTGCCGGAGTAGCAAAAACGTAATAATATTTGTTGTAATAGCGATATCTAAGGATACTTTTAAGGCAATTATATTATAAAATAGGTGGGATTCCATTATTGGGACGAAAAAATGACACTACATACACAGTGAAAAATAGTAATGTTCTCGGAAAAAAATAGTTTTTTGTACCTTTTGAATTTGCTAACAAAAGTCATCATTTATAACAATAGAAGGCTAACATGTTGTGAGGATTTTTGAATTGTTGTGATGTTCTGACCTTTTGCATTTATTTCATGTGACGGACGATATTTGGTATTTGTTTCTTGCAATTATAAATGCCGTTTGTTTTCTATTAAAATGCAAATTTGGAAATTCACCCCATCGATTACAGTGATACTGGCTGCTATAAATCGCTGAAACAAACACACACACACACGCACAACCAATGTGCAAATTGTCATGGAAATTTCCCGGGAATTGTTGTGATGTGTGTGCGAAAAATGCCTATTTTTATGATGCGAGAATATTATTTCATCAATGTCTATATTTTTTGTTTTTTTTTTTTTATTTTTATATTTTACAATTATCCGTTGACTGGGTTGGCGTTTTCGCATATAAATAAATATTTATTGTAGATGACAAAGAATTCAGATGACAAAAAAACGACGGCAAAAAACAAACATTTACATTTTATGTCCAAAAATAAACAAATTAAAAGCGACAAAAATTGCATTTAGACCGACAGTCAGTCAGTATCGATAAACAACAGCAACATAAAAATACGGGCAAATAATCTGATGTGTGTTAAAAAGCGGCCAAAATAATATCGAAGGAACGCCGCACAGTCAGCCGCTATTAAAAATACATTTATACAGTGAGAGAAAAAAAACGAAGAAAAATTCTTTAAATTGTTTTCGCAACGAAAGCAAAAACAAATGGACAAAACAGTCAAGCAACATGACGACATGAGTGTAAGTGTGTGTGTGTGTGTGTTTGAGTGCGAAAAAAAGAATAACAACATTTTGATGGAAAACATTAAAGCCGAATGTTTATTTTATTGTAAATATGTGTTGTTGTTGTTGCTGTTGGTATGACTCTCACCCCCACGCTTACTCACTCACTCACTCTTTTGCACAAATTTGTTTATTTTTATCGCAAACATAAATGTATCCACACACACACTCTCTCTCCCTCTCCCCTCACTCTGCCTCTCCGCTCTCTCGCATGGACCATTTAACCAAAGTTCGCAACAAAGTAAAGCATTCGTCCTGAACGTCATTGAAAATTTATGAATGTCAATTCATGGCGAACTGGCCTGGCGAGCTTTTGGCGAGTTCAGTTCAGAAGTTGTGTCGGTGGGTGGCGGAGGAGGCGGAGGCGTGAAAAAAAGGACTCAATCGGATTTTGTTCTTATTGGCTGTCGCCATTATTGTTGTTTGGTTTGGTGCATAAAATAATAAAATACAATTGATTGGCAAAAGGATATACAATTCACAGATGAACCCACACACATATGCCTGTGTGGACATTAGAATGGGTTCAGCTAAATTTCAAAACTTTTTTCTGGAGAAATTGAATTTTTTCCAGAAACATTTGACAAATACTTTAGCTCACTGTAGGGGTTGAAATAGTGATGCCATCTCCGGGATCCTGTAATCCCTGGAATTTAAATGCATGCCTGCGATCTCAAACGGAATTTGGACCAACGCTTTTTTGGAAAATATTCTACTTGTGAATGTCTAAATAATTGCCTTTGTAATGCCCGATTCATGTTTTCTACTTTTCGAGATATAGGACTATCAAAATTCTATATATATACACGATATCTTAAAAGCTATATATCTCCGATCTGAAATGGAAATTGGACCAGGCAAATATTCTCCTTACCAGCGGCTAAATAATTGCCCTTGGAATAAACGATTCATGTATTCTAGTTTTCGAGAATAGGACTAACAAAATTCTATATACATATATACCCGATATCTTAAAAGCTATATATCTCCGATCTGGAACGAAAATTGGACCAGGACTTTTTTTTGGCAAATATTCTTCTTAATAAGGGCTAAATAGTTGCCTTTGGAATACACGATTCATGTATTCTAGTTTAAGAGATATCGGACAATCAAAATTCGATATATATTTTCTCGATATCTGAGAAGCTATATATCTCCGACCTCAAACGGAATTTGAACCAGGATTTTTTTTGGCAAATATTCTCCTTATCAACGGCTAAAAAATTGCCCTTGGAATACACGATTCATATTGTCGAGATATCGGACAATCAAAAGTCGTTATATATACACCCGATGTCTTAAAAGCTATATATCTCCGATCTCAAACGGAATTTGGACCAACACTTTTTTGGCAAATATTCTCCTTATCAAGGGCTAAATAATTGCCCTTGGAATACACGATTCATGTATTCTAGTTTTCGAGGTATCGTCTCTTTAATGTCGCATCAATACACGGACTAATATGCCCTATTTATATAGGTTTTGAACATTTGATTGATTCGATGAATTCATATTATTAGAGCGGAAAATATTGTTAACAAATAATTGCATAATTCCTTTTATTTTTATTGTTTTTAGTGTTTTTTTGCAAAAAAAAATATTTTTTAAATACGTTCCACAAGCTAAATTGGTTTGTGTCTTGGGTGTGGGAGGAATTTAACTTAGGAATTTATCTTCACCGCCCTTCTTTAATTTTATATCCAATCTGAACGGAAATATTTTTATTACGATTTTTGACCACAAATCAAGTCAAAGCTTTTGAATTTTATTAAAAAAATAATTTTTAAATACGTTCCACAAGCTAAATTGGTTTGTGTCTTGGTTGTGGGACGAATTTAACTTACGAATTTATCTTCACCGCCCTTCCTTAATTTTATATCCAAATCTGAACGGAAATATTTTTATTCCGATTTTTGACCACAAATCAAGTCAAAGCTTTTGAATTTTATTCCAAAAAAAATAAAAAAAAATAATTTTTAAATACGTTCCACAAGCTAAATTGGTTTGTGTCTTGGGTGTGGGACGCATTTAATTTACGAATTTATCTTCACACCCTTCTTTAATTTTATATCCAAATCTGAACGGAAAATTTTATAATCCGATTTTTGACCACAAATCAAAACAAAGCTTTTGAATTTTATTCCAAAAACAAATTAAAAAAACGTGCAGAGGACTATTACAACATTCCATGCCCCATGATTCTACGTCCCTCATGCTTATTTTCATACGAATCACGACCCATCCTAACATCCTAAGGTATTAAATATTCATTATGAACACATCAATGACTATGACAACAACAGCAACAGCAACATCAAATAACAATAGCAACAGTAACATAACAACAAATGTGCTATAATCGCTGATTTTCTCTCTTTTTTGGTTATAACTACAACAACATGGACGAAAAAGAACGACAAGAAGAAAAAAACACAAAATAATGCGACAAAGTGATTGTTACAATCACAACACAAAAATGGAACACCATGGAATTAGCCATAAAAAGGATTACACTTGGAATGACACTTAGGACACCATTGAAATGATTTGATTTGAACAATTGAATTGAACAAGCAGAGAATGAAAATGACCTATATTAACATAGTTTGGGGGAGAAATTAAAGGAGTTGTCACAAACTCAGTGGATGAAATAAACAATTTTAATAGATATTTCCTGGAGCATTTTTTATTATTTATTAAAATTAAATTTAATTTATCACATATTTCTGGAATTCAAGATGAGTTTTGAGTTTTAATGTATTTAAAAACTTATAGTAAAAATTTATGGCAAATAATTTTGTAGAACATTTTGATCCGTATTTACCCTTTTTGCACAAAAGGGATCAAAAACTCCCTTTTTTGATGAACTAGAGCTCATCCTGGCCTGTAAAAATGGTCCTTCGATGGGGTCATAAAAGTTTTAATGTCTGTCTATGAAATTAAGTCGACAAAAATGGTTCTTCGAGGCCGTATAATAAACAAATGACCCCTAAAAATGATCCTTCGATATTGTCATACCGGTATCAATGCCTGCCTATGAAAGTGAGTCGACAAAAATGGTCCTTCGAGGACGCTATAAATTATAATTGTCGCCAACAGGGTGCACCAATGACCGAAATCCGTAAGAATGACCCGTTAAAATGGTCCTTTGGTGACGAGGCTTACGAGTTTCAATGTCTGTCTATGAAAGTGAGCCGAAAAAATAGTCCTTCGAGGCCGCTATAAACTATAAGTACCTTCAACAAAGTGCGCCAATGCCCGAAATCCGTAAGAAAATTACAGAATATTGGTAATTCTGACACCTCGAAATGTTGGTTCTTGGACATGACCAAGAATGTATACCACTCAGCATCTATTGATATCCGAATGACCCGTAATGGATCTTTGGTGAGGTCTTACAAGTCTCAATGTCTGTCTATGAAAGTGAGTCGATAAAATGGTCCTTCGAGGCTGCTATAAAACAAATCACCATCTATTGATATCCGAATGACCCTTAAAAATGGTCCTTCGATGTTGTCATACAGGTATCACTGCCTGTCTATGAAAATTAGTCTCCAAAAATGGTCCTTCGATGCCGCTATAAATTATAATTGCCATCGACAACGAAATTTTTCCAAGAGAAATTTTTCTCAGAGAATTTTTTCCAATCACCACCTATTGATAACTGAATGACCCGTAAAAATGGATGTGAGTGAAGATAAATTCCGAATTTAAGTAGCAGAGACACAAACCACTGTTAACACTGTCGGATGTTAATGGTTTAACAGAGCTATGTTAAGCCGTTAACAGGGAAATGTGTGAAGATAAATTCGGAATTTAAGTTGCAAAAACAAAAACCGTGTATACACCAAAATTCTGGCGTATGGTTTGTGCGTCCGTACATTCAAATTAAAGGTAATTCCGTCTAGTTTCACCGAGTAAAGGCCAAAGTTCTGAAAAAATCTTCAAAATATCAATTTTTAGCCAAAAACCTCAAAAATTTCTGGAGAGGATGACTAGTGCGTCCATTGTGGCCAAACGGAGATACTTTAGTTGATGGGACTACCATCAAATTAAAGGTAATTCCGTCTAGTTTCACCGTGTAAAGGCCAAAGTTCCGAAAAAATCTTCAAAATATCGATTTTTAGCCAAAAACCTCCCAAAATTTCTGGAGAGGATGACTAGTGCGTCCATTGTGGCCAAATGGAGATACTTTAGTTGATGGGACTACCATCAAATTAAAGGTAATTCCGTCTAGTTTCACCGAGTAAAGGCCAAAGTTCTGAAAAAATCTTCAAAATATCAATTTTTAGCCAAAAACCTCAAAAATTTCTGGAGAGGATGACTAGTGCGTCCATTGTGGCCAAACGGAGATACTTTAGTTGATGGGACTACCATCAAATTAAAGGTAATTCCGTCTAGTTTCACCGTGTAAAGGCCAAAGTTCCGAAAAAATCTTCAAAATATCGATTTTTAGCCAAAAACCTCCCAAAATTTCTGGAGAGGATGACTAGTGCGTCCATTGTGGCCAAATGGAGATACTTTAGTTGATGGGACTACCATCAAATTAAAGGTAATTCCGTCTAGTTTCACCGAGTAAAGGCCAAAGTTCTGAAAAAATCTTCAAAATATCAATTTTTAGCCAAAAACCTCAAAAATTTCTGGAGAGGATGACTAGTGCGTCCATTGTGGCCAAACGGAGATACTTTAGTTGATGGGACTACCATCAAATTAAAGGTAATTCCGTCTAGTTTCACCGTGTAAAGGCCAAAGTTCCGAAAAAATCTTCAAAATATCGATTTTTAGCCAAAAACCTCCCAAAATTTCTGGAGAGGATGACTAGTGCGTCCATTGTGGCCAAATGGAGATACTTTAGTTGATGGGACTACCATCAAATTAAAGGTAATTCCGTCTAGTTTCACCGAGTAAAGGCCAAAGTTCTGAAAAAATCTTCAAAATATCAATTTTTAGCCAAAAACCTCAAAAATTTCTGGAGAGGATGACTAGTGCGTCCATTGTGGCCAAACGGAGATACTTTAGTTGATGGGACTACCATCAAATTAAAGGTAATTCCGTCTAGTTTCACCGTGTAAAGGCCAAAGTTCCGAAAAAATCTTCAAAATATCGATTTTTAGCCAAAAACCTCCCAAAATTTCTGGAGAGGATGACTAGTGCGTCCATTGTGGCCAAATGGAGATACTTTAGTTGATGGGACTACCATCAAATTAAAGGTAATTCCGTCTAGTTTCACCGTGTAAAGGCCAAAGTTCTGAAAAAATCTTCAAAATATCGATTTTTAGCCAAAAACCTCAAAAATTTCTGGAGAGGATGACTAGTGCGTCCATTGTGGCCAAACGGAGATACTTTAGTTGATGGGACTACCATCAAATTAAAGGTAATTCCGTCTAGTTTCACCGAGTAAAGGCCAAAGTTCTGAAAAAATCTTCAAAATATCGATTTTTAGCCAAAAACCTCCCAAAATTTCTGGAGAGGATGACTAGTGCGTCCATTGTGGCCAAATGGAGATACTTTAGTTGATGGAACTACCATCAAATTAAAGGTAATTCCGTCTAGTTTCACCGTGTAAAGGCCAAAGTTCTGAAAAAATCTTCAAAATATCAATTTTTAGCCAAAAACCTCAAAAATTTCTGGAGAGGATGACTAGTGCGTCCATTGTGGCCAAATGGAGATACTTTAGTTGATGGGACTACCATCAAATTAAAGGTAATTCCGTCTAGTTTCACCGTGTAAAGGCCAAAGTTCTGAAAAAATCTTCAAAATATCAATTTTTAGCCAAAAACCTCAAAAATTTCTGGAGAGGATGACTAGTGCGTCCATTGTGGCCAAATGGAGATACTTTAGTTGATGGGACTACCATCAAATTAAAGGTAATTCCGTCTAGTTTCACCGTGTAAAGGCCAAAGTTCCGAAAAAATCTTCAAAATATCAATTTTTAGCCAAAAACCTCAAAAATTTCTGGAGAGGATGACTAGTGCGTCCATTGTGGCCAAATGGAGATACTTTAGTTGATGGGACTACCATCAAATTAAAGGTAATTCCGTCTAGTTTCACCGTGTAAAGGCCAAAGTTCTGAAAAAATCTTCAAAATATAAATTTTTAGCCAAAAACCTCCCAAAATTTCTGGAGAGGATGACTAGTGCGTCCATTGTGGCCAAATGGAGATACTTTAGTTGATGGGACTACCATCAAACTAAAGGTAATTCCGTCTAGTTTCACCGTGTAAAGGCCAAAGTTCTGAAAAAATCTTCAAAATATAAATTTTTAGCCAAAAACCTCCCAAAATTTCTGGAGAGGATGACTAGTGCGTCCATTGTGGCCAAATGGAGATACTTTAGTTGATGGGACTACCATCAAACTAAAGATAATTCCGTCTAGTTTCACCGTGTAAAGGCCAAAGTTCTGAAAAAATCTTCAAAATATCGATTTTTAGCCAAAAACCTCAAAAATTTCTGGAGAGGATGACTAGTGCGTCCATTGTGGCCAAATGGAGATACTTTAGTTGATGGGACTACCATCAAATTAAAGGTAATTCCGTCTAGTTTCACCGTGTAAAGGCCAAAGTTCTGAAAAAATCTTCAAAATATCAATTTTTAGCCAAAAACCTCAAAAATTTCTGGAGAGGATGACTAGTGCGTCCATTGTGGCCAAATGGAGATACTTTAGTTGATGGGACTACCATCAAATTAAAGGTAATTCCGTCTAGTTTCACCGAGTAAAGGCCAAAGTTCTGAAAAAATCTTCAAATTATCGATTTTTAGCCAAAAACCTCCCAAAATTTCTGGAGAGGATGACTAGTGCGTCCATTGTGGCCAAATGGAGATACTTTAGTTGATGGGACTACCATCAAATTAAAGGTAATTCCGTCTAGTTTCACCGTGTAAAGGCCAAAGTTCTGAAAAAATCTTCAAAATATCAATTTTTAGCCAAAAACCTCAAAAATTTCTGGAGAGGATGACTAGTGCGTCCATTGTGGCCAAATGGAGATACTTTAGTTGATGGGACTACCATCAAATTAAAGGTAATTCCGTCTAGTTTCACCGTGTAAAGGCCAAAGTTCCGAAAAAATCTTCAAAATATTAATTTTTAGCCAAAAACCTCAAAAATTTCTGGGGAGGATGACTAGTGCGTCCATTGTGGCCAAATGGAGATACTTTAGTTGATGGGACTACCATCAAATTAAAGGTAATTCCGTCTAGTTTCACCGTGTAAAGGCCAAAGTTCTGAAAAAATCTTCAAAATATTAATTTTTAGCCAAAAACCTCAAAAATTTCTGGGGAGGATGACTAGTGCGTCCATTGTGGCCAAATGGAGATACTTTAGTTGATGGGACTACCATCAAACTAAAGGTAATTCCGTCTAGTTTCACCGTGTAAAGGCCAAAGTTCTGAAAAAATCTTCAAAATATTAATTTTTAGCCAAAAACCTCCCAAAATTTCTGGAGAGGATGACTAGTGCGTCCATTGTGGCCAAATGGAGATACTTTAGTTGATGGGACTACCATCAAATTAAAGGTAATTCCGTCTAGTTTCACCGAGTAAAGGCCAAAGTTCTGAAAAAATCTTCAAATTATCGATTTTTAGCCAAAAACCTCCCAAAATTTCTGGAGAGGATGACTAGTGCGTCCATTGTGGCCAAATGGAGATACTTTAGTTGATGGGACTACCATCAAATTAAAGGTAATTCCGTCTAGTTTCACCGTGTAAAGGCCAAAGTTCCGAAAAAATCTTCAAAATATCAATGTTTAGCCAAAAACCTCAAAAATTTCTGGAGAGGATGACTAGTGCGTCCATTGTGGCCAAATGGAGATACTTTAGTTGATGGGACTACCATCAAATTAAAGGTAATTCCGTCTAGTTTCACCGTGTAAAGGCCAAAGTTCTGAAAAAATCTTCAAAATATCGATTTTTAGCCAAAAACCTCAAAAATTTCTGGAGAGGATGACTAGTGCGTCCATTGTGGCCAAACGGAGATACTTTAGTTGATGGGACTACCATCAAATTAAAGGTAATTCCGTCTAGTTTCACCGTGTAAAGGCCAAAGTTCCGAAAAAATCTTCAAAATATCGATTTTTAGCCAAAAACCTCCCAAAATTTCTGGAGAGGATGACTAGTGCGTCCATTGTGGCCAAATGGAGATACTTTAGTTGATGGGACTACCATCAAATTAAAGGTAATTCCGTCTAGTTTCACCGAGTAAAGGCCAAAGTTCTGAAAAAATCTTCAAAATATCGATTTTTAGCCAAAAACCTCCCAAAATTTCTGGAGAGGATGACTAGTGCGTCCATTGTGGCCAAATGGAGATACTTTAGTTGATGGGACTACCATCAAATTAAAGGTAATTCCGTCTAGTTTCACCGTGTAAAGGCCAAAGTTCTGAAAAAATCTTCAAAATATAAATTTTTTTACACGGTGAAACTAAACGGAATTACCTTTAATTTGATGGTAGTCCCATCAACTAAAGTATCTCCGTTTGGCCACAATGGACGCACTAGTCATCCTCTCCAGAAATTTTGGGAGGTTTTTGGCTAAAAATTGATATTTTGAAGATTTTTTCAGAACTTTGGCATATAGAAGGTGAAACTAGACGGAATTACCTTTAATTTGATGGTAGTCCCATCAACTAAAGTATCTCCATTTGGCCACAATGGACGCACTAGTCATCCTCTCCAGAAATTTTGGGAGGTTTTTGGCTAAAAATTGATATTTTGAAGATTTTTTCAGAACTTTGGCCTTTACTCGGTGAAACTAGACGGAATTACCTTTAATTTGATGGTAGTCCCATCAACTAAAGTATCTCCGTTTGGCCACAATGGACGCACTAGTCATCCTCTCCAGAAATTTTTGAGGTTTTTGGCTAAAAATTGATATTTTGAAGATTTTTTCAGAACTTTGGCCTTTACACGGTGAAACTAGACGGAATTACCTTTAATTTGATGGTAGTCCCATCAACTAAAGTATCACCATTTGGCCACAATGGACGCACTAGTCATCCTCTCCAGAAATTTTTGAGGTTTTTGGCTAAAAATTGATATTTTGAAGATTTTTTCAGAACTTTGGCCTTTACACGGTGAAACTAGACGGAATTACCTTTAATTTGATGGTAGTCCCATCAACTAAAGTATCTCCATTTAGCCACAATGGACGCACTAGTCATCCTCTCCAGAAATTTTGGGAGGTTTTTGGCTAAAAATTGATATTTTGAAGATTTTTTCAGAACTTTGGCCTTTACACGGTGAAACTAGACGGAATTACCTTTAATTTGATGGTAGTCCCATCAACTAAAGTATCTCCATTTGGCCACAATGGACGCACTAGTCATCCTCTCCAGAAATTTTGGGAGGTTTTTGGCTAAAAATTGATATTTTGAAGATTTTTTCAGAACTTTGGCATATAGAAGGTGAAACTAGACGGAATTACCTTTAATTTGATGGTTGTCCCATCAACTAAAGTATCTCCATTTGGCCACAATGGACGCACTAGTCATCCTCTCCTGAAATTTTTGAGGTTTTTGGCTAAAAATTGATATTTTGAAGATTTTTTCAGAACTTTGGCCTTTACACGGTGAAACTAGACGGAATTACCTTTAATTTGATGGTAGTCCCATCAACTAAAGTATCTCCATTTGGCCACAATGGACGCACTAGTCATCCTCTCCTGAAATTTTTGAGGTTTTTGGCTAAAAATTGATATTTTGAAGATTTTTTCAGAACTTTGGCCTTTACACGGTGAAACTAGACGGAATTACCTTTAATTTGATGGTAGTCCCATCAACTAAAGTATCTCCATTTGGCCACAATGGACGCACTAGTCATCCTCTCCAGAAATTTTTGAGGTTTTTGGCTAAAAATTGATATTTTGAAGATTTTTTCAGAACTTTGGCCTTTACACGGTGAAACTAGACGGAATTACCTTTAATTTGATGGTAGTCCCATCAACTAAAGTATCTCCATTTGGCCACAATGGACGCACTAGTCATTCTCTCCAGAAATTTTGGGAGGTTTTTGGCTAAAAATTGATATTTTGAAGATTTTTTCAGAACTTTGGCATATAGAAGGTGAAACTAGACGGAATTACCTTTAATTTGATGGTAGTCCCATCAACTAAAGTATCTCCATTTGGCCACAATGGACGCACTAGTCATCCTCTCCAGAAATTTTGGGAGGTTTTTGGCTAAAAATTGATATTTTGAAGATTTTTTCAGAACTTTGGCCTTTACTCGGTGAAACTAGACGGAATTACCTTTAATTTGATGGTAGTCCCATCAACTAAAGTATCTCCGTTTGGCCACAATGGACGCACTAGTCATCCTCTCCAGAAATTTTTGAGGTTTTTGGCTAAAAATTGATATTTTGAAGATTTTTTCAGAACTTTGGCCTTTACACGGTGAAACTAGACGGAATTACCTTTAATTTGATGGTAGTCCCATCAACTAAAGTATCACCATTTGGCCACAATGGACGCACTAGTCATCCTCTCCAGAAATTTTTGAGGTTTTTGGCTAAAAATTGATATTTTGAAGATTTTTTCAGAACTTTGGCCTTTACACGGTGAAACTAGACGGAATTACCTTTAATTTGATGGTAGTCCCATCAACTAAAGTATCTCCATTTAGCCACAATGGACGCACTAGTCATCCTCTCCAGAAATTTTGGGAGGTTTTTGGCTAAAAATTGATATTTTGAAGATTTTTTCAGAACTTTGGCCTTTACACGGTGAAACTAGACGGAATTACCTTTAATTTGATGGTAGTCCCATCAACTAAAGTATCTCCATTTGGCCACAATGGACGCACTAGTCATCCTCTCCAGAAATTTTGGGAGGTTTTTGGCTAAAAATTGATATTTTGAAGATTTTTTCAGAACTTTGGCATATAGAAGGTGAAACTAGACGGAATTACCTTTAATTTGATGGTTGTCCCATCAACTAAAGTATCTCCATTTGGCCACAATGGACGCACTAGTCATCCTCTCCTGAAATTTTTGAGGTTTTTGGCTAAAAATTGATATTTTGAAGATTTTTTCAGAACTTTGGCCTTTACACGGTGAAACTAGACGGAATTACCTTTAATTTGATGGTAGTCCCATCAACTAAAGTATCTCCATTTGGCCACAATGGACGCACTAGTCATCCTCTCCAGAAATTTTTGAGGTTTTTGGCTAAAAATTAATATTTTGAAGATTTTTTCGGAACTTTGGCCTTTACACGGTGAAACTAGACGGAATTACCTTTAATTTGATGGTAGTCCCATCAACTAAAGTATCTCCATTTGGCCACAATGGACGCACTAGTCATCCTCTCCAGAAATTTTTGAGGTTTTTGGCTAAAAATTGATATTTTGAAGATTTTTTCAGAACTTTGGCCTTTACACGGTGAAACTAGACGGAATTACCTTTAATTTGATGGTAGTCCCATCAACTAAAGTATCTCCATTTGGCCACAATGGACGCACTAGTCATCCTCTCCAGAAATTTTGGGAGGTTTTTGGCTAAAAATCGATATTTTGAAGATTTTTTCAGAACTTTGGCCTTTACACGGTGAAACTAGACGGAATTACCTTTAATTTGATGGTAGTCCCATCAACTAAAGTATCTCCATTTGGCCACAATGGACGCACTAGTCATCCTCTCCAGAAATTTTTGAGGTTTTTGGCTAAAAATTAATATTTTGAAGATTTTTTCGGAACTTTGGCCTTTACACGGTGAAACTAGACGGAATTACCTTTAATTTGATGGTAGTCCCATCAACTAAAGTATCTCCATTTGGCCACAATGGACGCACTAGTCATCCTCTCCAGAAATTTTTGAGGTTTTTGGCTAAAAATTGATATTTTGAAGATTTTTTCAGAACTTTGGCCTTTACACGGTGAAACTAGACGGAATTACCTTTAATTTGATGGTAGTCCCATCAACTAAAGTATCTCCATTTGGCCACAATGGACGCACTAGTCATCCTCTCCAGAAATTTTGGGAGGTTTTTGGCCAAAAATTGATATTTTGAAGATTTTTTCAGAACTTTGGCCTTTACACGGTGAAACTAGACGGAATTACCTTTAATTTGATGGTAGTCCCATCAACTAAAGTATCTCCATTTGGCCACAATGGACGCACTAGTCATCCTCTCCAGAAATTTTTGAGGTTTTTGGCTAAAAATTGATATTTTGAAGATTTTTTCAGAACTTTGGCCTTTACACGGTGAAACTAGACGGAATTACCTTTAATTTGATGGTAGTCCCATCAACTAAAGTATCTCCATTTGGCCACAATGGACGCACAAATTCACCTCTTCAAGTGTTTGGGAGCTCTGTTAACGGCTTAACATAGCTCTGTTAACTCATTAACAGCCGATAGTTTTAACAGTGGTTTGTGTCTCTGCTAGTTAAATTCGGAATTTATCTTCACTCACATTAAAAATGGTCCTTCGATGTTGTCATACATGTATCAATGTCTGTCTATGAAAGTGAGTCGACAAAAATGGTCCTTCGAGGCTGCTATATAACAAATCACAATCTATTGATATCCGAATGACCCGTTAAAATGGTCTTTCGATGTTGTCATACATGTCTGTCTATGAAAGTGAGTCGACAAAAATGGTCCTTCGAGGCCGGTAATTCTGGCACCTCATATTGTTGGTTCTTGGAAACTACCATTAAATGCAAACTCCTCAGAGAATTTATTCCAATCGCCATCTATTGATATCCGAATGACCCCTAAAAATGGTCCATCAGTGAGGTCTTACAAGTTTCAATGTCTGTCGATGAAAGTGATTCGAAAAAATGGTCCTTTGAGGCCGCTATAAATTATAATTGCCTTCGCCAAGGTGCACCAATGACCGAAATCCGTAAGTATGCAGACTCAGTGGAAGAAATGAGCAATTTTAATAGATATTTCAATTATGTCAATGATGATATTCCCCAAGACCTTCTTATTTATTATTTATTATGAATGAATTATAAGTTTTCACCTTATTCTGGCAATTAAGTTGAGTTTTGAGTTTGGGTGTATTCAGAGACTTTGAGTACAATTTATAGCAAATTTTTTTTTTAGAACATTATGACCCGTTAAACTCTTGTTTATGGGCGTTTTTTCACTTTTGCAAAAGGGCCCCAAAAAGACCCCTATATTGAAGAGCTAGAGGGTTAAAATATTCCACAAAAATGTTCCTCGTAGTGCTCTAAGTAATATTTCTGAACACATCCTATACTTAAAATCTAAGGATCACAAGATTTCGTATGTCGATTCATCATAAGAATGTGCAAAGGGGTGCTTTTTACCCTTTTGCAAAAAGGGCCCAAAAAGTCCCCTTTATTGATGTGCTAGAGGGTTAAAATGTTCCACAAAAATGTTCTTCGTAGTGTTTTAAGTAATATTGCTGAACACAGCCTATACTTAAAATGCAAGAATCACAAGGTTTCCTATGCCGATTCATTATAAGAATTTACAAAAGGCTGAAATATTGATTCGCTTTCTAAACCTTACCTTCAGACGTAAACTTTCAAATCACCGATAAACGTATATTCTTTTTTTACCCCCTCTTGTAAAGGAGTTTCGCATCATGAGGATTTTATATTGATTTTTCACTGCATTTTTGAATCAGCTACCACATTAAACCTATTTGCCTGGCATTATGTTGGGGATACATGTGTACTATTCAGTCATCAATTGATTTCGATGTTCACATCCATACAAATTTCAATATAGACTTTAAATTGGCTGCAAAAGAGTACCTCAATGTTCCAACGAACTCATAGCCATTGTCATCATCATCTCGACAAAGTGAAAAGGGATGTCCATTTTAAATTGCAATTATGTTCTTTATTTGAGGGGATTTTTATAGCGTCCGCTCAAAGGATAGAATGTATATTAAGTTTGTCGAACCATTTGTTACATCTTGAGCCCCGTTTTACGGGAGTACCGGAAAATGAGCTCCCTCATAGGTATGGTCAAATGACATTCGTGGTGGAGTGCTGAGAGTTGGCTCGATAATATTTTATTTTAATTTTCACTACTCTCGCAATATTAATGAATATCATCAATATTTTATTGCGGATGAAATTATTATTATAATCAATTCATCCCTCTATCTCTCTTGGTTCGGAGGAAGAATTAAAAAGTCAGTTTCTCCACTGCCTAGATGGCAGAAGAAATGTTCAGTATTCTGCGAGACCATAATGAAGGGCACATAAAATTCGTCTGAGATCGAACTTAAAACCCATCTCTATATGACTTGTTTACACATGTCTGCAGTACTCTCCACGAATGCTATTGTGTTGCTGTGATATTCTCCAATTGACTGTCGGTTGATTTTTTATGTTTGTGTTCCTTTAACCCCCCACACCTTCGTTTGATCCGAAGTACGCTTTGATTTAATTTGTAAAACAATCGAAATGAAGTTGTTATCGATACGACATCGTGATTAATTACACCATACGATGTATAAATCAATGAATGAACGAATGAATGACTGAATGAATGCATGAATAAACGAACGATTCAATCAATGTGCCTTAATCAATGTCGAGGAGAGTCCGCGTCTCTATCTCTTTTATTTTTATGTTAAATCCGAAATTTCCTTTTCTGGCATTGTTTTATTGATTTAAAGCACACAGCCACACACCAACAAAACAAGTTTAATGCAATTAAATAAAATGCCGGAGAATACTGAAAATGGAATGCATTACAGATTCAGTTGAGGTGGCAAAGATTGCTGGTACTAGTTTGTGTCATGTTTTGGCGGAATCGAGATGGTTTCGATAGAAATTGTACCCACAACTAATGGATGATATCTGAAGGACCCCTAAAAATGGTCCTTTGATGTGGTCATACATGTTTCAATGTCTGTCTATTAAAGTAAGTCGAAAAAATGGTCTTTCGAGACCGCTATAAATTATAATTGCCTTTGACAAGGTGCGACAATGACCGAAGTCCGTAAGAAAACTGGAGATTCTTGGTAATTCTGGCACCTCAAATTGTTGGTTCTTGGACACGATCAAAAACTGTTAACCCACCACATAATTTTTACTAATCACCATCTATTGATATCCGAATGTCCCGTAAAAATCGTCCTTTGATGAGGTCTTACAAGTCTCAATGCCTGTCTATGAAAGTGAGTCGAAAAAATGGTCCTTCGAGGCCGCTATAAATTTTAATTACCTTCGACAATCTGCAACGATGACCGTAATTTCTAAGAAAATTGGAGATGACACGACCAAAAACTGTTAACCCACCAAGAATTTATGCCAATCAGCATCTATTGATATTCGAATGACCTGTAAAAATGGTCCTTCGATGAGGTCTTACAAGTTTCAATGTCTGTCTATGAAAGTAAGTGAACAAAAATGGTTCTTCGAGGCCGCTATAAATAAAAATTGCCTTCGACAAGGTGCGACAATGACCGAAATCCGTAAGAAAACTGGAGATGATTGGTAATTCTGGCACCTCAAATTGTTGGTCCTTGGACACGACCAAAAACTGTTAACCCACCAAGAATTTATATTAATCACCATCTATTGATATCCGAATGACCCGTAAAAATCGTCCGTCGATGAGGTCTTACAAGTCTCGACGTCTGTCTATGAAAGTGAGTCGAAAGAATGGTCCTTCGAGGCCGCTATAAATTATAATTGCCTTTGACAAGGTGCACCAATGACAGAAATCCGTAAAAGAATTGGAAATTACACGACCAAAAACGGTTAACCCACCAAGAATTTATAACAATTGATATCCGAATGACCCCTAAAAATGGTCCTTCGAGGTAGACCAACAAGTTTCATAGCCTGTCTATGAAAGTGAGTCGACAAAAATGATCCTTCGAGGCTGTTATAAAAAATCACCATCTATTGATATCCGAATGAACCCTAAAAATGGTCCTTCGATGTTGTCATACAAGTATCAATGCCTGTCTATGAAAGAGAGTGGACAAAAATGGTCCTTCGAGGCAACTATGAACTATAAGCCTTCGACAAAATGCACCAAATGGTTGTGTCCGAAGTCCGTAAGAAAACTGAAGATGATAATTCAAGACTACCGAAGGAAAGTTACGAGATGTTTGGTTGTTTTGATTCTTCAAATGTCTAACTAAGAAACCAAGTCGTTAAAAATGGTCCTTTGAGGTCGCTATAAAGCATAACTGCTTTCGAAAATGACCGAAAACTGTAAGAGAATTGTAGATGAACGTTAATTCTGGCAATAGATGATATCAAAATGAGACTTAAAAATGGTCCTGCGATGCCGTCATACATACGTCTATGAAATTAAGTCGACCAAAATGGTTCTTCGAAGCCGGATAATATCAAAATCGATGAGGTCATAGTCTATAAAATTCAGTCGCCAAAAATGTTCCTTCTGTCATGGACAAAGTGCACCAATGACGGAAATCCGTAAGAAAATTCGAAATTATTGATATTTCTGGCGCCTCAAATAGTTAGGCCTTCCAGACGACCATAAACTATAAACCCCTCCGAGTATTGATAGCAATCAGCAATGGCTGATATCCAAATGACCCATAAAATTGGTCCTTCGATGGGGTCATACAAGTTTCAATGTTGTGATGACGAAAGTCCAGGAGTCGTTTTCGCCAACACCAATAGTTTAAGAATAGCATTAAGTCATTGAAATTATTGAACTTAATATATGAATTATTGAAAGAATTAAAAGAATGTTAGTTAATACATTTGGCAGAAAACCGAAGTTAGCATATTTGGCACAGCCCCACACGAGCTATCTATGAAATTAAGTCGACAACAATGGTTCTTCGAGGTCGGATAATATCCAAATGACCCCTTAAAATGGTCCTTCGATGCGGGTATGCAAGTTTCAAAGCCTATCTATGAAAGTAAGTGAACAAAAATGGTCCTTCGAGGCCGCTATAAATTATAATTGCCTTCGACAAGCTGCACTATGCCTATGAACGAAATCCATAAGAAAACTGAAGATGATTGATAATTCTGAAATTTTGAGAAATTAATTTCATTTAAATTTTTTTTTAAGTCCTGTTCAGACTTTCCCCATAGACAATAAATACATCCCTTTTGGATTTGGTCGTTGTTTATCAAATCTACAAAAAAACCTACCGTCCAATTTACCACATGGCGGATCTTTATCAATATCAAATGAAAATGAAAATTTCGAAAATTTTCCACTCAATTGAATCGCTGGCTGCCAGCGTCATCAATACACAGCACAGCACGGAACAGTACGATGCCAGTCGCTGCCACTTATAATATAAATATGGGTCGTCTGGGAATTCTTTATGGCAGCGGCTGCATCCAGACAGTTGTTTGCATGCAATAAATCAATTGTTACCGAAAAGGGTACAGCGATATATAAGATACAATCCCCCCGTCTCGCTTCGCCGTGATGACAGTTCAAAAGGCAGATATGAAGGGAAGAGCGTATGAGCGAAACATCGTCAGAGATGGGAAAGGAGTGTGGAGGGAGAGGAGTGTGTGAGGGTTGTTTGAGAGTAAATTCAATATCGAACAGGGGAACCTGGCTCACGTTAAACACAGACGCACAGTGGCTCACATGAAGATAGAAGGGAACTGGACGAAGAAAACTTAAATAAAAATTCCCCGGGTTGTTTTGATTCTGTCGCTGAAAAGATTTCCAAATTTTCCTTTTCCACAAAGCAAAGGTTCTCTCTTCCTGTAAAATCATGTCTTAAGTGAATTTGTTTTCAAATATTCCAACTCTGTGAGAACCTCTGGATTCTGAACAGCCTTGCCTCTCAATGCCCTACTGTGTACCGGTCGTACAACAAACATCGCCGTCGTCGTTGTCACCGTGCCACCACCATCATTGTCACTCTGCTAACTAAGCAAAAAATTAATTTATTCTAATGAGGAAATTGCTTTTATTATTGTTATTGTTATACTTATTCCATTCCATTTCTTTTATTTTCTATTTTTGTCTTATACGAATGGCCACAACTTACCCCCAGACCTCCACCACACCCCTCCATCGGCCATCATCACCATGATATCGCGCGTCCTCTGTGACTATATCATCAAAGTATCAGCGTGTATATAATATCGTACTTTGATATTATCTCCTCATTTGTTATTGTTACGTTTCTTTGTTGCTGGCGACGTCGTTCTCGTCCATCGTCCGTCCTCCGTCGGTGCTTCTTCATTCTGGAAATGGATGGCATGTTGTCGTTCTCGCTCGCAGTTGTCTTCTTCGTTGGAATTGAAGTCCACTTGAGTTTAATGAGTGAATGTTTTCAGTCTTTTGGGTCCGCTTTTACAAGTGCCAGCGGTGCGGCAAGCGGCGAGTGTATGTTTGAGATTAGATGAATTTTGATTAACAGAAGTACCGTTTTTTTTTTGTATGTACAATTTAAAGAAGAACAAGAATACAACAACAACACAACAAAAGAAAAAAGAACGCAACATTCAAGTTGTCATTTAGTTTAAAAATAATTTCAATTATTCTCAAGTGATGAATTGTTCAAATGCTTTTATTACAATCATGGGAGTCATAAATAAAGAGTGTATTGTGTTGGTGGAGTACATTTGACGCAGTTGTGATATATGCTCGAACGGGGGCGGCTTGGAAAATACCCAAAACGATGAATGACAATGAACGCAGCGCAGCATGTCAAAAAGATTATCTGTCTGCTAAGATGAGATTTGGAAAACATCTGTGATTTAAATGAACCCAGGGCAGAGATTAAGTGTTTTCATTTGATTATCAAGGAGCCAATAATATATAGCAATCAGCAATGGGTGATATCCAAATGACCCATAAAAATAATCCTTCGATGGGGTCATACAAGTTTCAATGTTGTGATGACGAAAGTCCAGGAGTCGTTTTCGCCAACACCAATAGTTTAAGAATATCATTAGGTCATTGAAATTATTGAACTTAATATATGAATTATTGAAAGAATTAAAAAAATGTTAGTTAATACATTTGGCAGAAAAACGAAGTTAGCATATTTGGCACAGCCCCACACGTGCTGTCTATGAAATTAAGTCGACAAAAATGGTTCTTCGAGGTCGGATAATATCTAAATGACCCCTGAAAATGGTCCTTCGATGCGGGTATGCAAGTTTCAAAGCCTATCTATGATTATCAGGGAGCCAATAATATATGAAGACAAATTGTAGTTCACTTTGGAAGCTTCAAACCAACCACCCGAAGAACTGAGAGTCGGGATAAGTGGTCCTTCGACCAAGACCATACATTGTAAATATCTCCAATAAACTGCTCCAATTGAGAAATTAATACTGCCGAAGGTTAATTGGATATGTTTGATAGTCTTGATGCTTCCCAAGAAAACAAGTCGATACAAATGGACCTTCCTGCCGAAGGAAAATTATAAATAATTAGTCGTCTTGAAGCTTCATATGCCCACCTAAGCAACCAAGTCGCCAAAAATGGTCCTTCGAGGCAGCTATGAACTATAAGCCTTCGACAAAATGATCAAATGGGCAGTGTACGAAATCTGTAAGAAAATTGAAGATTCAACACTGCCGATGGAATATTACAGATGATTGGTTATTTTGATACTTCAAATGCTACCTATGGAACTAAGTCGCCAAAAATGGTCCTTCGAGGCAACTATGAACTATAAGCCTTCGACAAAATAGTGTCCGAAGTCCGTAAGAAAACTGAAGATGATAATTCAAGACTGCCGAGGGAATATTAGAGATGATTGATTATTTTGATTAATTAGATATGTTTGATAGTCTTGATGCTTCCCAAGTGGTCCTTTCTGCCGATGGAATATTATAAATAATTAGTTGTCTTGATACTTCAAATGCCTACCTATGGAACTAAGTCGCCAGAAATGGTCCTTCGAGGCAACTATGAACTATAAGACTTCGACAAAAAGCACCAAATGGTTGTATCCGAAGTCCGTAAGAAAACTGAAGATAATAATTCAAGACTGCCGAAGGAAAGTTACGAGATGTTTGGTTGTTTTGATTCTTCAAATGTCTAACTAAGAAACTAAGTCGCAAAAATGGTCCTTCGAAGCAGCTATGAACTATAAGCTTTCGACAAAATGATCAAATGGGCAGTGTACGAAATCTGTAAGAAAATTGAAGATAATAATTCAAGACTGCCGAAGGAAAGTTACGAGATGTTTTGTTGTTTCGATTCTTCAAATGGCTGACTAAGAAATTAAATCGTTAAAAATGGTCCTTTGAGGTCGCCATAAAGCATAACTGCCTTCGAAAACGACCGAAAACTGTAAGGCAATTGTAGATGATTGTTAATTCTGGTACCTCAGCAATAGATGATATCAAAATGAGCCATAAAAATGGTCCTTCGATGCCTTCATACATACGTCTATGAAATTAAGTCGACCAAAATGGTTCTTTGAAGCCGGATAATATCAAAATCGATGAGGTCATACAAGTTTCAAAGTCTGTCTATAAAGTTCAGTCGCCAAAAATGTTCCTTCTGCCTTCGACAAAGTGCACCAATGACGGAAATCCGTAAGGAAACTCGAAATGATTGATATTTCTGGCGCCTCAAATTATTGTAGATGATTGTTAATTATGGCACCTCAGCAATAGATGATATCAAAAAGAGCCATAAAAATGGTCCTGCGATGCCGTCATACATACGTCTATGAAATTAAGTCGACCAAAATGGTTCCTCGAAGCCGGATTATATCAAAATCGGTGAGGTCATACAAGTTTCAAAGCCTGTCTATAAAATTCAGTCGCCAAAAAAGTTCCTTCTGCCTTCGACAAAGTGCACCAATGACGGAAATCCGTAAGAAAATTCGAAATGATTGATATTTCTGGCGCCTCAAATAGTTAGGCCTTCCAGACGGCCATAAACTATAAACCCCTCCGAGTATTGATACCAATCAGTAAAGGATGACATCCAAATGACCCGTAAAAAGGGTCCTTCGATGGGGTCATACAATATCATTCTATGAAATCATGTCGAAAAAAATGGTTCTTCGAGGCCGGATAATATCCAAATGTCCCGTAAAAATGGAACTTCGATGCGGCCTTCCAAATTTCAATGCCTGTCTATGAAATTAAGTCTACAAAAATGGCCGCTATAAAGTATAAATGCCTTCGACAAAGTGAACCAATAACCGAAATCCGTAAGAAGATTAGAGATGATTGGTAATTCTGGCCTTTCAAATAGTTGGTCCCTGGAGATGGTCATAAACTCTAAAGCCATCGGAGCATTTATAGAAATAAACAATGAATGATTTCAAAATGACCCATAAAAGTGGTCCTTAGATGCGGTCATACAAGCTCCAATGCCTGTATATGAAATTAAGTCGACAAAAATGGTCCTTCGAGGTCGCTATAAAGTATAGCTGAAATTAGGAACTATTTTACTTCAGCAATCTCGGATTTCGGTCATTGGTGACCTTTTTCGAAGTCAGCTATACTTTATAGCTACCTCGAAGGACCATTTTTGTCGGTCATTGGTAGTCTTGATGCTTCAAATATATGTCTATGAAAATAAGTTGGCAAAAATGGTCCTTCGAGGCCGCTATAAAGTTGTATCAATGACCGAAATCCGTAAGAAAATTCGTAATGATTGGTAATTCTGGCGCCTCAAATAGTTGGTATAGTACAGGATTCATAAGAAATATATGTGAAGTGAAATGATTGTGTGGTTTGAGTAGTGGCAAGTAGTCCCATAAACTGCAGACCTCTGGATATCGGTAATGCATGACTGTGGAAATAAAATGGCTTGTCTATGAAACTGAATCGTGGAAAGTGGTTCTTCGAGACTTCCATAAATACCTCTGACTACCAATAATGCACGAAAGTAGAACTGAATTGTCTACGAAAATTGTCTTTCAATGGCGGCTATAAACTATAACCGTCTCCTATAAAATAGCCAACCAAAGATGATTGGCAGTTCTAATGCCTCGAATATATGTCTACGAAATTCTGTCATCAAAATAACTCTTTTGAGGCGGATTAGCTATCGTTCCTGAGGCAGCTAAGCTGTACGAATCTGCAATGGACAATCTACGATAGAAAATTAGACATAATTGAAGACCTGCGGCTTCAAATTTTACACTTATAAACTGTTTTGTGAGTTGTGGTCCTTCGAGACGGTCCTAAACTGTGACCACCTACCTAAAGCTGAGCCAATCGCTAATATATGACATCTGAAAGGAAATTATAGATAATTTTTACATATCTAAGAAAGTGAGTTGACAAAAGTGGTCCTTCGAGGTGGACATAAGTCTGTTTACACCACTGAGAAGTTGTGTCAACCGGGAATATATGACATCTAGAAGAAAAATATAGAAAATATAACAAAATTAGACAATAAAAATGGTCCTTCAAGGCAACCATAAGTCTGAAACACCTCTAAGAAGTTATCTTTGTCAAGAATATACGACCTCCGAAAGAAAATTGTAGATGGTATATAGTTCTTACGCTTCAAATACATTTAAAAATAGATGAATCAACAAAAATGGTCCTTCGTGGTGGCCATAAGCTGATAGTCATCTCGGAGAAATTGTGACAGTCGGCAATATACGACTTCCGAAAGAAAATTATAAATGGTTGGATGTTCTAACGCTTCGAATACATATCTAAGAAAATAAAATGGTCCTTCGAAGCGGCCATAAGTCTGTAAACACCTCTAAGAAGTTGTCTTTCTCAAGAATATACGACCTCCGAAGGAAATTTATAGAACCCTGCTAGTTCTAAAGCTTCAAATACATATATATAAATAAATGAGTCAACAAAAATGGTCCTTCGAGGCGGCCATAAGTTGTAACCAACTCTGAGAAACTGTGTCAATTGAGAATATATGTCCTCTAAAAGAAAAATATAGATAATTGGAAGTTCTAAGTTCAGATCTAAGAAACGGAATCAACAAAAATGGTCCTTCGAGGAAGTTCTAACGCTTCAAATACATATCTATGAAACTAAATCAACAAAAATGGTCCTTCGAAGAAGTTCTAACGCTTCAAATACATATCTAAGAAACTGAATCAACAAAAATGGTCCTTCGAGGCGGCCATAAGTCTGTAAATACCTCTGAGAAGTTGTCTCAATGGAGAATATACGACCTCCGAAGGAAATTTATAGAATCCTGCTAGTTCTAAAGCTTCAAATACATATATATAGAAATGAGTCAACGAAAATGGTCCTTCGAGGTGGCCATAAGCTGTAACCAACTCTGAGAAGCTGTGTCAATTGAGAATATATGTCCTCTAAAAGAAAAATATAGATAATTGGAAGTTCTAAGTTCAGATCAAAGAAACTGAATCAACAAAAATGGTCCTTCGAGGCGGCCATAAGTCTGTAAACACCTCTGAGAAGTTGTCTCAATGGAGAATATAGGACCTCCGAAGGAAATTTATAAGTCTGTAAACACCTCTGAGAAGTTTTCCCACTCGAGAATATACGACCTCCAAAAGAAAATTACAGATGATTGGTAGTTTAACAAAAATGGTCCTTCGAGGTGGTCATAAGCTGTAAACTCCTTCGAAAAACTCTGTCCAACGACTATGAGGCTATGGAATAGATATTAATATGTTGAGAAAGGTCTTTACATAGCTACCCGAAGGTTGAGAGATGTGTTCCAACGATTTCAACAAAGCGAGTGGCATTTCTAAGAAAATTACTCAACAAAAATGGTCCTTCGAGGCGGCCATAAGCTTTCGCCTCCTTCGAGAAACAGAGCCCAACGACAATGAGACTATGGAAATTTCGTCTCTACAAATTATTGAGAATATTGAGAAAGGATTTGGCATTTACAAGACTATCCAAAGGGTTCAGAGACATATTCGCTTAGATTGCGCTGGAATGCACATCTCCAAACTCTGCCGGAGCGATTATTATTACTCTTCCACAAATTAAACTCAAAACTAAACTTTATAATTTGCCATTGGAACTTTTTGTCGGTAATAATATCATTACTCTGCCCGAATACAATGTCGCAGACAAGCATCAAGAATTATCGAATCTCATAATAATCACATCAAATTACAACAAAGGAAAAGAACCAAGACAACTAGCCAACCACCATTGTGTCTTATTAAATGTATTGTTGTTGTTGGTATTGAACACACCACATCACATACATTTATATCAAATTACGGCTACAGGTCTCGGCTTGGTTTGGCGAAACGAAGAAAAAAAACACCAACTATGGACTCGTTTGAAGTTACAACTCTGGACGAACTGGTTCTTAACAAGATCAACAAGGATATCGTTGTATGTGCATAGTCTGTGAGTATGTATGTCGCTAAAACACCTTCCAGAGGTGGACCACTATGTCGTCTATCTGTTTTATTACAACTCCAATCCAAAAACAAGAAACCACAGCAGACAGACAGCAGAAGTTCAGCACAAAAAAGACCAGGCGATGAAAATAATAAAACCACAACAACGGCAGTGGCAGTGGCAGCAGCAACGACGACGACGACAACAATAAGGCCGGAATATATCACAACAAGTTTTCCTTTTTTAAGCCAAGTCATTATAGCCATCAGAAACCAGACATATTGTTTTATTCTTGTGCTATCTTTGTTGCCTTGTTGCAAACCTCCCCGAACGAACCCAAAAAAAAAACGGATGAATAAAAAACCTGAAAGCAGAGGAGAACGACAACAAATCGAGTTTCGTTTTATGGTAGCGTCAATGTAATGTGGTGCCACCAGCAGAAGGACTATCGGTTTCCTGTAAGTGGCTGAACGAATTGTTGGATCCTCCAAGGCAAGGTAAAAGAAAGGTTTAGAGATGGCAAAAACCGCAATAAGCTGATTATATAGAAAAGAACCTAAAAACCTATCGTAAAGCACACTAATTTGAAGACTAGGGTCAACTGGGAAAATTGATAGCCAGGCGATGCATAGTATCAATACCAAGAATTCCAAGTACTTCTTTGGTCACTCTCCAATGTCTACTATGGTTTGGTCGAGTTAAGAACATCATATTTGGATTTACAGCAGTTGGGAGCTCATATTCCTTCCTTCAATGATCCTTAAAGTACGAAAAATTAAATTCTTCATTCATATCGTCGTTGACTTCAATATATATTCGAGGTACTTTATCAAAAGCAGTTCCTTCTGACAGCGAAACCACCTTACCTTTGATCAAATCAATCCAGAGATTTTGTCTGAGGAGTCTAGACACTCGGTTTTGCAAGAAAATTATAGATGATTTGAAGTTCTAACGCGGTTCTGTGATCGATTTTCAGATATCTTCCTAAGAATGGTGTTCGAAATACTTCTTCAATATCAATAGCACAGCAGGAATTTGGTGATGTGAACTCTGGAATCTACTCTTTTCAGCGTAACACCTCTGAGAAGCTATTCCAATAGGAAATATACGACCTCCGATAGAAAATTATAGATAGTTGGAAGTTCTAATGCTTCAAAAAGATTTCTAAGAATATAAAATGGTCCTTCGAGGTGGTCATAAGCTGTTAATTACTTCTGAGAAACTGTGCCAATCGGAAATATACGTCCTCCGAAAGAAAATTATAGATGGTTGCATGTTCTAACTTTTCAAATGCATTTCTAAGAAAATAAAATGGTCCTTCGAGGTGGTCATAAGTTGGTAATTACCTCTGAGAAGCTGTGCCAATCGGAAATATACGACCACCGACAGAAAATTATAGATGGTTGCATGTTCTAACTTTTGAAATGCATTTCAAAGAAAATTAAATGGTCCTTCGAGGTGGTCATAAGCTGTTAATTACTTCTGAGAAGCTGTGCCAATCGGAAATACACGACCTCCGAAAGAAAATTATAGATTGTTGGAAGTTCTAACGCATCAAATAGATTTCTAAGAGAATAAAATGGTCCTTCGAGGTGGTCATAAGCTGTTAATTACTTCTGAGAAGCTGTGCCAATCGGAAATATACGACCACCGAAGGAAAATTATAGATTGTTGGAAGTTCTAACGCTTCGAATAGATTTCTAAGAGAATAAAATGGTCCTTCGAGGTGGTCATAAACTGAAGCTGTGCCAATCTGAGAAGCTGTGCCAATCGGAAATATACGACATCCGAAAGAAAATTATAGATGGTTGCATGTTCTAACTTTTCAAATGCATTTCAAAGAAAATTAAATGGTCCTTCGAAGTGGTCATAAGCTGGTAATTACCTCTGAGAAGCTGTGCCAAACGGAAATATACGACCACCGAAGGAAAATTATAGATTGTTGGAAGTTCTAACGCTTCAAATAGATTTCTAAGAGAATAAAATGGTCCTTCGAGTTGGTCATAAACTAGTAATCACCTCTCAGAAGCTGTACCAATCGGAAATATATACGATCTCGCAAGGAAAAATGTAGATGGTTCGAAGTTATAATGCTTCAAATAGATTTCTATGAAAATGAGTCAACAAAAGTGGTCCTTCGAGGTGATCGTAAACTGGGTAAAGCTTGTACCACGGGGAATATACGACATGTGAAAGAAAATTATAGATGATTTGAAGTTTTAACGCGGTTCTGTGATCGGTTTCCTGATCTCTTCCTAAAAACGGTGTTCGAAATACTTCTTCAATATCAATAGCAGGAATTTGGTGATCTGAACTCTGGAATCTATTCTTTTCAGCGTAACACCTCTGAGAAGCTGTGCCAATAGGAAATATACGACCTCCGATAGAAAATTGTAGATAGATGCACGTTCTAACTCTTCAAATACACTTCTTAGAAAATAAAATGGTCCTTCGAGGTGGTCATAAGCTGGTAATTACCTCTGAGAAGCTGTGCCAATCGGAAATATACGACCTGCGAAAGAAAATTATAGATGATTGCATGTTCTAACTTTTCAAATGCATTTCAAAGAAAATTAAATGGTCCTTCGAGGTGGTCATAAGCTGTTAATTACCTCTGAGATGCTGTGCCAATCGGAAATATACGACCACCGAAGGAAAATTATAGATTGTTGGAAGTTCTAACGCTTCAAATAGATTTCTAAGAGAATAAAATGGTCCTTCGAGTTGGTCATAAACTAGTAATCACCTCTCAGAAGCTGTACCAATCGGAAATATATACGATCTCGCAAGGAAAAATTATAGATGATTCGAAGTTATAATGCTTCAAATAGATTTCTATGAAAATGAGTCAACAAAAGTGGTCCTTCGAGGTGATCGTAAACTGGGTTGTGACCTCGGAGAAGCTGTGCCAATCGGAAATATACGACCTCGAAAGGAAAATTTTAAATGGTTGAAGTTCTAACGCTTCAAATAAATTTCTATGAAAATAAAATAGTCTTTCATACGTTGGAACGACCTCTGAGAAACTGTAACAATCGGCAATATATGACCTTCAAAAGACAATTATAGATGATTGTTAGTTCTAGCGCTTCAAATATATTTCGAAAGAAATAAAATAGTCCTTCGAGGTGGTCATAAGTTGAAACGACCTCTGAGAAAAATTATAGATGATGAAAATTATAGATGATTGTTAGTTCTAGTGCTTCAAATACATATAAATCAAAATGAGCCAATAAAAATGGTCCTTCGAGATGGTCATATACTTGTACCCACCTTTGATTTGAAAGTGCTTCAATACTTCACTAATATTTGACAACTAAAATCCTAAACCCTCCTTCATATCACTGAATTACAGTCGCAAATTTCCTAACATAATAGCCATAATTTCTGTGAAATGTAGATCTTGGATCATGGAGCGCCGACAATAATAAGGGTAAAACTTTGTGCATAGATCAAGTGGCTCAGATCCACATGAAAGAATAGAATATCCTAGAGACTTGCTGAGATTTGAATGATTTGTCGTCTTTCTCAAAATGTTTGGTATTTGTTTGGTCACAGTCGAGCATAAATTCGACCATCTGTTGGGGACCTGGGATCCCTTCGTGGGCAGGAGTACTTTCATTACCGCAGAAGCACAAATATTGATTCTTTTCCAGTTATTCCTACAGTCGATCGCATAAAGTCGGCTATCAGTTGAGAACCTGGGATCCCTTCGGTGACAGAAGTTCTTTCATTACTGCTGAAGCAAAAATATTCAGGGATATGAGTTATTTAATCACCGCTGAAGAAAACATGTTGATTCTTTTCCAGTTATCCTCACTGTCGAGTATAAAGTCGAACATCTGTTGCGAACCTGGGATCGCTTTGTGGACAGGTTTTCTTTCACATATGCCAGTTATCTCCACAGTCGAGTATATAGTCCACCGTCTGTTGCGAACCTGGGATCCCTTGATTATCGCTGAAACAAAAAATAATAATTCTTTGCCAGTTATCCTCACCGTCGAGCATAAAGTCCACCAAGGATCCCTTCGTGGACAGAAGAACTTTTATTATTGCTAAAGCAAAAAATATTGATTTTTTGCCAGTTATCCTCACAGTCAAGCATAAAGTCGGCCATCTGTTGCAAACCAAACACCCTTTCGTGGACAGCACTGAATCCTGCGCTTCTAGACGTACTATCATGTCAAAATCTGTGCAGGTATTTTCTGAAACATCCGTAGTTGATGTCTCCATGGGATCTCGTAACCCAGTCTGCTGCTCAGGGGATCAGGCGTCCATATTCCCTTCCGCGGCTGTAATAGTTGATGTCTCCATGGGATCTCGTAACCCAGTCTGCTGCTCTGAGGATCAGTCTTCCATATTCCCTTCCGCGGCTGTAATGCTTCGATTTCTTCTTTCGCTGTGCTTCTCGGATCCTTCACACAGCTTGAGCACCTAGAGGAGCTATCATGTCCAAATCTGTGCATATATTTTTTGAAACATCCAAGTTGACGTCTTCGTGGGATCTCATAACCCAATCTAATACTCTGGGGATGAGTTGACTTGTCAATCTGCCCCTCGCACTGTTGTCCCGCCTCCAGTGTAATGCTTCGATGGTGGCATCACTTTCTTCTTTCACTACACCCCGAGGAGCAGACGGTTCTACTTACCTTCTGGTGTATGTGAGCCTCGTTTCGCCAACGAGGATGTCTATTGGCAGCATTCCTTCAACCACAAATGCCGCGTCGTTCGATATAATGCGGAAACCGCTTGAAGTTCTCCTAGCGCTCTGGTAAACCGATATCAACTTCTTCTCGCTCTTCAGGGTTACTAGAGCATCGGCCCACACTGGCGATGTATATAGAATCACCGACCTTAAAACGGATTTATTCGTGCTGATATGCGTACACCAATGTATAGGGGTATTCTGATTGGAGACTACTCAGTTCGGGCACCTAGGCGGGCTATCATCTCCAAATCTGTGCAGATATTTTCCGCGTCGTATAGTAGTTGACGTCTCTGTGAAATCTCATAATCCAGTCTGCTACTATGGGGATGAATTGATGCGTCCATCTTCCCTTCGTGAACTGTTGTCCCACCGAGGCTGTAATACTTCGATTGTGTCGTCAGGAGGTGTTGCTTGCCTTCTGGTGGATGCACGCCTCGTTTCGTCCACGAGGATGTCTATTGACCACATTTCTCCAACCACAAAAGGTGTGATATATAGTGTGGAAACCGCTTGAAGGGCTTCTTCCGTCTTTTCAGAGTTGTTCCAGCATCGGCCCATTTAGAATTACCTACCTTAAAACAGCGGTTAATAGCTTTCTTCGTGCTGGTTTGCCACCTCCTCTGTTTTGGGAGTATTCCGGCTGAAGATTGTATTCCAGCTTCATTCTCCCGCTCGTACGTGACATGGTTCGTGAAGTTGAACCTGTTGTCATTTATTATGAGGGTGTTGAATTTTGTAAGCCGCAGGATTCAATTATCGTAGCCAGAATATATGATATTGCGAGAATAAGATCCATCCAATGAGCCAAGAAATCCACTTTTTTCGGTCGGGACTTCTTTTCTCTGAGCTATTTCCAAAACCGACTACCCAGAGTAAAGGCTTCCAGCGGTTGTCGGGCTTAAAGTTTTCTCCTCTTGGTTTTCTCGACATTTTCTCGTCATTTATTTTGGTTCAAGGCCAAAGTTTGTGCCGAAACAGAGCCTAAAATTAGCAAAAAGCCAAGTGAGAGCTTTATTTGTTGCAGATAAAAGTTGACTGCGCAGATGGTCGATGGACGCTATCCCATCTTCTCTCTTCAGAACTTCCGCAATGAATGTGTCTTTAACTTAAATCAGGGTTCATACTAGTACCAGCGTTCACATTGGACAAATGAGAATTGTTGATGAATAAAGTGATCCACCGAACTCATATATCTTATAGTGTGATCCCCGACTCGTATATTTCTATGCTCCATCAGCTTTTTCCAGCATCGATTATGGTGGGGAGATTTAGGTATGTTAGGACTTTTTAAGAGTCTCTAACAACTACAGTTGAGAGAGAACCTCCACAATTTGGTCCTTCTGCCCATGATTGAGAGAAAATCGCTCTTCTGTTCTTTCAGGGATGTTAGTGGGACAAGATTTGAATTGTTGTACGTAGCAATGCGTGTAATTTCCTATACGCCCCTGTATCGGATATCGTAATTACAATTATCATCTCGTATCTGTCCGATGATGACCTTGTCGACATTACACTTAATCGACTTAAAGTCAAAACAATCATCGTCGAATTATAGGGTACCATCACACAGAGACAGCAATTTTTTTGTAGCTGAGATTCTCAGTTTTTTTTTATATTTTTTGCCGTCTGCCAAGCATATTCTCACGGCCATACTGGAAGACAAATGTTAGTCTTGAGAGAGAGAGACAAGGAGATCTTTGTAAGTCTGTCTGTCAGCCATGAAAAGTAAGACCAATTATTTAACTTTTTTCGGTATCGCTGCAGACTGGCCAGCAGCAGCAGCAGCTACAGCGGTTGCGAGAACTTGCTCTTGTGTATGTTTCTTGTTGTTGTTAGTTTTGTTAACTTTTCTTTTTTGTCGATTTGCTGTGTTTTATGTAAGTGCAAGTGTATCGGTGTATTATTCAAGTTCAAGAGCAAACGATAACCTCTCCGCTGCTGTTGTTGCTGCTGCTGAATGCAAACGACAAACAACGAACAAAATATGAGCAAAATAAAGTAGGAAAACAACCGAGCACACCGAGCAGCACAACAACCGATTCACTATAAACAAAAAAATAAAAGTAAATACGCCAACCGTGGAAAGAAGCCCAAAAGTGAAGCGTGTACACATGTATATCTACAACAGCAGCAGCAACAACAACAACAGACGACAACCGTATAAAACACGTTTTTCTTTTATGCTGCTGCTGCTGCTGCTTTTTACGCCCAGCCATCATCAGACAAACATTTGGCGGAGGCAAGACAAAAAAAAACAACAACACGCCAACATTGAAATCAACAAACGACCAACGACCGAACGAACGAACGAACCAACACAATAACCACCCTAATCAACCATTCAGCCGGCCGGCAACCGCGACAATATTCGGTTGTCGCCGCCAACAAATATCCGCATTCGGTTGGCATCGCCAAACAGAGCGTTGCCACCCTTTGGCCCCCGCCCAAAAATAGCACACAGCACTGAAAACAAACTCGCCAAACACACTGAACAACTTTAACAACAACAACAACAGCAACGAACGAATAGCAACTCATGACGTCGATTGGACTTGGGTTTCGACAACATTTGTATGCGAATTTTTGGTTTTTCATCGCATTCGTCGTTGTCATTTCCCATTTGTGTGGACTTTGAGGAGATGCACATACGTACATGGAAGGTTGGATGGATGGATGGTTGGTTGGTTGTATGCTTGTTTGTAGGGCGAAAAAAGCATTTTAAAAATAACAAACAGGGCCAATGGAAATGTATGCATACCGGGTGGAGCAAAAGTCATCCACCCATATTTGTTCATATCCTGCAGATTTATACAGGATTTTCCAATAAGAGGTGTTATTTTGGTATTCAAAGAAAAATGCCTTTTTTTGAGATAAATGATCGGATGTTTATTTCATAATAAAGAGGAAGGTATGCCGTTAATAATGAAAAACAATATCAGCCAAATGGCCACCACGACCACGCTTATAGGACCGTATCCTTTTCATGAAATTTTCCATAACCAAATCGCAAAGTGGCTGCCCTATGTCCTCGATAGCCTCACAAATTCTGTCTTTGAGGTCTTGAATCGACGCTGGGCTGTTGGCGTAGACCTTATCTTTCACGTGGCCCCAAAGGAAGAAGTCGCAAGGTGTTGAATCACAAGATCTCGGTGGCCAATTGTGATCACCACTTCGAGAGATAACACGGTCCGGAAATTTTTCCCGTAAACGAGCAATGGTTTCGTTGGTTGTGTGGCACGTAGCTCCGTCTTGTTGAATGTAAACGTTGCCCAGATCAATACCATCGAACTCCGACCATAAAAAGTCATTAATCATCTCTCGATAGCGCAATCCATTCACCGCAACTGTTGATCCAACATCATTTTCGAAAATGTAAGGTCCAATGACCCCGCCGGACCATAAACCTCACCAAACAGTCACACGATGAGGATGGAGAGGCTTCTCAACAATAACTCTTGGGTTTTCCGGGCCCAATTTTGCTTGTTGACGTAGCCACCGAGGTGGAAATGGGCCTCATCAGTCAAGATGATTTTTCGATGGAATTCCGGATCATTTTCATTCATGGATTTTAATAATTTCAATGCGTTGTTGAATCGTGTATCGTTCCATTTTTAGTAATGGCACTTGTCACTACTTGTCAACTGTCAAACAATAAAAGCTTCAAAAGTGACAGCTACCGAAATACCGGGTAATTCAAAATAACACCTCTTGTTGGAAAACCCTGTATATGTGCAGTAAACTGAATGAGCAACTTAAAGCAGTGGGTACGCCAAGGCGTCAAGTGTAAAGAAGACATTTGTGTATTCACTCCGAGGCATCATGAAATTCATGAACTAATAGCATCTGCGTCAAGGCGCATGCCTCGGCGTGTCCAATGCTTCATTCTGAAATGACGTTACTGTCAATTCTTTCTAAATCGCATCTTTTTCTACATATTCCGATAGGAAACGCTGGAATACATCGCTGGCCAATGGCTAAAATGAGAGCGTTATACATTGAGTTTTGTAAGCCGCATGACTCAATTATTGTAACCGAAATATATGATATTGCAAGAATAAGATTCTATGAGCCAAGAAATACTCTTTCTTCGGTCGGGACTTTTCTCCTCTGAGGTATTTCCAAAACGGCGTTGCCGGTCTTCGGTCGGGCTTAAAGTTTTCTCCTCTGGGTTTACTCGAAATCGTGTACGCAGAGTAAACGTTGCCTGCGCACGTGATAGAATATTGCGAGAATTAGATCCTATGAGCCTAGAAATCCTCTTTCTTACGTATTGTTTACCTCCAAAACCTACTACGAAGAGTAAAGGCTTTCTGCGTGCCCTCTTGGGTCGGACTTAAAGATGTTCTCCTCTGGGATGTGTCCAAAATCGACTGCGAAGAGTAAAGGTTTAAAGCGTTGCCTGCCGTTGGCCGGCTTTAACAATTTTCTGTCCGTTTCCAAGTCAGTTTCCATCTGCTACACGAAGATTATTATTATTAGGTCCTATGGTTCCTACGTGGAACAAAGGGTTTTCAAGAGTTTTAAATTCATCTGATTCTGTTTTCTCACAATCTTAGGTGTAGCAGGTTACAGTTAGTAAACTCCTTGCATTACTAGGATCTCTTTAGTTGGATCGGACCAAATATGATATGAAGAGGTTCTTTGAAAGATTTTTATTGTCCAGAGATTGAATATCGAGTCAAACTAGTTTTGTAGGAGCTGTGAAGAAGCGGAGGATCTTCTCCGTCTGGCTTAGGCTTATAGAAGTTCGATGAAGATTTCAATTGTCCAGAGAGATTGGGTATCGAGTCAAACTAGTTTTGTAGGAGCTGTGAAGAAGTGGAGGATCTTCTCCCTCTGGCTTAGACTGGTAGACCTTCGATGACTCTGGGTTGTCTTCAGTATTGACATGACTCTGTGAGGATGGACGGGGGATATTAAGAGTGTCGATCGTCTCCTTGATTTCAGTATTGACGGGACAATGTAAATAAGAGTATATTGAGAACATCGACTTCACTGTCGGGCTTAGGCTAGTAGATCTACAAATACACTGGGTTGATTTCAGTGTTGAGGGTGCTCTGCCTTCTAGAAACACATGTCCAGAGGCTTCGATTATATCCTATGTCTCTATCGGACACTGAGTTGATTTCAGTATTGCCGGGATCCAACCTTGTAGGCACACATGCCCAGAGGTGGAACATTGAGTCAGATGACTTTTGTAGGAGATTTGAGGATGACCGGAGGTTATTGAGAGTGTCGATCATCTCCTTTATCTCTATGCGTCTTTGGCCAGTAGATGTTTAGTGTCAATGGATGGATTTCATTATTTACGGGATAATGTGAAGAAGAGGAGGGTATTGAGAGCCTCGACTTCACCGTCGGACTTAGGCTAGTAGATCTACAGATACACTGGGTTGATTTCAGTGTTGAGGGTGCTCTTCCTTCTAGAAACACATGTCCAGAGGCTTTGATTATATCCTATGTCTCTATCGGACGTAGGCTAGTAGACGTTTAGAGACACTGAGTTGATTTCAGTATTACCGGGGCCCTAACTTGTAATCAAACATCTCTGGGCATGTTTAGAGCATTGAGTCAGATGACTTTTGTGGGAGATTTGGGGATGGAAAGTTTCGTCTCGCTACTCCTCTGTCTCGGTCCGGCTTAGGATGGTAGACTTTTAATAGGACTGTGTTGATTTCAGCATTGACTTCTTCTAGCCATAACAAGTCAATTTGGTAGGAGACTAAGGTAGTGAATATTGAGAGCTTCGATAAACTTCTGTGTATTAATTTTCTGGCAGTTATCCTCACAATCGAGCATTGCGGATCTGGGATCCATTCATGTGCAACACTTATTCTTGCGCGATATTTCCTTCCTTTAAGCCTAAGGATTTTGCAACTTCCATACCAAAGATTGTGCTGAAGTTAGATCAGGCATCTGCGGCATTGTGCTGCTTCCTGCCTTAGGATATCCACTAACTTGTGCACTTTTGCACCACCCCGTATTTGTATGTCCTTAAATTCGTACATTTGTACACATTCGAATCAAATAATCATGTGCAGTGTTTGTGCAGCACACAACCTGCAGTAACTGACGTCCTGACTGCTGCTGCATAATGTTGGGAGCTCTCAAGACGACAGTTGCTCTCTCACAGGCGTACAATGTCACATATGTACGAGGACGGAGAGGAAAATTAAATTATCATCTGCTACACGAAATGATTATTTTGAATCCTATGTGCAACAAATGGGGCTATAACAATTTGAATTAAACACACAATTCCAGGAGCAGCCGGTTATAGTTAATAAACTCCTCGCATTATTTGGGCCAGTTTAGATGAATCTAGGAGAGTGCTCACATGTACCAATGAGAATGAATGTCGTCATCATCGTTTGTTGTGATATGAAGAGTTTCCTACACTTGAAAGATTTCAATTCTCTAGAGATTGGGTATCGAGTCAAAGGAGTTTTATAGGAGCTCTGAAGAAGTGGAGGATCTTATATGTTTTGCTTAGGCTGGTAGACATTCGATGGGTTGATTTCAGTATTGACAGGATGGACGGAGGATATTAAGAGTGACGATCACCTCCGTGCATCTTAGGCCAGTAGGTGTTTAGTGTTAATGGGTTGATTTCAGTCTTGACTTGACAATATGAGGAAGAGGAGGATATTGAATCCCTCGACTTCACCGTTGGGCTTAGGCTAGTAGATACTATGAGGCTGGAAAGACGGAGGATATCGAGAGCATCGATAATTTCCTATGTCTCTGTCGAGCTTAGGCTAGTATACTTTTAGAGACACTGGTTTGATTACAGTATTGACGAGTGCACTACCTTCTAGATCTTGAGAGTGTAAGGAAGTGGAGAATATTGAGAACGCCGACTTCACTTTCGGACATAGGCTAGTAGACCTTCAGATACACTCGGTTTATGACAGTATTGGCGGGAACTGCCTTTTAGACACACATGCCCAGAGGCTATAGAATCAAATAACTTTTGTATGAGCTGTGAGGGTAGACAGAGGATCTTGAAAGCGTTGATCATCTTTTCTATCTCTCCCCTGCCTAGGCTAGTAGACGTTTAGAGACATTGTGTTGATTTAACTATTGACGGGGTACTGTGAGGAAGAGGGGGTATTGAGGCTGGACATCGAGTCAAAATAATTTTTTAAGAGCTGTGAGGAGGGACGGAGGATATTGAGAGCGTCGTCTAACTCTGCCCTGCAGTGTTGACGGGCATTGTCTTCTAGGTACACATGTACAGAGGCTGGACATTGAGTTAAAGGACTTTTCTAGGTGCTGTGAGGATGGGTCGTCGATCATAATCTCTGTCTTTATCCGGCTATCGATCCAAACAACTTTTGTAGAAGCTGTGAGGATGGACGGAGGAAATAGAGAGCGTAGATCATCTTCTCCATCTCTGCCTGGCCTGGCCTTAGGCTGTTGACATTTAGTGGCGCTTGGTTTCAGATTATTTGAAGTTTTCGACGACTTGGTCGGCACCTATACTGATCAATGCAAGACTAAATGTTTCGTGAGTCACACAGGTTGGTTCCATAGAGTCCATGGTATCACAATGGACCTCTTCTGGTCTAAGTAAGTCGAGTTCATACTTTTTGGCTGCCACCATACCTATCTTCTGCATTTGGTCGTGTGGTCTTTGCCCATCCAACCTCGTACATGGCCAACATCACAGAAACCCACAAAAACTCGAACAACCACTAAAAAACGACAACGAGAATCAAACTTTAGTCATGTTTGTGCTTTTATTTGCCTAATCAATTATGTATGTACGAATCTTACATTTGCACATCCCTATAAAAGTACAGATGTTGTTCGTCCGAAGAAAATTTCGTATAACAATTTGTAATTTTAAATTTCGTCAAAAATTCATGGAAAACATGGGAAATCACAACAAAATCAAATAGTGGGCAGCAATCATTGAGGAAAGGCAAATCTAAAGAAAACCGAGCAAATAAGTCGGTCTTCACAATCTGCTGCGGAAGTAATGTTGGGATCTTTGGATCCGTTCAAGTGGATCCTTAACTTCCGATCCGGTTTTTGAGGAAGAAAATCTAATGAAATACGGCCATATAAGGCGATCAACACAATTTGTAGCGGGAGTTTGTGGAGATTCGTACATATGGATCCTTACCTTTGATCCGGTTTTTGAGGGGGGAATTCTAAAGAAAACCGACCATATAAGTCGGTCTTCGCAATCTTAGCTGCTGTAGAAGTCAGCAGTACATCTTTGCATCCGGATCCTTGTTTATAATCGAGTTGCTTGAGGGATGAAATCTAAAGAAAATCGACCAAATATGTCGTTCGACGCAAATCCTATCTGCTGCCGAAGTCATGTTTGAATGTGACGGCTCTTACATATGGATCCTTACTTTTGATTCGGTTATTGAGGCGGAAAATCTTAAGAAACCTGACCTTATAAGTTGGTCTTTGCAATCTTATCTGCTGTAGAAGTCAGCAGTACATCTTTGCATCCGGATCCTTGTTTATAATCGAGTTGCTTGAGGGATGAAATCCAATGAAAACCGACCAAATATGTCGGTCGACGCAAGTCCTATCTGCTGCCGAAGTCATGTTTGAATGTGACGGCTCTTACATGCGGATCCTTACCTTTGATTCGGTTATTGAGGCAGGAAATCTAAAGAAACCCGACCATATAAGTCGGTCTTCGCAATCTTATCTAATGTAGAAGTCATGTGCATCCTTGCATCCGGATCGTTACTTATAATTGAGTTACTTCGCCGGCCCTTTCCTGCAGCCTACTGAAGTTTTGCTGCCCTCTGAAGCTACTCGCTTTCCGAATCTTAAATATTTTTCACAAAATTTAAATATCTTGTGTATTTTGAGCTACATTTAACATTTGTTGAAACATTTTTCAGAATATTGTGAAATTTACAAAAAGAAAATCTTCCCTGCCCCAGCCTTCCCTTCATATGAAATGATGACTAAGATCAGTGCCAAGTCAACAACCACCATCAGGTCTAACCTCGATATATCTTCTTTCGCTGTCATCTCCCTTTAAACCTCCCTCCTCCTCCTCCTCCACTCCCAGCTAGCCCACGAGAATCAAGCCGCAAGATTCATAATCTATTTGCCAACTGCATGAAAGCCTATTAAATGCTTAAAATATTCATATCGTATCACTGGCGACGACGAGCGTGTGTTGACTGATTTATTAATGATGATGATGACGATGATGCCTCCCTCGCTGCTCCTTCCACTCGACCACTGTGGATATGACCCCGCCCGGCCATGCCATTCACATTCACATTCGAATTTGTGCAGTCGTTAACTATGACTATGGCATGACCATATTTAGTGCGGCCTATGGAAATTAAAAAAAAATATGTGAAAAAAACAACAAACTCTATTGCGTACATAATTGGATACCCTACACCCAAAGTGGGCAGTACTCACATCATTGTAAAGAAAGGAAAGTAAAGGATTTTATTCCTTCCAAAACTTCTATAGTCCACAAAAAAAAACTGTGTTCGGAAACCTTCTTGGAATTCAGAACCAGGCCTCTATATGGGCTCTGCATAGTCATCTATTGCAGTCGCCTTTACCGGTTTATTGCTGAGGATATTTGCTATGATTCCGCCCGTTCACACTTAACGCCATTTTTATTATATTTGTTTATTTATAATTTTTATTTTATTTTGCATTTGTTTTTTTAAAGTAAACAAATAAATAAATAAAGCAGCGTCAACAATGTTGTCACACTGTTGTCTTCAACTGACAGGCCGTTGTCTGCGCTGTTCAATGTATTGCTAAGTGGCTTGTTGTTGTGACTATTGGCAACAATTTTGTATTCTTTTGTCATCCATATCTTTACCATCATTATGGCTTGTTGTATTCACATTTACATTTTACATTTTACATTTTACATTTTGCATTTATTTTGTTTTGTTTATTTGCTGCCTTTATTTGTATTTGAATTTGATTTTATTTTCAATTACGTTGTATGTTCCACGCGGTACGCGTTGAATGTAAATGCGCATGCGCCACATTTATTTATTGTAACAGCGGCGGCTGTGCAAATATGTATTCGTTGTATTTTATGTGTGACGGGCAGACAGATATAGGGATCTCTACTTCGGGTAACTAGTGCCGAACTAGCCATTTCGTGATTCATTAAGAGCCATCACTAGTTACACGCCAATTCACTCGCCAAGCCCTTTGCGCATGAAGGCGGGGACCTTCACAATTTTCTGATGATCCCAAAGTTGGTTCGATTGTTTTATAGACCGAATTGCGATGGTAAAAGGACTTTTTGGAAGGATTTTTGTCTGCAGCGATTACTTTGACATAATATCATTGAAAATCCAACAAACAGTGACTACTTTCCGCTCCCCTGAAAGTGATCGGCCCTAGAAATCATACATTTCAGAAATTAGCCCAAATTTTTAAATTTTCGTGCAAACAAAGATTCAAATCGACTCTTCAAAACAGTAATTTGGAAAAATATAAATATATATACGCCTGATAATAACATGACAACGCAAGCACTCTATATACAGGGTGGTCCATATAAAACTTTAAATGAGAATAAACAAAATAAACTGATTATTTTTTCAAATTTCTGGTTTTATTGGAAAGGTTGAACTTTGACATTTAATAATGGAGCACAATATCATTCATATGACTACCACGACTGGCTCGGCAGTACCTCAGCCGATCAATCCAATTCAATTCACTACAGCTCAAAATCCACACCGAACAGTGACTCGTTGTGAATGTATTCGCTTCTCAATAGTCACGTGTGGGTTCTCTGAACCCCATATGCAGCAATTTTGCTTATTGACATAGCCAACGAGATGAGAATGAGCTTCATCTGAAAACAAGAAAATTTTCCGCGTAAATTTTTTACAGTTTGTATTATAGACTCACTACTTTGGAAGTAAGTTTTTAATATTTCCCAATTTTGTGCGAGCGAATGCCAAACATAAACCTGAAAATAAAAATAAAAATGAATGTTATTCTATATTTCAAAATCAACGTATTATTTAGTTCAAATTTAAAATTTCTTTCGTAAGACGGACAACTGATCGAATTAGCTGGCTTTCGAATGTATTACATTCAAAAAACTCCTAAAAGTCAATCCAAATCGATCACTAACAAAAACTAAAAAAAAAACATTTTTATTTTTGAAAATTTTTTTCATTTTTTTTTGATTTTTCGTTTGTATTTTTTTTTTTGTCTGTAATCAATATTTGATTTGAACTGGGATATTGTCCTGGCTCAAGACCATTTTGCATCTATATTTAATAGAATGCAAATTTATTTACAAATGGCATGGTGATCATCATTCGACCATGTCAAAAGTCTTTTCAAGTGGCTTCGCAGCGACTTTTCAGCATTAAACACGGCCTCTATAAGGAGATGATTCTCACAACGAACATTTTTCGAATTTTTTTATTTTTTTCCGATTTTGACGAAATTTTCCAATTTTCAATTTTCAAAAATATGATAGAAAATAAGAAATAGCTTTATGCACCTACATTTGTTGATTTTCAAAAATAAGAATTTCTAGACATTAGGGTGCATCGAAATACAGTATCTTTGTCGTAAGGTAGTTTAAAAAATACATTTTTGGAGATATATTACTAAAAATATTATTAAAAATTATTATAATTTAGTTGTAAAATTTAAATTTATTTGCGAATTGACAATTTTAGATTTATTATCATAGCAAATTGATTTTGTTAGAGCTCATTCTGATATTTTTCCAAAAATCCCCAAAATACCCAAAAGTAAATTTATTTTCCATAGAAAAGGTGAGATTTTAGATTTGTGGAATTCTTAGCAATTCTTCTCTCCGATTTTGATGATAATTTTCAATTATGTACTTTTCCAATAAAGAAGCTGCATTTATCGATTTTCAAAAAAATTAAAAAATGAAAAAATGTAGACACTAGGATGGATCGAAAATAAAGTATTTTGATCATAAGATATATATTTTTTTAATTTTTGAGGTATATGATACAAATATATATTTTCAAGCAATTTTCTTAAAGTTTTCTAGAAAATTGTCAAATCTTAAAAAAAAAATATTTTTTAAATTTTTTCTTGTATTTTTTTATATTTATAAACAAAAAAATGCCTTCGGTTTTTGTAAAATAAACTAGGGTGGATCGAAAATAAAGTATTTTGATCATAAGATATATATTTTTTTAATTTTTGAGGTATATGATACAAATATATATTTTCAAGCACTTTTCTCAAAATTTTATAGAAAATTGTCAAATCTTTAAAAAAAAATATTTTTTAATTTTTTTCTTGTATTTTTTTATATTTATAAACAAAAAATTGCCTTCGATTTTTGTAAAATAAATTTTATTAATAGTTAATAGTGTCAGAAGGACGCTCCACAAGTTTCGTGATTGTGTCTTTGGTATTTACTTTAAAACAATTATATACATGATTGCAGTGGGAATTGAAAATATTTAATATTTAATAAAAATATTTAATATAAATAATTATTGGACAGGAATGGACAGTGATAATGCCGAAATATTTTTAGGACCAGTACATTGAACAAACCAAAAATTCATTTCATTAGCAAATTTATGATAAGTCCAAGAATTCTTCAAAATATCATAATTAATTTCCACCAAATATATTTATAAAATATATTTATTTTTACATCCATAGAACAATTTTGCTAATTGTCAATTTTAGATTTATTTTCTTATCAAATTCAATTCTTCGAATTTTGTCTCATATTTTTTTCAAAAATCCACAAAATACCCAAAAGAACATATATTTCCTTGTATATCCATAGAAAAGGTGGCATTTTATATTTGCTTTATGTGTCAGGTAAATATGTGAAATTTCCAATTTTTTTCCGATTTTGATGATAATTTTCAATTATGTACTTTTCGTATAAAGGGGCAGCATTTCCCGATTTTCAAAAATCGAAAATGAAATATTTTTATCATAAGATAATTTTACATATTTTACTTTTTTGATAATTTCATCCAAATTTTTTCAAATTTTATAGAAAAATTTCAAATCTTAAAAAAATATATATTTTTTTTATTTTTTCGTATTTATTTTGTAAACGAAAAATATACCTACGATTTTTCTAAAATAAATTGTATTAATCGTTAATTGTGAAAAAATAAGAAATTGTAGACGCTAGGATGGTTCGAAAATAAACTATTTTTGTCATAAATAAAAAAAATAAAAAATTAAATAAGAAAAAAAGGAATAAAAAATATTTTTCTATGATATGACAAATTTTTCTAAAACTAGAAGAAATTTGCTTGAAATTAGAACAAAAAAATATATTTGCATCTCGTACCACAAAAAAGATAACAATTTTTTAAAATTGCGATCTACCTAGTGTCTAGGAAAATTAGGAAAGAAAAAATAGAATTAGGAAAAGTTATATTTGTATCACATACCGTACCACAATAAAGTTATTTTTAATTTTAGTTTTTTCGTTTGTATTTTTTGGGCTGTAATCAATATTTGATTTGAACTGGGATATTGTCCTGGCTCAAGACCATTTTGCATCTGTATTTAATAGAATGCAAATTTATTTACAAATGGCATGGTGACATTTATTACTTGGCTGCAGACTACCACTATTATTTTTATACCCTACACCACTTCGTGGGCTAGGGTATTATAAGTTAGTTTCGCCCCAAATGTTTGTAACACCAAGAAATAATCGAGCTAGACCCACCTTTAAGTATACCGATCGGCTTAGAATCACCAGCTGAGTCGATTTAACGATGTCTGTCTGTCCGTCCGTCCGTCCGTCCGTCCGTCCGTCCGTCTGTCCGTCTGTCCGTCTGCTGTCCATCTAAGCTTGTTCGCACTCTACAGGTCGCAATTGTTGTCCGATTGTCATGAAACTTGGCAGAAGTTATTTTTTACGGCCAATGACCATCAGTATTGAATTTGAAGGAAATCGGTTCAGATTTAGATATAGCCCCCATACAAATGTCGCTCCCGATTTGACTTTTTCCGCCCTATAAAGCACATATAGTACCCGATTTTCTTTAAATTTGGCAGAACATCTTATAATGCAACTAGAAACACGTATGGAAAAATTGGGTAAGATCGGTTCAGATTTAGATATAGCCCCCATACAAATGTCGCTCCAGATTTGACATTTTCCGCTCTAGAAACGACATATTGTACCCGATTTTCTTTAAATTTGGCACAACATCTTATAATCCAACTAGAAATACGTGTGCAAAAACTGGGTAAGATCGGTTCAGATTTAGATATAGCCCCCATACAAATGTCGCTCCCGATTTGACATTTTCCGCTCTAGAAAAGACATATTGTACCCGATTTTCTTTAAATTTTGCAGAACATCTTATAATCCAACTAGAAATACGTGTGCAAAAATTGGGTAAGATCGGTTCAGATTTAGATATAGCCCCCATACAAATGTCGCTCCCGATTTGACATTTTCCGCTCTAGAAAAGACATATTGTACCCGATTTTCTTTAAATTTTGCAGAACATCTTATAATCCAACTAGAAATACGTATGCAAAAATTGGGTAAGATCGGTTCAGATTTAGATATAGCCCTCAGACAAATGTTGCTCCCGAATGTTTAACCGATTTTGGCCAAATTTTACGTATTATATTTCACCAATAAACAGACATGGTGAAAGCGGGTCACATCGTTCCAGGTTTCAATATACCCCCATATTGTTGCAGCTAAAGCGCAGTCAACTTTTAGCTGCAACAATAAAGGTCTCACTTGCCTTTTTGCTAATTTTTGGGTTCTGCTGAAGACTTCAGCACAACCTTTGGTCTTGAACCAAAATAAATGACAAACACATACAACATAACAGACCAACTATACATACAAACAACATTTTTAATATTTTTCATTTTTAATTTTTTTCATAAAAATGCTAATAAAAGTCTACCATTATTGTTAAGTACCTCTAACTAAATAGTCAAATAAGACACATTAGCATTTATTTGGTCATTTCGCATTATTGTAATTTTTTTGTTCATTTTCAAATTTTTTGCATTTTTGAAAATTGAATTTCATGAACTTTTCTCATTTATTTTTTTTTTTGCATTTTAGAAAATTCAATTTCCGAAACTTTTATATGTGTTTAAAAAGTTATTTTGTAAGATTTGTTTTTTTAATATTTTTTATTTTTATTTTTTTCATTTTTATTTTTTTCATTTTTCAATTTTCTCAAAAATTCCAATAAAACCCATCTATTGTTGTTAAGTACCTCTAACTAAATAGACTAATACGACACATTAGCATTTGCATTTGTTTGGTTGTTTCGCATTATTGTATTTTTTTTTGTTCATTCTCGCACAACCTACCTTCCTACACTTACCCCAAACCCGCAACAACAACAACTGCAACATGGTGGTGTCATTCAACTACTGCAACAACACCGCACTGTGCACAGTACGAGCGCGCTGTGCATTGCAATTAGTATTCATTGCTGCTGGTCTTGTTCTGCGTGAGTATGCGTCTGTGTGTGTTTATCTTCCTGCCCTCCCTCTGGCCTATGTGTGTCCCCGCTTTTGTTAATAATCGTGTAAATAGTGGCTGTGATAAGAATGCAAAGAATGTAATTGATTGTCTGTCCGTCTGTCTGTCTGTCTGAGTGTATATTTATCGTTTCGCATATCTGCACTGCAAAATGAAATAAAACCAACAACCAATCGACCAACCGAGCGACCGACCGATAGCAAACAAATAAGGGAGGGGTGTTACCGAAAGGTGTGATACCCTATACCTTAGTACAGAAATACTTGGATTTTAATTTAAAAAATTATAAAAATATAAAAATATAGAAATATAAAAATATAAAAATATAGAAATATCAAAATATAAAAATATAAAAATATAGAAATATAAAAATATAAAAATATAGAAATATCAAAATATAAAAATATAAAAATATAAAAATATAAAAATATAAAAATATAAAAATATAAAAATATATAAATATAAAAATATAAAAATATAAAAATATAAAAATATAAAAATATAAAAATAAAAAAATATAAAAATATAAAAATATAAAAATATAATAATATAAAAATATAAAAATATAAAAATATAAAAATATAAAAATATAAAAATATAAAAATATAAAAATATAAAAATATAAAAATATAAAAATATAAAAATATAAAAATATAAAAATATAAAAATATAAAAATATAAAAATATAAAAATATAAAAATATAAAAATATAAAAATATAAAAATATAAAAATATAAAAATATAAAAATATAAAAATATAAAAATATAAAAATATAAAAATATAAAAATATAAAAATATAAAAATATAAAAATATAAAAATATAAAAATATAAAAATATAAAAATATAAAAATATAAAAATATAAAAATATAAAAATATAAAAATATAAAAATATAAAAATATAAAAATATAAAAATATAAAAATATAAAAATATAAAAATATAAAAATATAAAAATATAAAAATATAAAAATATAAAAATATAAAAATATAAAAATATAAAAATATAAAAATATAAAAATATAAAAATATAAAAATATAAAAATATAAAAATATAAAAATATAAAAATATAAAAATATAAAAATATAAAAATATAAAAATATAAAAATATAAAAATATAAAAATATAAAAATATAAAAATATAAAAATATAAAAATATAAAAATATAAAAATATAAAAATATAAAAATATAAAAATATAAAAATATAAAAATATAAAAATATAAAAATATAAAAATATAAAAATATAAAAATATAAAAATATAAAAATATAAAAATATAAAAATATAAAAATATAAAAATATAAAAATATAAAAATATAAAAATATAAAAATATAAAAATATAAAAATATAAAAATATAAAAATATAAAAATATAAAAATATAAAAATATAAAAATATAAAAATATAAAAATATAAAAATATAAAAATATAAAAATATAAAAATATAAAAATATAAAAATATAAAAATATAAAAATATAAAAATATAAAAATATAAAAATATAAAAATATAAAAATATAAAAATATAAAAATATAAAAATATAAAAATATAAAAATATAAAAATATAAAAATATAAAAATATAAAAATATAAAAATATAAAAATATAAAAATATAAAAATATAAAAATATAAAAATATAAAAATATAAAAATATAAAAATATAAAAATATAAAAATATAAAAATATAAAAATATAAAAATATAAAAATATAAAAATATAAAAATATAAAAATATAAAAATATAAAAATATAAAAATATAAAAATATAAAAATATAAAAATATAAAAATATAAAAATATAAAAATATAAAAATATAAAAATATAAAAATATAAAAATATAAAAATATAAAAATATAAAAATATAAAAATATAAAAATATAAAAATATAAAAATATAAAAATATAAAAATATAAAAATATAAAAATATAAAAATATAAAAATATAAAAATATAAAAATATAAAAATATAAAAATATAAAAATATAAAAATATAAAAATATGAAAATATAAAAATATAAAAATATAAAAATATAAAAATATAAAAATATAAAAATATAAAAATATAAAAATATAAAAATATAAAAATATAAAAATATAAAAATATAAAAATATAAAAATATAAAAATATAAAAATATAAAAATATAAAAATATAAAAATATAAAAATATAAAAATATAAAAATATAAAAATATAAAAATATAAAAATATAAAAATATAAAAATATAAAAATATAAAAATATAAAAATATAAAAATATAAAAATATAAAAATATAAAAATATAAAAATATAAAAATATAAAAATATAAAAATATAAAAATATAAAAATATAAAAATATAAAAATATAAAAATATAAAAATATAAAAATATAAAAATATAAAAATATAAAAATATAAAAATATAAAAATATAAAAATATAAAAATATAAAAATATAAAAATATAAAAATATAAAAATATAAAAATATAAAAATATAAAAAAATATTTTTCGCAATTTACCAGGACATCATTGTAATTCGTTTAATTTTTTATTCGTTTAATTTTTTAAATATATACTTCAGATTAAACGAATATATCAATCATCGCGCGTTTTTAAAGCGTTGACTTTTTCTTTCCTTTGTATACACCCGTTAACGACAACAACTCAACCCATTTTATTTGTCAACTTCTCGCCCCTCCCCTAACTTACCACACAGCTCTGGCAAAGTTTGCTTTGCCTAATTAGTCCTCATCAACGATTAAATCCATAAGGCTCGTTAAACCTCTACATGCCACTCATTTTGCCGTTGAAGATTTTGATCCTTAACCAAACACTTATTGGGTCAAGACATGTCAAATGACATTTATGACATATTTCACATGAAGTAGCAAGGACCAAGGAACTACATTAACTCAACATACAGGGAACTACAGCCATTATGATGATGATGAATGTTATTCTTCTTTATAGCCCGACAAGTCAAAACATTACTCTACACACTTTAGATCTACATTAGAGCGTCTCATCATTAAAGATATTAAATATATAAAAAAATATAAATATATTTTAAGGTCTCATATTTAATCCCATTTAAAATTTTAAGTGTAACATAATTAAAACTAAAAAAATGTTACCAAATAATTAAAATAAATGATTTTGCTTCAGAGTACACAAAACTCATATAAAAAATGACAACATGAAATAATTCTCAAACGTTTCATGACACTACAGTCATAAAGAGTTGAGCTATTATATAAAATTTATTAATTAAAATAAAATAAAATTAAATTAACTAAAATTGAATTTTTCCATACAAAAATTTTCGCACAGGTTTTCAATTGTTAGAATTTACTAAGATTCAACAAAAATCACGAAAATATCACAAATGATTTTTAAAAATGTCTAAATTGAATTTAATAATTGGCAGAGCTCAATCCCATTTTTTTTTTCAAAAATCCCCAAAATACCCAAAAATAAATACATGTATTTCTTTAACCATAGAAAAGTTGACAATTTTAGATTTTTTGATTATAATATAAAATTTATGACAATTCCTATATCTTTTCAAAAATCCCCAAATTATTATAATTGCTTTCTCAGCCTTTTTAAACTTAAAAGTGAAATTTAATTGTTTTATTGGAACATTCCCAACTTTTTTCAAAAGCCACCAAAATACCCAAACTTATATTTATTTTTACATTCATAAAAAATGTCAATTTAAAATTTTTTATTATCAAATTTATGAGACATTTTTAGATTTTTTTTTGATAAAAATATCAAGTTTATGAAAACTCCTAGAATTTTTCAAATACCATAATTGCTTTCTCAGCATTTTTGAATTTAAAAATTAAAATTTAATGATTATTTTGAAACAATTACATTGTAAGAGCCCATTGCCAGCTCTTTTCAAAAATCCCCAAAATACCCAAAAGTATATTTACTTTTACATCCACAGAAAAATCTGGCTAATTATCAATTTTAAGTTTGTTTTATTATACAATTCGCAGAATTCTTCAAAAATCTCCAAAATATCTAAATTGATTACCACAAAATTTCTAAATTGATTTTAAGATTTGTCCCATTTTTTTTTTTTTCAAAAATACCCAGATTACATATTTTTATTTTTATAATCATAGAAAAGGTGATAATTTTACATTTTTTTGATCATAACATCAAATTTATAACAATTCCTAGAATTTTTCAAAAATCCCCAAAATATCAAAATTGCTTTCTCAGCATTTTTAAATTGATAATTTAATAAAAAATTGAAATTTAATAATTATATTGAAACAATTACCTTGTTACAGAGCTCATTCTGATTTTTTTTTCAAAAAATCCCTCAAATACCCAAAAGTATATTTATCCACAGAAAAATGTTGCTAATTGTCATTTTTAGTCAAATTTATGACAAATCCCGGAATTCTTCAAAGATCTCCAAAATTACAAATTTAATTTTTACGAAATTTCTAAATAGAATTTGATAATTCCCATATTTCCCAAAAATACCCAAAAGTGCATATATTTACTTGTTTAAACAAAGAAAAATTGACAATTTTAGATTATTTGATAATAATATCCGATTTAGGACAATTCCTAAAATTTTTCAAAAAATCTCCATAATATCAAAATTGCTTTCTCAGCATTTTTAAATTGATTATTTAATAAAAATTTTTATTTTAATAATAATATTGAAACAAAATTGCCTCGTCAGAGCTCATACCCATCTTTTTTTTTTTTGAAAATACCCAAAAGATTATTAATTATTTTTACATCCATTGCAAAAAATCAAAATCCAGAATTCATCAAAAATTTCCAAAATATTAAAATTTATTTCTACAAAATTTCTAAATTGCATTTAATAATTATTAGAGCTCATTCCTCATTTTTTTTTTCAAAAATACCCAAAGGTTTTATATTTACTTGTTTAACCATTGAAAAGTTGAAATTTACTTGTTTAACTATTGAAAAGTTGACAATTTTAGATATTTTTGATAATAATAACAAATTTATGACAATTCCTAGAATTTTTCAAAAATCCCCAAAATATCAAAATTGTTTTCTCAGCATTTTTAAATTGATTATTTAATAAAAAATAATAATTATATTGAAACAATTACCTTAACAGAGCTCATTACCAACTTTTTTTCAAAAATCCCCAAAACGCCCAAAAGGTACATATATTTATACATCCATAGAAAAATGTTGTTAATTTTCAATTTTAGATTTATTTTCTTATCAAATTTATAAAAAATCCCAAAATTCTTCAAAAAATCATAGAAATTGTTGCTAATTGTCAATTTAAATTTTTTTATTATCAACAATTTTTTAAAAATCTTCAAAAGATCAAAATTGGTTTCTAAAAATTTCTAAATTGAATTTAATAATTCTCAGAGCTCATTCCCAAAATTTTTCAAAAATCCCCAAAATACCCAAACGTACATATATTTATTTTTAGAACCATAGAAAAGGTGTTAATTCGAGATTTGCCAAAAAATGTAAATGTAAGTAAATTTATTACACTAAATGAAAGTAAATGAACTATTTACTCTGACACAGTGGGATGGAATCCATACATTTGAGTGCAAAAAGTATAAGGAGTGCTTGTAGAGTGATGAAACTTGGTGCCGACCATTTTCTGAACGCAATTAAGAAAAATATGAAGTTTCGTCAAAATCGGCCACGCCCATAACATACCGCCCATATAACTCAAAATTAATTTTTCGTACAAAATTTTTTGCTTCGGTCCGAATGTCTTGAAATTTTGCACAGAGTTAGAAATGAAGAAAATAGAAAAGTTCTGCAAATTTCGACTGGTAAAAGTTGGTGCTTTTTTACATATTCACAGTGTTGGTGTTTTGTTTTTGAAGGTCCACGGAGGCAACTTATTTTTTTTTCATATCTACTAAGCTTCGTATGCAATCCAAATAATATTTTTTTAATTAGAAAGATCGTGTGGTTTTTCAATAAAAATTAAATTAGAATGTTGGCATTGAAAATTTCGTACATGCATAAACTATTGAGTTGCATGAAAATGTTCATCAGTTTTCGTGTTGCAATAATAAAGTGACTTCACTGCAATTTTTTTCGAAGACAAAATATTAATCTTTACTAAACCAAATTATTCTTAATGAAACATCTTTCCATACAACTACATCATAAGATTTCTGAATAAAATGCTTTTTTGTCAGCAAAATAACACTTAACCTTAACTAGGTTGGATCCTAAAGTGTTTCTAATAAATATCATTAGCCTTTCGTTGCCGGTTACAAACTGTAGCTACCTTTCAATGGGCACATAAATAATATCGCAAATAGAGCACTGACATCGAAAAGTTCTCCCTTGTTCCTTCTGGGATTTATAGGATTACAGGTTGCCTCAACATCTGCCTACTGTGGAATAAAAAATTTTAATACATAATCCGATTTTAGAGGTGATTTTGCAGACATTGCGAAATAAACAAATGTTCTCCTTGAATGCAACAATTTTGCTACGTGAGGTACTCTAATATACACACGCACACACCTATCCATACATATATAAACTTTTAAACAATAGTACGTAATGTACCTGTAGTTTATTTATAAAAAGAAACTACAACAATGTATTTTAATAGTCCAACCGCAATGCCATACAACATATTTATGCTTTAGACAGAGTGTATGTATGTGTGTGAGAGCACTCACGCTTATATGTATGGGTAAGTAGTAACAATCTTAAGGATCTTAACTACTGTACTTGGGAAAGAATGCCTGCCTGCTCTACTCTACTCACACCTGCCATTACAGGGTACTTACACACACATACACACGCATACTCATAAACACACACGGCCACTCTCAGAGACACACACACACTCGCACTCACCTTAAGTGCTGGCACTAGACAACATTAAACTAAACACAAGGCTTTGCAACAGGAGCCTAAGAAGAGTAGTCGTCGTCGCTGCTACCGCACACTCACCCACCCATCACTACAACAAGAACAACAAGTACATATTATGAAATGCGATAGGCACCTGCAAATACTATCTCTACTTCACTTCAACTACTCCTCGTACTACTCGTGCTTTCGTTATTACTTCGGCACTTACAGTCATAAACACACCAATCCACACACACACACTCAAGCTCGCCGGCACACACATGAGTACGAGTACGAACTCATGCCATTACCTCGACGACTCAAAAACAAAGCATAATGTTATGATAAAGACCATGGGATTTGTTTGTGGCCGCTCGCTGCAAGAGACGCGGCAGATGTCGGAGAAATGCAAAAGAGTGTGTTGACAAACAATAATAATAACTCGTACTCATCGTTGTCGTTCGTTCTACATTTGTGTGTAGTGTGCTGCTCATGTGCTTGCAGAGTAAATGCAGCAGTAGGTACTCTACTCTCGCATCTACACAAAGGGGTAATTGTAGTGCAAAAACGGCCGGGCCGGTATGAAGAAGGAGGGACATTTTTTAATAATTTTGCACGAGAAAATGGAAGTTTTTAATAAACTTCCAGAAAGAAATGCTACAAAAAAATCTTAAAAAAATAGGAAAAAATATTTTGTTTTATTTTTAAATTTCTAACATTGTAACAGGGAACATATCTGTGGATAAATATATAAGAAAGGTCATAACTTCCACATTTATCTTTAGATTTTCTTCCAATAGGTCTTGTTTTCTTCTTTAAGGTCCTAGCTATTGCAAAATAAAATAAATAAAAAATATATTGTTACCTATTTTGTAAAGTGCACAATTAACCAAAAATTTTACAAATCATATATTTTTTTAATTTTTTTGCGACTTCAAAGAGTGTCATAACTTCTGCGTTTATCCATAGATCTTCAACATATAGACATTGTTTTCTTCGTTAGAATGTTAGCTATTAAATTTATACAATTTTATGACAATGACCCCATAATTCTTCATAAAACTCCAAATTATCAAAATTGATTTCTACGAAAGTTCTAAATTGAATTTAATAATTTTCTCATTCCCATATTTTTTCAAAAAATAAAAATGTTGCAATTTTAGATTTTAAAATTTTAAATTTAAATTCCCAGAATTTTTCAAAAATCCTCAAAATATCAAAATTGCTTTCTCAGCATTTTTAAATTAACTATTTAATAAAAAATTAAATTTAATAATTATTTTGAAACAATTACCATGACAAAGCATATTCCCATTTTTTCAAAAATATCCAAAATAAAAAGTACATTTATTTTTTAAATCCATATGCAATTGTTAATTTTAGATTTATTTTTTTTTATCAAATTTATGACAAGTCCCAGAATTCTGCAAAATTGCCCAAAATATCAAAATTGTGTTCTACAAAATTTTTAAAATAATTTAATACAAAAATCTATGTCCCAAAAATGTCCAAAAGTTTATTTATTTGTATAACCATAGAAAAGTTGTCAGTTTTAGATTTTTTGATAATAATATCAAATTTATGACAATTCCCAGAATTTTTCAAAAATCCCCAAAATACCAATACCATTTTTACATTTATTTTTTAAATTCATAGAAAAGTGTTGCTAATTGTTAATTTTAGATTTATATTTTTATTAAATTTATGACAAGTCCCATAATTCTTCAAAATTAACCAAAATATCAAAATTGTCTTCTACAAAATTGTTAAAATAATTTAATAATTGTCAATGCCCAATCCCATATTTCCGAAAAATGCCCAAAAAATTATTTATTTATTTCTATAGCCGTAGTTGTCAGATTTAGATTTTTTGATAATAATATCAAATTTATGACCATTCCTATAATTTTTCAAAAATTCCCAAAATACCATAAAGGCTTTCTCAGCATTTTTAAATCGATTATTTAATAAAAAATGGAAATTTAATAATTATTTTGAAACAATTACCATGAAAGAGCTCATTCCCATTTTTTTAAAAACTCCAAATTGAAAAGTACATTTATTTTTTAAATCCATAGAAAAGTGTTGCTATTTGTTAATTTTAGATTTATTTTTTTTTTATCAAATTTATGAAAAGCACCAAAATTCTTCAAAATTGCCCAAAATATCAAAATTGTTTTCTAAAAAAAAAATTAAAATAATTTAATAATAGTCAGAGCTCATTCCCATATTTCCCAAAAATGCCTAAAAGTTTATTTATTTATTTGTAAAACCGTAGAAAAGTTGTCAGTTTTAGATTCTTTTGATAATAATATCAAATGTATGACAATTCCCAGAATTTTTCAAAAATTCCCAAAATACCATAATGGCTTTCTCAGCACTTTTAAATTGATTATTTAATAAAAATTGGAAATTTAATAATTATATTGAAATAATAACCTTGACAGAGCTCATTACTTTTTTTTTCAAAAATACCCAAAAGTATATTTATTTTTATATCCACAGAAAAATGTGTTAAAGTTTTGTGTCAAACATAAACCCGAAAAACAAAATAAAAATTAATTACGTTTCAAAGTCAAAGTAATCGGTAGTTGAAATTTAAAATTTTAAATGGCCCAAGCTATACAATTATTATTTGTATTATTTGTTTGTATTAAAACTTATGTCGTTTCTGGCAGATATCTATGAAATTATTTAAACTAGTTTTTTTCTTTCGGAAATTATACTTAAACTACGAACTCTTCCCGTTAATTGGGAGCTGACCTCGTCTGTGTTTTATTTAAGCCAACATGTGTGATAAAATTTCAGTTTATTTGTTTGAGCTTTACATTTACACAAAAAAGAGTAAAACATATTTTGTATTATAAAGGTATTATATCCTGCATGCAGGCAAAGACACAATGACCGCTCGCCAATCCTTGTGGCAGCACCTACACAAACTCGTCGTTATTATGCAAAAAGTAGCCAAGTCAATAATTTCGGAAAAGCATTTTAAGTTTCCCAACTACTTGAGAAAGAAGGACAAAGAATATTAGGTTTTTTGGACAAGAAAAATTTATAAAATAAATAAAAAACATAATTATCAATAACTCAGGGGAACAAAATGAAACCAATAAGGTTCTGACTATGGATTCTGATAGAGGGGATAAAAAATACAAGTCTATCGACGTTTTTAAAGTTTACGTACGGTGGTCATTTTAGAGATGGATCAATATTTTCCCCTTTTCTAATTATTGTGGTGAATCCACATAGCAAACCTTGTGATCATTTCATTTCAAGTATAGGATGTGTTCAGCAATGTTACCTAAAATACTACGAGGATTATTTTTGTGGAACATTTTAACCCTCTAGTCCTCTATATCGAAATCAAGTTGGTCCCTTTTGTGCAAAAGGGTCATTTCACTCCTTTTGTTCATTCTTGTCATGAATCGGCATAGGTATCCTTGTGATCCTCACATTTTAAGTATAGGATGTGTTCAGCAATATTACACAAAACACTACGAGGACGACTTATAGTGAAATTTGACGTAGAATATTTTTTCCATTCACACCTCCCCCCTAAAATTTGGTTTTGTGGGCCAGTTTAGCACTAATTCGAAAAAAGTACGAAATTAACCCTAAAATGCATATTAAGTTTTCACTTATTTCTGGGATTTATATTTAGTTTAGAGTTTTGCTGTATTCAGAGACTTTGAGTAGAATTTTATGGCAAATATTTTTGTAGAACATTTTAACCCTTTAAACCCAATTTTTGGAGTGTTTTTTACCCTTTTGTTCAAAATGGTCGAAAAAGACCCCTATATTGACGAGCTAGAGGGTTCAAATGTTCCACAAAAATTTTTCTCGTATTGTTTTAAGTAATATTGTTGAATACATTATTAACCTAAAATGTAAGGATCACATGGCTTTCTGTGTTGATTTATTTTAAGAAAAATGAAAAAGGGGGAAATATTCACCATAAAATTAATTTTAAGTTTTGAATTATTTCTGGCATTTAAGATGAGTTTTGATTTTTTGTGTATTCAGAGAATTTAAGTAGAATTTTGTGGGAAATAATTTTTGTATAACATTTTGACCCGTTAAACCATATGTTTTTGGGGTGTTTTTTACCCTTTTTTACAAAAGCGACCAAAAGTCGCCTATAATATTGTGCTAGAGGGTTAAAATGTTCCACAAAAATGTCCCTCGTAGTGTTTTAAGTAATATTGCTGAACACATTGAATACCCGTAATGTAAGGATCACATTGCTTTCTATGTCGAATCATTTTAAGAAGAATGAAAAAGGGGGAAATATTCACCCTAAAATTAATTTTAAGTATTGAGTTATTTCTGGCATTTAAATTGAGTTTAGAGATCTGGTGTATTCAGAGACATTAAGTAGAATTTTATGGCAAATATTTTTGTAGAACATTTTGTCCTTTTAAACCTTTGTTTTTGGGGTATGTTTTTACACTTTTTCCTAAAAAAGGACCTAAGAGACCCCATCGCTGAAGTGCTAGAGGGTTAAAATGTTTTACAAAAATGTTCCTCGTAGTTTTTTAAGAAATATTGCTGAACACATAATATATTTAAAATGTAAAGATCACAAGATATCATATGCCAATTCATTTGAAGAAGAATGAAAAACGGGTAAATATTCACCCTAATATGAATTTTATGTTTGGAATTATTTCTGGCATTTAAATTGAGTTTATAGTTTTGCTGCATTCAGAGACTTTGTGTAGAATTTTTGTAGAATATTTTCACCCTTGTTTTAGGGGTGTTTTTTACACTTTTTTCAAAAAAAGGACCAAAAAGGCCCCTAAATTGAGGAGCTAGGGGTTTAAAATGTTTCACAAAATTATTCCTCGTAGATTTTTAAGTAATATTGCTGAACACGTCTTACACTTAAAATGTAAGGATCTCAAAGTTTCCTATGTCAATTCATCATAAGAATGTGCAAAAAGGGTAAATATTGACACCCTCTAAAATGACCTGCAGACGTAAAGATTATAAACGCCGATACATGTATATTCTTATTTTACCCTCTCTATCAGAATCCGTTCTCAGAACCTTGATATTTTTTGTGTGGGATACATTTGAGATTGGGATACATTTAAGATTTTTAGGATTTTCCATCCTTCCGCATATTCTTATGGGCCAAAACAAAATCAATTTTCATAATATTCCCCCACAGATCCTAAGATTCGTTTGCTTTTTGGAAGTCTCAAATTTTCCTGTCCTTCCCTCCTATTAATTCTTAATGGATTTGGTCCGTTTTTACCCCAATACGCCGACTGTCCTTCTCTCCTATTAATTCTTAATGGACTTGGTCCGTTTTTACCCCAACACACCGACTATATAGCGCCAACACCTACACCGTGATTTTACTACTCGGTGTTATTAGTTGTATCGTACATGTATTGCATACATTTATTACTTCAACATCTGCTACGTTCGGAGGCAGGATGCCGTCCTCTTCGTCGTTGTGTTCACAGTTTTACTTTAATTGCATTGAACTTTTAATTAAAATTCCTTTGCTTACTTTTTTCCCACTTGCCTGCCCACACATGTGTTGCTATAATCCTCGTAAATGTCCTACAACATGCCGACACTGAGCGAGATAGAGAGAGAGTGAGGACAACCGGCTCCTACGGAGCTACGTAACTTCACAACTGATTAGCTTTTGCACTCATTCACTCAGTCACGGAGTCGGTGGTCCTTTGCTACAACTGGCCCTCCTCCTCTTCCTCCTTCGTTTACGCCCTTCATTTTCGGTGCGATCCTTAAACGAGAAGGTGTTAATTTCACAACACTGCCATACGTACGAATGGCCAGGACAATGTTGGTATTTTGTGTGTGTGCCCGAGTGTGCGGGAGCATAGTTTGGTTGGTGTGTTGGCTTTATTCTCGTCTTTTGAGGTCAAAACAGGATGTTGCCAACAAAAATTGCCACAACGTACATTGTAACCGAACCGCAACAATTTGCAACAGACAAGCTACGAAAGCCAAGAAGAAAAGGGAGAAAAAAACAAAGAAAAAATCGAGAGAAGAATATGTCAGTAACCTATGTTGGCAGGCATTTCAAGGTATTAAATAATGCTCCGGCTACCAGCTATCCTACCAACCTATGGCAAAAACATATTAAGGGATTTACTATAATTCCATGGCCAGCGTTGAGAGCATCTTTTTTCCATTTTATATAGACAACAGGCAAAAGCAGGACGAGCCGGATTACAGTAATCTCTTTCTGGTAATTGTAAAATGTATCCTTTGTCAGGGATGTAAAGACTGCACTGTTGGCGGCATATTGATGATGAAAAAACAATAAACCACAAAAACAAAAATTTCACGAAGGACTATGTTTAAAATTATTTGATGAATATTGGCTTTCTAAACTCGACAACGATATTAAAAAATATTGAGATTTTTTTATTTTTTTTTTTACTAAAATTCCAAATTTTGCTGTAAATTCCTTTAATATTTATACTCTCAACTTGGAAATATAAGTCCGATAATGTCTTATTATATGTCAAATAAAAGGTACTAACGATGGCTACAAATTTTGTGATTTGCATTTTCACCTACAAGCAGTAGTTTAGAAAGATTCCACAAAAATTGGGAAAAAATGATTTTTTTTTTGAAAAAAATATTTTTTGATGGCACAAAAAAAATCTTTAAAAAATAAAAAAAAATGTGAAAAAATTATTTGGTTTTATTTTTTATTAGCTAACATTATGACGAAGAAAATAAAGTATATATGTAAGAGATCTATGAATAAATATAGAAGTTATGGCCCTCTTTGTAGACGAAAAATATATATTTTTTAAATCATGATTTTTTAAGGTACCTTTAATATTTGTACTCTCATTTTGGAAAAATAAGTCCAATAACACTCCACAATATTTTAAATTAAATATAATAATGTTGACTACACATGTTTCTAATATAACTTTCACTTAGAACTGGTAGTTTAGATACAGTCCACAGAAAATTGAGAAATAATTATTTTTTTCGCAAAAAAAAATTATTTTTGTTGGCACGAAAAAAATCCATAAAAAATAGAAAAAATTTTGGTAAAAATTATTTTGTTTTATTTTTTAAAAACTAACTTTAGAACGAAGAAAACAGTGCCTATATGTAAAAGATCTATGAATAAATATAGAAGTTATGGAGCCTCTTTGTAAACGAAAAATATATATTTTTTTAAATCATAATTTTTAAAGTACCCTTAATATTTATACTCTCATTTTGGAAATAGAATTCCTATAACACCCCATTATATTTTAAATTAAAGGTACTTGCTATGGCTACAAATGTTGCTAATATCACTGTAACCTAGAAATATTAGTTTAGGAACAGTCTTCAAAAATTAAAAAAAAATATTTTTTTTTTTTCGAAAAAAAATTTGCTGACAGGAAAAAAAATCATAAAAAATAGAAAAAAAATCGGAAAAAAGTATTTTATTTTATTTTATTTTATTTTTTATTGGCTAACAGTTTAACGAAGAAAACATAGGCTACATGTAATAAATCTAAGGATAGATGTAGAAGTTATGACAGTATTTACAGACGCAACAGATTAAGAAAAATAAAATCATGATTTTTTATTTTTGGCTCAAAAAAATATTTAAATATTAGACAATATATTACATTATTTTATTTTTAATAGCTGATATCCTTACGAAGAAAAAAATGCACATTGGAAAAAAAACTAGAGATAAATGTAGAAGTTATGGCCAAATCAATTTAAACAAAAAAAATTGGTAAAAATTATATATTTTATTTTATAATATTTTTTACATTCCTCTACTGCTACAATAAGGGCCATAACTTATTAATTTATCTATATCACTTTCACATAGAGACAGTAGTTTAGACACACTCTTCAAAAAATAGAGAAAAAATATGATTTTTTTCCGAAAAAAAAAAAAAAACAATTTTATTCTGGCACGAAACAAAATCATTAAAAATAGAAAAAAAGCTATTAAAAAATTATATTATTTTTTTTATTAGCTAACATTTTACCGAAGAAAACATGTTCAACATGTAAAAGATCTATGGATAAATGTAAATGGTATAGCCCTCCTTATAAACAAAAAAATGAAAAAATCATGATTTTTTGGTCCGATAACACTCAATTATATGTTCATTGAAAGGTAATTTCCATGGCTTCAAATGTTGATAATTTCCCCTGGAAATAGTAGTTTAGGGACAGTCTCCAAAAAAATCGAGAAAAAAATGATAAAATTATCGAAAAAAAAAAAAAAACAATTTTTGTTAACTTCTATTTTATTTATTCATATATTATTTATATATAGGCGTTGTTTCTTCGTTGTAATGTTAGCTAATAAAAAATAAAATATTATATATTTTTCCTATTTTTGTGGATTTTTTTCGAGCCAACAAAGAATGATTTTTTCGAAAAAAATCAATTTTTTCGAAAAAAAAATCAAATTTTTTTCGAAAAAAAAAAACAATTTTTGCTCTTTTTTGGAGTTTGTTCCCAAGCCTCTGTTTCTTTTTGAAAGTGAACTTTTGGACCCTTCATAATTACCTTTAATTTAACATATAAGCCGGTGTGATCGGGACAATATTTCCAAAATGAGAGCACAAATATTAAATGAACCTTCAACGAAAATTGAAAGGGTTCAATATTTGCCCCTTTGACACATTCTTATGATGAATCGCCACAGGAAACCTTGTGATACTTATATTTTAAGTATAGTATGTGTTTAGCAATATTACTCAAAACACTACCCGGAACATTTTTGTGGAACATTTTAACCCTCTAGCTCATCCATATATGGGTTTTTGGTCACTCTTGCGAAAAGGGAGTTTAACGGGTCAAAATGTTCTACAAAAATATTTGCCGTAAAGTTCTACTTTAAGTCTCTGAATCAGAGCTGTTAAATTTCGATTACGATTAGTAATCAATTACATTACTTTTTAAAAAGAATCGTAATGATTATATAATCCACTATTCAACAATTTCTGATTACTAATTGATTACGATTACAAATAATCAAAAATTAATCAGGATTACTTGCGATTACTGAAAAATAACAATAACAGAAAAAATCAAAACTGACATATATTGAAAAGTCAAAAGTTTTGACAAACAGACTACTATGACTCTCATACCGATTTCGCGAGAATCAAAAGTAATCACAAAAAACCAAAAGTAATCAAAAGTAATCTTTTAAAGTAGTCGAACTCATTTTTGATTACTTTTGATTATTTTTCAGTAATCGCAAGTAATCCTGATTATTTTTTGATTACTTGTAATCGTAATCAATTACTAATCGTATAAAACTGAATGTAATCGTATTGTAATCATTACTTCTACTTTAAAAAAAGTAATCTAATTACTAATGATTACGATTACTAATCATTAATTAACAGCTCTGCTCTGAATACACCGTAACTGTAAACTCAAGTGAAAAGTCAAAAATAAGGTAAAACATAAAATGCATTTTAGGGTTAATTTTGTACTTTTTCCAAATTGCTACAAATTTGTCTCTCAGAACTGAGTTTTAGGGGGGTAGTGTGAATGGAAAAAATATTCTACGTCGAATTTCACTGTAAGTAACCGAACAAATGAAAGTTGTAGCTATAATGTATATAATTAAAATAACAGAATCAATTTTAGTATTTAAACAAGAAATTATTTATTAAATTAAATATTAAATTTTAGCTCTTGGTAATTCTTTACCATTTAATTGTAGAGGGTTAAAATGTTCCACAATAATGTTCCCTGTAGTGTTTTAACCCTAGAAAGTCATCCTTATTTTTTGTACACTAACGTTTGTACACTGCGCGTCGTCATTTTGACGAAGGATGACGGTGCAGGGTTAAGTAATATTGCTGAATATATGCTATACTTAAAATCTAAGGATCACAATGTTTTCTTCCAATTCTTTGTCAGTATGTGCGAAAGTGGAAAATATTAACCCTAAAATGAATTTTAAGTTTTCTCTTATTTCTGGATTTTAAGTTGAGTTTAGAGTTTTGGTGTATTCAGAGACTTTTAGTAGAATTGTGTTGCAAATATTTTTGTAGAATATTTTGACCCGCCAAACTCCTTTTTTGGTGGTGTTTTTTCCACTTTTGCGCAAAGAGGACAAAAAAGACCCCTTCGTTGGGGAGTTAGAGGGTTAAAATGCTCCACGAAAATGTTCCGCGTAGTGTTTTAAGTAATAATGCTGAATATATGCTATATCTAAAATGTAAGGATCACAAGGTTTCTTGTGCTGATTCATCTTAAGAATATGAAAAAATGTGAAATATTAACCTTAAAATGGATTTTAAGTTTTCACATATTTCTGGCGTTTAAGTTGACTTTTGAGTTTTGGTAAATTCAGAGACTTATAATAGAATTTTATGGCAAACATTTTTGTAGAACATTTTGACCCGCCGTACCCCTATTTTAGTGGTGTTTTTTTCACTTGTGCGCAAAAGGGACCAAAAGACCCCTTCGTTGGGGAGTTAGAGGGTTAAAATGTTCCACAAAAATGTTCCTCGTAGTGTTTTAAGTAATATTGCTGAAGACATGCTATATCTAAAATGTAAGGATCACAAGGTTTCTTGTGATGAATCATCTTAAGAATATGAAAAATGGTGAAATATTAACCCTAAAATGAATTTTAAGTTTTCACATATTTCTGGCGTTTAGTTGACTTTTGAGTTTTGGTAAATTCAGAGACTTATAATAGAATTTTATGGCAAACATTTTTGTAGAACATTTTGACCCGCCATACCCCTATTTTAGTGGAGTTTTTTCACTTGTGCGCAAAAGGGACCAAAAGACCCCTTCGTTGGGGAGTTAGAGGGTTAAAATGTTCTACAAAAATTTTCCGCGTAGTGTTCTAAGTAATATTGCTGAACATATGCTTTACTTAAAATGTAAGGATCACAAGGTTTCTTGTGCTGAATCATCTTATGAATATGAAAAAAAGGTGAAATATTAACCCTAAAATGAATTTTAAGTTTTGACTTAATTTTGGTTTTAAGTTGAGTTTAGAGTTTTGGTGTATTCAGAGACTTGGCGTAGAATTTTATGGCAAACATTTTTGTAGAACATTTTTACCCGCCGTACCCCTATTTTTGTGGTGTTTTTTTTCACTTTTGCACTAAAGGGGCCAAAAAGGCCCCATCGCTGAGGAGCAAGAGCTCGTTTAACCGTAGAGTGTTAAAATGTTCTACAAAAATGTTCTTCGTAGTGTTTTAAACAATATTGCTGAACACATTGTATACCTGAAATGTAAGGATCACAAGGTTTCCTAAGCCAATTCATCATAAGAAGGTTTAAAAGGGGGAAATGTTAACCCTAAAGTGAATTTTAAGTTTTGACTTATTTCTGGCATTTAAATTGTGTTTAGAGTTTTGCTGTACTTAGGGATTTTGAGTAGAATATTATGGCAAACGTTTTGACTCGTAGTATTGGTACTTTTTCAATTTTGTACAAAAGGGACTAAAATGACCTTTAAATTGATGAGCTAGAGGGTTAAAATGTTCCTAGTAGTGTTTTAAGTAATATTGCTGAACACATCTTATGCTTAAAATATAAAGATTTCAAGGTTCCATGTGCTGATCCATCCTAAGAATGTGCAAAAGGGGGAAATGTAGACCCCTTCTCTAAAATGCCGATTAAGTCGCCTATATTGAGGAGATAGAGGGTTAAACTATTCTACAAAAATGTTCCTCGTTATGTTTTAAATAATATTGCCGAACACATCCTATGATTAAAATATAAGGATTTCAAGGTTCCCTGTGCTGATCCATCCTAAGAATGTGCAAAAGGGGGAAATGTAGACCCCTTCTCTAAAATGACGATTAAGACTCCTATATTGAGGGTTAAAATATTCTACAAATATGTTCCCCGTAATGTTTTAAATAATATTGCCGAACACATTGTGTACCCAAAATGTAAGGATCACAAGGTTTCCTTTACCGATTCATCATAAGAATGTAAAAAGGGGGAAATATTGACCACCTCTAAAATGATCTCCCTAAAAAGTTACATTTTGTTCCGCAGTGTTATTATTTATTTCTTTGGTTTTTCTGATTTTTTGATTCTTGTTTTCTTGGATTGGATTCAATTCTTAGGTTCTTTATATTAGAACAAATATGATTTGATTCCTTTGCTTAGCTGGCCATGGAACATTAAAAGCACTGAAAAGGCGTTAACAATAGCTTTAGCTTTGGTGGTATAGAAAATTAGGCCAAAACTTTGTTTTTTGAGTCTAATAAAACTGTGTGTGCGGTTGTGGGCGTCGGGCGTCTACCAAAGAGGTTGTAGAAAAATGATTAAGAATACTACAACATTGAGTAATTAAAAGTTGGCTGTAAGAAGCAGCACTACATATATACAAAGTGGACAAAAGTTTTTTTTTAATTTTAGTAACAGAAGGATAACAAACATCCCTGCTTCCCTTTTGGCACACCATCTTCTTTGTAAAGGCTTTACCGTCCTTATTATAAATAAGAAAAAAATAGAGGAGGGTTTACGCTCATTTGTATTACATCCACTGCTATTAAGTGTAGGTTGTTGGCGTTTTTTCCCCCAAAGAAGTGTCAAAAAGTTTAAAAAGGTTTCCATAATCTCATTTGTTCCACGTCCCCGTGTGACAACATCAAAGTCATGCAGGCAGAGCAACCCTTATCTGGGCCGTATAACTAATCAGACACTAACCACCCTGGACAATGGATGAACCTCGCCACAACCCTGAACAGCCAGAGCCACGATGCGTTTTTAGCTGGAACTTATTAATGAAAAGCCTCAAAGGACATGGCACTACAATTGATAGATTTTGTCCTTTCGGACACATACACATTTACAGCGTCCTCCTCCATATCAGCCAGAGGCTTAACTGGTGCGTGTGGTTGTGTTGTTGTTTCTAAATGTCATTGTTGTCATTTGTTAACCTTATTGTTGTGTTTCCTGTTTCCTCTTTAAGAACCCCACCACCGCCTCTTACTATTTAATCACAAATCAGGGAATTATTCTACGAATTCTTCTGGGATTTCTGATTTTGCTGGTTTTTGCTTGTTTTGTCCTCTTTCGTTTCTTTTTCTTTCTGACCAAATACTGAAGGTCATGCCGGCTCGATATTGTAATCAATATTGTATGATGTTATTGATTATCATCTATGTACTGATGTTGTTTAAATAAATCTCTAAATGTCCTTGGCGATATTTATGTGGGGGGAAAGTGATTAGTTACAAAGCCTACTTATCCTGTATTAAGATCTTTTTCTTCCTCTTCTTTTGTGGCGAACATTTCAGCTCTCGATTCATGTGCGAGGATTAGTGTGGGAGTCCTTTGGCCTTACAGTGTGATAATAGTGGATTTTGTATGAATTTAAGGTCACCGAGTCCTTTCAAGATAACAAAAGCAGGCTATACTTATACACAATGTATATATGTCCTTGCAGATATAAGTAGCCAATTCAGATGGGTGTAAATTTTGTGGAAAAAAATTAAACAGGATTCTGACAAAGGATTCTGATAGAGGAATTAAAAAATAAAAGTTTACTTATTTAGGAGACATTCTTATGATGAATCCACTTAGGAAACCTTGTGATCCTTACATTTTAAGTATACAATGACTTCAGTAATATTATTTAAAGCACTACGAGGAATATTTTTGTACAACTTATTAACCCTCTAGCTCTTCGGTATAGGGGTCTTTAGGGTCTCTTTTGTAAAAAAGTGTAAAAAACTCCTCTAAACTGGGATTTAGCGGGTAAAAACATCCCTAAAACTGGGATTTAACTGGACAAAATATTCTACAAAAATATTGGCCATAAAATTTAGCTATAAGTCTCTGAATAAAGCAAAACTCTAAACTAAATTTAAATCCCAGAAAGAAGTCAAAAGTTAAAATTCTTTTTAAGAGTGAATATTTCCCTCTTTCGCACATACTTCTTATGATGAATCGGCTTAGGAAACCTTCAGATCCTTACATTTTAAGTATACAAAGAGTTCAGCAATATTACCTAGAAAACTACGAGGAACAGTTTTGTGGAACATTTTAACCCTCTAGCTTCACAATATAGGGTTCCATTTGGCCCTTTTTTTAAAAAGGATAAAAACACCCCTAAAATAGGGATTTAACGGTTAAAAACAGCCCTAAACCAGGGATTTAACGGATCAAAATGTTCTACAAAAATATTGGCCATAAAATTTTGCTATAAGTCTCTGAATAAAGCAAAACTCTAAACTAAATTTAAATCCCAGAAAGAAGTCAAAACATAAAATTAGTTTTAGGTTGAATATTTCCCTCTTTCGCACATACTTCTTATGATAAATTGACATAGGAAACCTTGTGATTCTTACATTTTAAGTATGCGATGTGTTCAGCAACAGTACTTAAAACACTACGAGGAAAATTTTTGTGGAACATTTTAAGCCTCTAGCTCCTCAGCGAAGGGGTCTTTTTGGTTCATTTTGTGCAAAATACTACGAAACTCCACCGAAACCCGATTTAACGGGTAAAAACACCCCTAAAACATGGGTTTAACAGATCAATATATTCTACAAAAATCTTTGCCATAAAATTATAATATAAGTCTTTGAATACACCAATATTCAAAACTCAACTTAAATGCCAGAAATAATTGAAAAATTAAAATTAATTTTTTTGGTGAATTTTTTGCACATTCTTATGATGATGAATGGACATAGGAAACTTTCTGATCCTTACATTTTAAGCATATGATTTGTTGATCATCATTACTTGAAACTCTATGAAAAACAGTTTTGTGGAACATTTTAACCCTCTACTGTTAAATGGTAAAGAATTACCAAGAGCTTAAATTTAAAATTTAATTTAATAAATAATTTCCTATTTAAATACCCAAATTGCTACTGATATTTTATTTATATGGATTATATCTACAGCTTTCTTTTGTTCGGTGACTTATAGTGAAATTTGATGTAGAATATTTTTTCCATTTGCATCACCCCCTTAAAATGTAGTTTTTTGGGGCAATTTTGCATCAATTCGGAAAAAGTACAAAATTAACCCTAAAATGTGTATTAAGTTTTGACTTATTTCTGGCCTTTGAATTTAGTTTTGAGTTTTGGTGTATTCAAAGACTTTGAGTAGAATTTTATGGCAAATATTTTTGTAGAAAATTTTGACCCGCCGAACCCCTTTTTTAGGAATGTTTTCGAGCCTTTTTTACAAAAGGGACCAAAAAGACCCCTATATTGAGGAGCTAGAGGGTTACAATGTTCCACAAAAATGTTCCTCGTAGTGTTCTAAGTAATATAGCGGAACACATTTTATACCCAATATTGAAGGATCACAAGGTTTCGTGTGTCTATTCACATAAGATTATGCAAAAGGGGGAATATTCACCCTAAAATGAATGAATGTAGTTTTGACTTATATCTGGCATTTAAATTTAGTTTAGAGTTTGGTTATATTCAGAGACTTTGAGTAGAATTTTATGGCAAATATTTTTGTAGAACATGTTCAATCCTTAAACCCCTGTTTTAGGGGTTTTTCCCCCCTCTTTACAAAAAGGTCCAAAAAGACCCCTTTAGTGTGCAGCTAGAGGGTTAAAATGTTCCACAAAAATGTTCCTCCTAGTGTACTAAGTAATATTGCTGAACACATTGTATACCTAAAATGCAAGGATCACAAGGTTTCCAATGGCGAATCATTATAAGAAGAATGCAAAAGTGGGAAATATTCGCCTTAAAGTGAATGAATGAAGTTTTGACTTATTTCTAGAATTTAAATTGAGTTTAGAGTTTTGATGTATTCAGAGACATTGTGTAGAATTTTATGGCAAATATTTTTGTAGAACATTTTCTCCCCTTTAACCCCGGTTTTAGTGGTGTTTTCGCCCCTTTTTTATAAAGGTCCTAAAAGACCCCTTTACTGAGGAGCTAGAGGGTTAAAATGTTCCACAAAAATGTTGCTCGTAGTGTTTTAAATAATATCGCTGAACACATTATATACCTAAAATGTAAGGATCACAAGGGTTACTATATCACTAGATTTTGCAAAAGGGGGAAATATTCAAATCAATGAATGAAGTTTCGACCTTCGTTTTCGCCAATTTTTTATAAAAAGGACCAAAAAGACCCCTTTACTGAGGAGCTAGAGGGCTAAAATGTTCCACAAAAATGTTCCTCGTGGTGTTCTAATCAATATTGCTGAACACATTGTATACCTAAAATTTAAGGATCACAATCCTTCATATAACAGTTCATCATCATAAGAATGTTCAAAAGGGGAAATATTCATCATGAAATTTTGGCTTACTTCTGGCATTTAAATTGAGTTTAGAGTTTTGTTGAAGTCAGAGATTTTGAGCAGAATTTTATGGCAAATATTTTTGTAGGATATTTTCACCTCTTAAATTGCTGTTTTAGGGTTGCATTTTACCCTTTTGTACAAAAGTGTGTGCAAAAGGGGGGAAATATTGATCGCCCTCTAAAATGACCAGCAGACATAAACTTTCAAAACCCCGATACACGTGTAATCATTTTTTAACCCGTCTTTGTTACTAAATTATTTTTCTGTATAAATAAATATTTTTATTGGAAATGGTCTTAATCAATGTTATCTTTTTCTCTTTCCTTCTCGTTTCAGGTGAGTAATACTTCAAAGTTGGTTTTATGATGACAAGGCAATACCCCGTAAAAAATCACCAGTTCTTATAAAGGACTCTGTTGTTTGTATAAAATACTTTGACTTTGAGCTCTATGGCATTTAGGTTTTCCATATTTTGTACATCTATATGAATTATGAATTTGAAAAAATATCTAAGTTTAATTGAATAGAAAACTACTTACATAAAAAATTCTAAAGCACTGAATTTATATGTTTATAATGACAAGCAAAAAAAAACACAAATACTTTCAATTTATCATGCAAACTGTCGGCTTTTTTCTCGGAACTAAGTTTTAACTTTGGCCTCCCGAAATGAATTAAATTGAAATTTTGCGCTTACATTTGGGCAAGTGAACTGGGCTGACCTAGATTTGATGATTGAAAAGATATTCTTTGTACAACTGCAAATGCAATAAGTTTGTTGGCATGCCACCCCCATCCTGCCCAGCACCACCCAGAAATGGTTCCCATTTCCTAACATGCACAGGAAAATAAGAGGAAAACTCTTTCAGCCGGATATTCACGAAAAAGGCAAATAAATAAAATTCTATTAAAGAAATGGATACCCGAGTATTGAAAAAATCTTCTTCTCCTTTTTTGGGGGGAGGAGGGGGAAGACATCATCACATAACAATGATGAACTCTTGAAAGTAAAAGGAAAAGGAAGTTGTGTGTGTGTGTGTGAAAGAGCAAGAGGGCTAGATGGAGCGAGAAAACGTTTAAAACTATTTGTAAAGGATGCTATAAACATATATTTCTTTAGGATTAGGCCATAGCCATAGCTATGTAAAAGGAAACATAAAATGAATGTCCTCAAGGAAAAAGGTGGCATCCTTTTCTTTGTATGTACATATGTATGTGTGTGTGTCTATGTTCGTGATAGTATGTATAAAGGATTTAAGAAAAGGTTTTTGCACAATATAAACTTTTTTAATAAAATACCCGCACAGTGTCATCGCAGGGCAATTAAAGAGCAGTGGATATTTTAGCAAAACAGCTTTGCTTTCATATTTCCAATCAGATCAGAACAAATGATGGTTGTTTACGGAGAACTAAACTCATCGGGGTCAATGGTGGACGAAAATGGGTAAAAATACACAAAAAACCAAAAACTGCCTCCGAGTTGCTCCAGAGGGGTTAAATGTAAGGCCATTTATTTCTTCAACATCTTTTTCGAACAAAAATAACACCTAGTCCGACTGCTCAAAGGGGCTCCCATACAAAAATTATTTTTTTTATAAAATTTGCTCCCAAAGGGAAGTCAAATGTATGACCAACCCCCAATATTTTTTTCAGCTCGCGCATTTTCTCAGAACATGCCTACCCTCTATCATAAAACCTTAAGGTGGTCCATACATTTTTAATTTTTTTTTGTGAAATAAAGGCCCAAAACTGCCTCGGAGTCGCTCCAGAGGGTTAAATGTAAGACCAACCCCCATTAGTCTTCCCTCACTAATTTTTTTCGAACACACTTATCCCCTATCCCCACTCCTTAAGGGCGTTCCCATACAAAAATATTTTTTTTTTAAATTTAGCTTCCAGTTCTCTTACTGATCCAAGGAGGCCCCTAGGGGAGTCAAACGTATGACCAACCCGCAATATTTTTTCAGTCTCAATATTTTCTCAGAACATACCTACCATCTATCTTCAAACCTTAAGGTGGCCCCCATACGTTTTTAATTTTTTTATGAAAGAAAGGCCCAAAACTGCCCCGGAGTCCCCCATAGAGGAGAGACGTGTAAGACTGGCAGCCATTAATTTTCTCTCCCCAATATTTTCTCCTAACATACCTACCGTCTATCACCACTCCTTAAGGGCGTTCCCATACAAAAATAATTTTTTTATAAAATATGCCCCCAGCAGCCTTACTGACCCAAGGAGGCCCCTAGTGGAGTCAACTGTATGACCAACCCGCAATATTTTTTCAGTCTCAATATTTTCTCAGAACATACCTACCATCTATCTTCAAACCTTAAGGTGGCCCCGTACATTTTTTATTTTTTACATTTTTTTATTATGAAAGAAAGGCCCAAAACTGCCCTGGAGTCACCCCTAGAGGAGAAGACATGTAAGACGGGCCACCATTAATTTTCCCTCCCTAACATTTTTTTTCGAACTCACTTACCCCCTATTCTCAACCCAAACAAAAAATATATTTTTAAAAAATTTGCTCCCCCTGTCTAACTGCCCCAAGGAGGCCCCTAGTGGAGTCAAAAGTATGACCAACCCGTAATATTTTTTCAGTCTCAATATTTTCTCAGACATACCTACCATCTATCTTCAAACCTTAAGGTGGCCCCCATACATTTTTAATTTTTTAATTTTTTATTATGAAAGAAAGGCCCACAACTTCCCCGGACTCACGCCCTAGAGGGGAAACATGTAAGACGGGCCACCATTAATTTTCCCTCCCTAACATTTTTTCGAACTCACCCCCTATTCCCACCCCATACTAAAACTATATTTTTAAAAAATTTGCTCCCACTGATCTAACTGCCCCAAGGAGGCCCCTAGGGGAGTCAAATGTATGACCGACCCCCAATATTTTTTTAGTTCCAATATTTTCTCAGAACATAAATACCCTCTATCTTCAATCTTTATTATATTTTATTTTTTTTTTATGAAAGAAAGGCCCAAAACTGCCTCGAAGCCGCCCCTAGAGGAAAGACATGTAAGGTGGGCCCCATTAGTTTTCCCTCCCTAACATTTTTTCCAAACACACTCGGCACTCCATAAGGGGGCTCCCATACAAAAAAAATTTTTTTTAAATTTGTTGCCACCGCTTTTTCAACCCCCTCATTTTCTCAACCCTTAAGGTGACATCCATACATTTTTTTTTAATTTTTATATTTTTTACGACAGCAAGGGCCAAAATGACCCCGAGTCACCCCTAGCTGGGTTAAATGTAAGACCAACCACATTAGTTTTCCCTCCCTAACATTTTTTCCGAAGACATAACCTCACTCCTTAAGGGGGCTCCCATACAAAAAATTAATTTTTATAAAATTTGCTCCCATCGCTCTAACTGCCTCAAGGAGGCCCCAAGGGGAGTCAAAGGTATGGCCGACCCCCAATATCTTTCCAACACGCGCATTTTCTCAGAACATGCCTACCCTCTATCTTCAACCCTTAAGGTGGTCCCCATACATTTTTAATTTTTAACACCTTTTTTTAAGGAAAGAAGGACCCAAAACTGTCCCGGAGTCGCCCCTAGCTGGGTTAAATATCAGACCAAACCCCATCAGTTTTCTCTCCCCAACATTTTTTCCGAACACACATACCATCTATCACCACTCCTAAAGGGGACTCCCATACAAAAACTATGTTTTTATACAAATTGTTCCCATGGCTCTTGCTGGCGCAAGGAGGCCGCTAGTGGAGTCAAATGTAAGACTGACCCTCAAAATTTTTTCAATGCCAATATTTTCTCAGAACATAACTGCCCTCTATTTTCAATCCTTAAGGTGGTCCCCATACATTTTTTATTTTTTTTTATGACAGCAAGGCCAAAACTGCCCCCAAGTCACTGCTAGAGGGGATACATGTAAGACCAACCTCCATTAATTTCCCCTCCCATTTTTATATTTTAAAATTTTTTAAGACAGTAAGGGCCAAAACTACCCTGGAGTTGGCCCTGGCCGGGTTAAGGGGAGACATGTAAGACCAACCTCCATTAATTTTCCCTCCCATCTTTATATTTTATGTTTTCTTAAGACAGTAAGGGCCAAAACTGCCCTGGAGTCGCCCCAGGCCGGGTTAAGGGGAGACAGGTAAGACCAACCTCCATTAATTTTCCCTCCCATTTTTATATTTTATATTTTTTAAGACAGTAAGGGCCAAAACTGCCCTGGAGTCGCCCCTGGCCAGGTTAAGGGGAGACATGTAAGACCAACCTCCATTAATTTTCCCTCCCATTTTTATATTTTATATTTTCTTAAGACAGTAAAGGCCAAAACTGCCCTGTAGTCGCCCCTGGCCGGGTTGAATGTAAGACCAACCTTCATTAATATTCCCTTCTTAAAATTTTTTCCGAATACACTTATCCTCTATTCCCACTCCTTTAGGGGGTTCCCATACAAAAATTAAATTTAAAAATTAAATGTCATCATTTTTATGGATTTTTCAGAATTTTGGCCACATTTTCCCATTTTCGCCCATAGTGCTATGCTCTCATTTTTGAAAAAAAGTAAGGACCTCTCGTAAATAACTCATGGTTTATATTCACATCAAATGCGGTCCTATGCTCCACATTAGAACGAGGGTGATAAATATATAAATGCGGCAATTTTGCTTGTTGACATATCCATTGAGCCAAAAATGAGCCTAATCACAGAAGAAGAATAAGAATGTTGCGATAAAACTGTGGGTTGTCTTCCAAATAATTTTCTGCTCGTACAGCCCACCTAATTTTCAGAGACCAAATATATTTATGGCATCACGCTCTCACTTTCACTCTCAATTATGAAGTTGGAGTTGCCACATCTTAATGAAAGCGAATAATTAAAACAACAAACTAAACTAATTTTTAATTTTACTCATTGAATTACATTCGGATGCCAGTTATTTCGATCAAGCTTTTTTTCTGCTTCCGAAGGAAATTTTGTTTTTTTGGTGATGGAAAGATGGTTGACTATATTGAACTATAAACACTTTGACCATGTACCGGGTGATAAATATATAAATGCGGCAATTTTGTTTGTTGACATATCCATTGAGCCAAAAATGAGTCTAATCACAGAAGAAGAATAAGAATATAGCGATAAAACTGTGGGCTGTCTTCCAAATAATTTTCTGCTCGTACAGCCCACCTAATTTTCATAGCCCAAATATATTCATGGCATCACGCTCTCACTTTCACTCTCAGTTTTGAAATTGGAGTTGCCACATCTTAATGAAAGCGAATAATCAAGTTTTTTCTGCTTCCGAAGGAAATTTTGTTTTTTGATGATGGAAAAATGGTTGACTATACTCAACTGTACACACTTTGACCATGTACGTATTTCATATCCTGTGTGGGGACAACTCATCAGTGGCGCTTCTGTATAGAGTGTTTGTGTTCCCACGTTGTTATCAGACGTATATATAGTTGCAAGTAAGCCTTTCTTATTTTTCTGTTATTAAAAATCAAGTTGGAAATCAAATTTATTGAGAATAATTTATATTTTTTTGTATAAATTTTTGTTACTCAAATAGTATTTTATCTCTAGTATTTTTCTTCTTCTTGCGCACTTTTGAAACGATTTAATTTATTTAGTTAAAATGCACAAAATACACAAAATTTTGAAAAATATAAATTGTGAAATAGAATAAATAGAATAGCCTCTAGAATAGAATAGAATAGAATAGCCAAGAGTGATTCGGCCCAATGTTCCTGGTCTTAGGTTGTGTTTTAATGAAAATATCTTTGCTACAATTTCGATAAGAGTCCATAAAGATAAAAGGATATATCTTTAAAAAAATATAAACACCACTAGCCTTCATATTCCCATTTCTAACAAAATGTATTAGCAATTATATTACGCTTCTCTGCTTTCGCTGTGAATCTATGATGCCATAAGTCAATTTTATGCCATTCTGGCCTTAGCCACAACAAAATCCTATAAATCAAAACTTTATTAACGTTGCTGATACAGTTGGCCCTGCTATTTTACAGCGCAACACTTCGCCTATTTTTATTTTTTTGTTGCTGGCCTCTCGATACCAACTAATCTCTCTTGCTCTCTCTTGTCCCCACCGCCTTCCGCCCTCCCCCAAACGAAACAGTTAACAACTTGTTAAACTTTTTTATCCTCAGATTTACGAACCTCCACCATCCACCATACCATCGTCCCCAACCTCCGGCTGTACTCTATTGTATTGTGACAATTCCATGGATATCATGCCCCCTCTCGCCTCAACCGCAGTTGGCAACTCTATTTAAAGCGACAAGGCTTTACAAAACTATGCCATTAAGATAAAAAAATGCGAGTGGATCATTCCCCCCACCGTGCTCTTCGCCCAGCACATCGGTCTTCGCTCTTCGTTATACTCAACAAGCCGATGTTGTTGAGGAAGGTTCAATAGGCCGTAAATATTCCCATTGAAGTGCCGTTTTCTATGCCATATGGATGTGTGTAAGAGAGAGTGTTTGTGTGTTTGTGTAGAGAAAATGGTGCTGCTGTTGTGTGTGAGAAGTAGAAATCCCTCTTTAAAAATATTATTTAACGACCGCATTCATAGACACTCAAACTCACTCAACATAACGCCACAACAAGAGGAGAATCTAGCAAAAAAAAATGAGAGAAAAAAAAACAAAGCAGCCGCTCTGAAATCGAAGGAGAATTTAGTTCATGTTATGATTATGACTTTGTCGTTGGTCGTTGTTACTGTTGGTGCTGTTCATGTTGCCATTCAGGCGATTGTCGGCGGTCGCACAGTGTTTTGTCACCTCAACAAAGAGTGGATAAAAATACAAAAATTATACCATTATAAGAGTGACTTCAGACAGACAGCGCAGTTTGGACCGCTCAGATGTTATGCGGTTAGAGAGAGAGACAAAAATGTATCTTGACTGTCTACAAAGATTCCTATGCCTAAAGAGGAAAGTGCTTCCTTTATTGTGAAGACTTTTGTCTGAAAGAAGCTGCTGCTGTCAGGAAGTCGAAATGAACGGCAAGCTTTCTCTGAGAAGACACCGATACAGTGGCATCTAGCGGAGGATAGTGGCAAACTGATGTCTGACATCTTATGGCATGATCTTCGATAGTACAGTGAATGTGTGCAGACTATGGCCACTAACAACATATACTGTTGGATCTAGCGGAGGCTGCTGCTGTCAGGGAGTCGGCATGAACATGCTTTTTCTGAGAAGACAACGGAGCCAACTCCAAAATCCCTTTCGGAGAGACAAAATGCCAGTTTGACTGTCTACAAAGATTCCTATGTGTATCGTTGTGCCTCCTTTATTGCGAATAATTGTCTGAGACATGCTGCTGCTGTCAGGAAGTCGAAATGAACGCGTTAGGCAAGCTTTCTCTGAGAAGACGCTTATACAGTGGCATCTAGCGGAGAATAGTGGCAAACTGATGCCTGACATCTTATGGCTGGGTCTTCGATAGTGCAGTGGATGTGTGCAGACTGTGACCATTAAAAACCTATATAGTTGGATCTAGCGGAGGCTAGTTGCGAAGATTTGCGTCTGAAAGACGCTGCTGCTGTCAGGAAGTCGGAAAGTGCATAATAGTCCAGCTTTTTCTGAAAGGAAGAAGCGGAACCAACACCACAATCCATTTAGGAGCCGTCCGTGTCACAGTCTCATAATTAGGTATCCAACTCCAAAATCTTTTTTGGAGCCGTCCGTATATATTTCAGTGTAATAATTGGGTATCCTCTCTCCCACTTCATCCTTGAAGGGAATTTGAGCTCGAATTGCTTTGCTTTTTCTGAAAAGAAGAAGCGGAAATTGATATAAAAGATCTAATCAAATATCTCAACCTTTCAGGCTCTATAGATAACAGACCTTACCGAATGGTGTGATCCATTTAAAACGGTGTCTTGACGCTCCCGTGAGAGCGGCCACGTAAACCAACCAATACATTGGGTGCAAGGACACTGACCGATCGAAAGTAATGAAAGGATTGAAGAACTGGCTATAGGAGAGATTCAGTTTCGATCGACATGGAGGGCGCTAAACGCCGGTGCCTTAAGGCACTACACCCAACCAAGGATACTATACGATCGATGGAACGACAGGGCTGAAGAAGAGGGTCAGGCCTCAAATTGATTGACATGGAAGGCGGTAAACCCTTCTAAGCGACGGGAATGGAACTGGGAAAATGAGTAACTTCAGCCCATTGGATAACCTGGGATTTTTCTACGACCAAAGACTTATGGAATAAGTAACTGATAAGAATTAGTAAAATTAAAGTCAGCGTCAATCAAACCATCGTGAGGTAGTTCTCACAAGACATTTACGCATCATGGGGCGCATCTACGCCTCATGGGGCGATCTGACTTGAAAGAGCGCAGGTCATGCGGAGTGGACCCGGTGGCACACTTTCTTTGTCATTGTCATTACGAGTCTGAGAGTCCGACACCTTTCGGAGTTGATATTACCCGGCCTGAATCACCTTAAGGGCACTGGTTGTCAAAATTAATTAAGTTAATGATGGAATTCCTAAAATAGTTGAAAACTGCTCTGCTTTCCCCCTTAGGTTTTTTAATCAAAGCGTACATCTGACAGACTTGCTGGTCTGAGCCTCCCTTTCCTGGACATGACTCTCCTTCAACCACTCGGGCTGTCGGGACTTAACCTAACCTAAACCACCACGCGAACGCACAAAGTATTTTCATTGTTGATCCATGATCCAAAATAATGTTCAATGTTTATGCTCATTTCCATCTTAACGGCTTCGTTAATCGTTCAAATTGTCGGTTGGGGTTCAGAAAGTACACAAGCGATTGTTGAGAAACAAATGCATCCCCAGGGTATCACTGTTTGAAGGGAACTTTCGCCTGAAGGCAATATCGGATCACATTCTGCAAAAAGTCGACTGATCTCCCAACAACCGACTGACTCGCTATCATGTCAATATAATCCAGTTGTGTGTTTATGCTCTCGACCTAGCCCTTTTAGAGAAAAGAGGAACGGCCTACAACTGAAAATTGCTCGCGAGCCAGTTCAACAGATTGCTCTGGCACGCAAGAGCGCTCATAAAATAACCTCGTTAATTTATTGTTGAGAATTGACCCACAACGCTTCATTGTTTAGCGGGGACTTTGGCCTGAAGGCAACATCGGGCCATATTTCTGCAAAGATTGGACTGTTCACCCAACAACAGTTGATAGGCCTCAATATCATGACAAGATAATCCTGTTTTGTGAGTGTCTAAATTGCATGAGTGTGGACAATTTGTGGTTTTAAGAAGAACAGTGAGTGAAATCGCTCTTTTGCTCTTGCCTTAGCCCTTTTAGAGAGAGAAAATTGCTCGCGATCCAGTTCAATAGACTGCTCGGGCACACAAGAGCGCTCTTAAAATAAGCTCTCGTATAAGAACAGTCAACAAGCCATATTTCGTCGGGTATCCACACATTCGATTGAACGAAGAGCTTCTGTTTGAATATGCTCTTCGAGATGCATGTGTTATTTCTGGATTAGGGAATTTCCCAGTTTCACCCGACTGTTATTCGATTTATTGAAATTTTTTTGCCTTTGGGATTTCTTGACGCATCGGGTCATCAAACTCACGAGCGCATACAATTATGCTAAACTGTTGTGAAGCTATGCTGGGTTTAACTCATTGACATGCTTGTAAGATGGCAATAGTTGGCTGGTACTATTGTTTTTGAGTGGTATTTGTGAGTTGTGGTTCTCATTCGTTTGGGTGGAGATCGGGTATTTGGCTGACAATTCGTTGCAAATGCTTCTGATGAAGGCCGTCAAGGTTGAAGTCGAATAACGACCTTAAAACTGGTTAATTAAATCATATTCCTTTTTTGATCTATTTTAGTCTTTGTATGTTTTCATTAAAAAGACAACATAAATCAGACGTTCAAAATGTAGTCCAATGTCAAGGTAACAGTTTTTTATTAGAAAGTAACCCAATTAGTTACATGATTATATTTGAAAAAAAAATGCTAATTTGAACGACATTTATGACATCAACTTCAAATGTTTTACGCTGTCCAATGGAAAACGAACGACCGAAGCACTGTGTGAGTCAATGGAGGCTCAGGGGTCACGAGGGAGGGGCCTCCTCACAATCTGTTTTTCTCTTTCTTGGCACATGTGTTGTAGTAGTGATTTTGACACATGTAACAGAGGAAGAATAACAACAACAACGACAAACAACGCCATTGTTGCTGCTGCTGCCGCTGTTGTTGTACACTTTTATTTATTTGACTTTTATGCTAAAAAATGGGTTAAGCACAAAGCGAAGAAGAAGAAGACGCCTAGCAACAAAAGCTACTACAACAAAGGTTCTCACAAAACAAGGATTTCCTTTTTGTCGCAGCCAAAGCGCCAAAGCGTTGTTATTGGCAATTTGAGGTTGATTTTATTTTGGCAAAGCCTACTCGTATGACAAGCAGATTTTCGGCTGGTGTGAGAGGAAGAGTGATGGGAGGTGGGACTACGACTCGTATAAAGTCATACAAGTTTATTGTTTCAAGGTTATGTGTGAGTGTGTTTGTGTGATAAAGGATCTGTCGTTTGAGTGGGGATGACAAGTAAACTACGTTATTATGCAAAATACAGTGGATATTAAGAATTGTCATAACCGATACACGGAGAAAAAGCAAGATTTGCCACAGATTACCATAAGCTTCGTGGGGAGTGAGAAGGAGTAGGTTGAACTGCTTTAAAAGTTACCCGGAAGATATGACAGCTTGATTTACCAAATTGACCCTTGTCATTAAAAGCGGGGATTTACATTTAAATTTTTTCATTCTGATAACATCAAATAGGTTTAAAATTAACTTTGACCTATTATTTAGTCGAAATTATTTTGTTTGTGTTTTTGTATATTCCTCCCACAGAATAGAACGTAGATTCCAGCATTATTAGCAGGATCACACACTATAAACATTAATTCCCAGTTTATCGTAGTCCCACATTCCCCATTGAAGCCTAACGCCAATTAAGTTCCATAACTTACAAATTATTCCTAGACTATAGTTCAGGTTCTTCTCGGTGCTGCCCAATACATGCACTCAAATAATATGTTTTTTTTCAGTATCAGCAGATTCCTTTCTTTCTGTTCATGAATCCGCGAAATTTTCGTTCAATCAATTTTTCAATATTATTTATAAATGTTTGTGTTCATCTAACTTTTTCATTTGCGTCTAAGAATTTTGGTATGCATTAATCTGGGTCTTTCTCTGTCTGTCTCCCGACCTTTCTCTCATCCAGCTGTCCTCCTGTATCCTTTATGTCAGTCTGTCTGTCCTCCCTTCAGACCTACGGACTGTCTCTTCTCCTTCTTCGCAGCTTCGCAGTAGTGATCGTTGAATTGCAGCTTCATTCTTGATACGTTACTTCTATTTGGGTTTAGAAGGTCTCTGGTAAATGTTTGTTATATTCAGACCAGGTTTGTCTGGCTGTTTGACAAGTGTCTAAATGTTTCCACTTGAAATTCACTCGCTCTAGTTTGTGCATGAAGATACAATTTTTACCCGCCAGAGAGAGTACTTTAAGTAGATCCCATCCCCGCCAACTCTCCAGCTCATTCCTTCCCATAAAAGTCCCTGTTTCCGGAGATCCATATGAGAGTGAGTTCAGACAGACAAATCAGCCTGGACAGCCTCAATGCACTGACCTACGCTAATGTAGATGTTATGCGGTTAGACCTGAGATACAAAAGTTTAGCTTGACTGCTTACAACGATTCCTATGCGTCCCATTGTGTGTAAAGAGAAATGCTTTCTGTGTGCTTCCGTAATTGTGACGACTTCCGACTGCAACTGTCAGAAAGTCGAAATAAACATTCTATGCTAGCTTTTTCTGAGAATACAGCGGAACCAACTCCACAATCTATTTTGGTACCGTCCGTGTATGCCTCAGGCTCATGTTCGACAATTATCAGTTCTACCATCGGTCTTTCATTTCTCCGGTCCGCCCTTTCATTTCTCATGTCTGCCCTTCAATCTTCTCGTTGATCTATCAGTCCTCCCGTGAGTATTTAAGACTTCCCGTTGGTCTATCAGTTCTCCCGTCGGTCTATCAGTTCTACAGTCGGTCTGTCCTCCTGTTATCTTTATGTCAGTTTTTCTGTTCGCCCTTCATGCTTACCATCCGTCCTTTAGACCTTTAGATTGTTGACCATTCAGTCTAGCCATCGCTCTTTCTTTTCTCCCCTCGTTCTGTTATTTCTCCCAATACGCCCTTAATTCCACCCGTCGTTCTGTCAGTCCTCTTGCGTTCGATTATTTCTTTCATCATTAAACCAGTCTTCCCCTCTATACTGTTGTTCTAGCACTCCTCCCCGTCGGTTTTTCAGCCACCCATCAGTCTATCAGTAGTCCCCGTCGGTCTATCAGTCCTTCCGTCATTATATAAACCCTCCATTTGATCTATCAACCTCCTGTCGGTCTATCAGTACTCCCCGTCGGTTCATCAGCCTCCCGTCAGTCTGTCAGTAGTCGCCGTCAAACTTTCAGTCCTCCTGTCATTCTATCAGTCCTCCTATCGTTTTATCAGTCCCACATCCTTCTATTAGCTCTCCAATCGTTATATCAGTCCTCCCCGCCGGTCTATCAGTCCTCTATGTCGTTCTATCATTCCCCTGTCGTTCTATCAGACGTCCCATCGTTCTATCAGACCCACATCCTTCTATTAGTTCTCCAATCGTTATATCAGTCCTCCCCGTCGGTCTATAAGTCCTCCCCGTCGGTCTATCAGTCCTCCCCGTCGGTCTATCAGTCCTCCCCGTCGGTCTATCAGTCCTCCCCGTCGGTCTATCAATCCTCCCCGTCGGTCTATCAATCCTCCCCGTCGGTCTATTAGTTCTCCCTGTCGGTCTATTAGTTCTCCCTGTCGGTCTATTAGTTCTCCCTGTCGGTCTATCAGTCCTCCCCGTCGGTCTATCAGTCCTCCCCGTCGGTCTATCAGTCCTCCCCGTCGGTCTATCAGTCCTCCCCGTCGGTCTATCAGTCCTCCCCGTCGGTCTATCAGTCCCACACCCTTCTATTAGTTCTTCAATCGTTCTATCAGTCCTCCTGTCGGTCAATCAATCCTCCCTGTCGTTCATCAGTCCTCCTGTCAGTCTACCAGTCCTCCCGTCGTTCTATCAGTCCTCTCCGTCGGTCTATCAGTCCTGCCGTCAGTATGTCAGTCTTCCCGTCCGCCTATCAGACCTCTCGTCGATATATCAATCCTTCTGTCGGTCTATCAGTCTTCTCGTTGGTCTACCAGCCCCTTCGGTCTATCTTTCAACCCCGTCGGTTTATCAGTCCTCCTGTCAATCTATCAGTCCTCCCCGTCGGTAGAGCAGTCCTCCCCGTTGGCATATCAGTCCCCCTGTCGGTCTATCAGTCCTCCCTATCGGTCTATCAATCCTCCCCGTCGGTCTATTAGTTCTCCCTGTCGGTCTATCAGTCCTCCAGTCGGTCTATCAGTCCCACACCCTTCTATTAGTTCTTCAATCGTTCTATCAGTCCCACACCCTTCTATTAGTTCTTCAATCGTTCTATCAATCCTCCTGTCGGTCTATCAGTCCTCCCCGTCGGTCTATCAGTCCCACACCCTTCTATTAGTTCTTCAATCGTTCTATCAGTCCTCCTGTCGGTCAATCAATCCTCCCTGTCGTTCATCAGTCCTCCTGTCAGTCTACCAGTCCTCCCGTCGTTCAGTCCTCTCCGTCGGTCTATCAGTCCTGCCGTCAGTCTTCCCGTCCGTCTATCAGACCTCTCGTCGATATATCAATCCTTCTGTCGGTCTATCAGTCTTCTCGTTGGTCTACCAGCCCCTTCGGTCTATCATTCAACCCCGTCGGTTTATCAGTCCTCCTGTCAATCTATCAGTCTTCCTCGTCGGTAGAGAAGTCCTCCCCGTCGGTCTATTCGTCCTTCCCGTCGGTCTAGCATTCTTCCCGTCGGTCTATAATTCCTTCCCGCCGGTCTAGCATTCTTCCCCATATGTCTTTTAGTTCCCCGCCGCCCTTCCGATTCTCCCCGTCGGTAATTTAGTCCTCGTTTCGATCATAGTTCCCTTTAGCCTCTTGTCCGGTCCTCATCGGTCCTTCAGTCCTACCTTCTGACCATCTTCTGTATTCCTTGTCTGTCCTTCCATCTGTCAGATTTTCGGCATCATTCTACCTTTATTTTGGGATGACAATTGTCAAGTTTTTTTTATAGATTTGTATACAGTTTTGTTGTTGGGTTTCTTCTCCACCTTATCAGTCGGTGGATTTTTCTAAACCATTTGCACCACATTGCTCCCCCCACATTGTGTTTCTCCAATTTATCCTCTAAATGAGATCAGCACTTTTCTCGTTCGAAATTGTTTTAATTAAACAATGAAAATTAAATATGTTCAATTTCATTATCCATTCCACAAATTTCACTTGGACCTTTGTATTGTTCGTTTGCTTCATCATCAGCAGTGTGATGTTAAATTGTCCATACGCCAAAATGAACAAAGTGCCCCGCTTTTCGGGCAACGTGCTTGCTGTTCTTCTTCATCTTCTTCGTATGTGTAGTATTGTTTATATTTCATGACTGTGTGTTGGTGAGTGGCTGGTATTTTATATTGGGTGGGAGTGTGAGTATGAGCCGCCGTATGTTTGTACAAATAACGTGCTCCCGCATAATTTTGCACATGTGATTAAGTTTAACAAATGTTTTATGAATTGTTTACACGATGCCACCGATGACGTTGCAAATGTTGCTGCCGCCTCTACGATGATGGTGGGCTCTGCAAGTGTGGACCAGAGAGCTGAGCACACACAAGGAGAGTGAGCGAGTGAGTGTGTGAGACAGCGGGGCCACCATAGTGTTAAATATGGTGGTGTTATAATGCTTTCAAAATAAAAAATTCTCTTACCCTTAGTTATGCGGATGTGTATAAATGTTGTTCATAGGGGAAGTTGTAAAGGAAATCAAAAGAGTATGAGCTTGGCCAGGGGGGATGGGGGAGGGAGAGAAAGCAAACTCACTGTACATTTGTTGTTTTCTTTCTTTTTTTGGGGTCAATAACCACACACTTAACATACAGTGGTGGTGTAGTGTGTACTCCTGCTTCTTATGAGCTGATTATGTCTATCCTCGTGTGTGTGCGAGAGGGAGAGAGCGACCGTGTGCGGGAGAGTGTGTAACAGTGTATGGGTCTCTATTCAATTCAATTCACTCGCCTTCTCGCACAAAAAGTATGATGACTTTGCATGAATGTTTTTATGAAAAAGTGGGAAACATAAAACCCTTGGCAGGGGGGAGACTGCCTGCCCCAGGAATTGATATGTATGTGAGTGTTACGCAAAGAAATCATTCAAAGCAAATAATCCTTAAACCATATTTAACATGATGTATGTATTTTTTGGTTTTGTGTTCAAGGAGAGATCTTTATAATTGAGGAATTTATTGGCCCCCTCGCCAACAAACATGTCTACTTTCTGCCAGTCGTACGCACTCACACTCGTATACATAGACGCCGAGCACACTTATTAATTTCATTAACTAAGTGGCTGGAATTAAGGGAATTTTCGTTTGCCAAGAGGGTTCGTTTCGTACCAATTTGTAATCGGATACTTTCGTCTGAATTGTGTACAAATTAATTGAGAAAAATGCGGGCTAAAGAGGGCTAGAGAGGGAGATGGGGAGACAGAGTAGAGCGTGCTCTGCTGTCTTAATTGTTTAAAAATGCATCTGGCTTCGAGGTTTTTGTATGTTTTGTAGCTTTGTAAGAGGATTTGCGTTGTTTGCTAGGAAATAACAAGAGCACAATCTATTAAAGGCAAAATTATTCATTTTAAATTGGTTACAAATTTATTTCTTGGGGTTTTGTGGTAACTTTTATTTAAGTATTCCATGGATGACTTGAAATAATCAACACATAATTTAATTTACTTTTAATTTATTTCTTGGCCATTTAACCAATCAGTTTATATACATTTTCTTGCGCATTTAATTATGTAGATCTTGTGTGGAGTTAAAAATAGTTTATCCGGTTAAGTGGTTTATCAATGTTTCAATAACAAAATTACCAAATTGGACTAAATTGTCGGGAGAGCGAATTAAAAATTAACTGCCATTGCGTGTTTGGTTGAATTTTCAAAGAACAATGTTACGAGGATAGCTCCAGCTCGAAATCTGCCACAAAGAGTGACACGTTTGGATGTGGATTTGTTGCTCAGCAAACACTCGTGGATTTTCTGCACCCCGAATTCAAATCCTCCCCAAAATCCTTCCATGGAAAATTTGTGCTTCGGGGGGCAATATCGAATATACAATATTGATTTCACTCCATACTTTAGTTTTTATTAAACGTGTGTACTTTTGAATTGGAATGAAAATCAATCAATTCATATATCGTAAAATAATCGTGGATTATCTTCATTGCAAATGCGTCAATTTTTCTTACTGATATATCCATTGAGCCAAAAATGAGTCTCATCACTGAATAGAAAATGGGAATAAAACAACTGGTTGACTCCCAGTTGATTTTGTAACCATTGACCGTCGTTCCATCAGTCCTTTCATCGTTCTATCACTCCTTCCGTCAGTCCATCAGTCCTTCCATCATTCAGTTCTTCCGTCGGCCTATCAGTTCTCCCGTCAGTTTATCAGTCCTCCTGTGGTTTTATTAGTCCACCCGTCGGTGTACAATTCCTCCCGTTGGTCTACCAACATCCTGCCCATCAACTTCCAATTGGTTTAACTATAGCCCGTCGGTCTATCAGTCCTCCCTGTCGGTCTATTAGTGCACCCTGTCGGTCTATTAGTCCTCCCTGTCGGTCTATTAGTCCTCCCTGTCGGTCTATTAGTCCTCCCCGTCGGTCTGTCAGTCATCCCTGTCGGTCTATCAGTCCACCCGTCGGTCTATCAGTCCTCCCCGTTGTTTTATAAGTCCTCCCATCGGTGTTTCAGTCCACCCGTCGGTCTATCAGACCTCCCTGTCGGTTTATCAGACCTCCCTGTCGGTCTATTATCCCTCCCCGCCGGTCTATTATCCCTCCCCGTCGTTCTATCAGTCCTTTATTCGGTTATATGTTCTCCCATCGGTCTTTCAGTCCACCCGTCGTTCTTTCAGTCCTTCCGTTGGTCTATCAGTCCTCCCCGTCGGTCTATCAGCCCTCCCTGTCAGTCTATCAGTCCATCCGTTGGTCTATCAGTCCTCCCCGTTGTTCTATAAGTCCTCCCATCAGTCTTTCAGTCCATCCGTCGGTCTATCAGTCCTCCCCGTCGGTCTATCAGTCCTCCCCGTCGGTCTATCAGTGCTCCCCGTCGGTCTATCAGCCCACCCTGTCAGTCTATCAGTCCTCCCCGTTGTTCTATAAGTCCTCCCATAAGTCTTTCAGTCCACCCGTCGGTCTATCAGACCTCCCCGTTGTTCTATAAGTCCTCCCCGTCGGTCTATAAGTCCACCCCGTCGGTCTATCAGTCCTCCCAGCAGCCTGTCAGTCCTCCTGTCGTTCTGTCAGTCCTCCCCATGCGTCTATCAGTCCCCCTTCGGTATATCAGTCCTCCCATCGGTCTATCAGTCCCCCTATCGGTATATCAGTTCTTCCCATCAGTCTATCAGTCCTCCCCGTCGGTCCATTAGTCCTCCCCATCGGTCTATTAGTCCTCCTGTCATTCTATCAGTCCTCCTCGTCGGTTATCAGTCCTCCCCGTCGGTCTATATGTTCTCCCGTCGGTCTATCAGTCCTTCCCGTCGGTCTATCATCCATCTCTCTGTATGTTCTCCCGTTGATCTATTAATCATCTGGTCGTCCAATCAGTCCGGTCCATCAATCCTCCCATCGTACTATCTGTCCTCCCTCGTAAATATCTCGTGATTCTTTTCATCAATTTTGCTTATTGACATGCCCATTGATCCAAAAATGAGGCTTGACTTCCAGCTGATTTTGTGTCCATTGACTGAATATATATCGCAAGAAAAATCACAATTCGGCTTTAATTCCCTTAAACTGAACACAATAGATAAGAGCGTTGTCAGATCTGACAAATGTGAGTCCGTTTAAAATGGAACCTCTAAAAAATCTCCCCATATATGCTTGCCAAAACAATTGATCCTCATTAATGCCTTTCACTTTTGCTCACAAAGGCATAATTTCAAGGTGAAATTGAAAAAAGTGAACCTACAACAAAATGCGGGATGTCCTATTTTTCCCCTCTTTCTCCTCCCTTGATAACCATGGACGTGACACTTCACGTTTCTGCTTTTTTGCGCTCATCCTTTTGCTGCCTAAGAACAATACCACGAAACGAAAGACATTCATTAAAATACTCTTATTTTTCAGAATATCATAAACCATAAACCAGAAAAGCAAAAGCAGCAACTGCCAACAATCGTTGTTTGTTTTTTTTCTTGGGGGGCGGAGGCGGGGTTTTGTCAGAATTTGCCAAGATTTTGCTGACACCGTTTGACAATGCTCGGCGTACGCGCGTTAAAGCCGAATAATAACAAAACGGCTGCGCGTACACAGTGACAACAATGCCAATGTGCGCTTATTGTCTGTTTTGTTTGTGATTTAAACAAAAACGAAAAAAATATATCTGCACGGTGGGTTGTCGTCGGATGCGGTGTGATAAGTTTGGTTAAAACTGAGAGTAACAATAACCCTCCCAAGCAGATACTATAGGGAGTAGCCTTTCTTTAGAGGACAATACGAATTCTCGTCAATGATTTACTGAAAAAAAACGAAGAAGAAAAACTCAAGCCCACGAATCAGGGAATACTGCTATCGTATGAATCATCAACACACTAGGTTTGGCGAGGGCATGGTGTGCCTACCAATACTGCAATGCGGAAGGCTTTCGAGGAAGAAGAAGGGGTCGACCAATGTTCCATTAGAACGACGGACTTCCAGAATGTCTTTGAAATATTACAGACTTTAAGAGGCAATTAAGCCACTGAAGCGACCACCGGCACAGTGAAACCCATCAAAATAGCTAGCATGGCTAGAGTATGTTGAAACTGCTGCAGCTCGGAAGGCCATCGATATTGGGCCAATTGGGAGGACGCTGGTCGACCGAAATTCCCATGGAAAGACGCAATACAAGGAGATCTATCGAATCTTTTAGGATTCTTTAGAAGATGCACAAATCACCGAAGCACTTGAAATATTTTGGGCATATCTATATTTTTAGAGCTATATTTCCTTGTATCAGTTCTCCCATCTTTCTATCAGCCCTCCCGTCTTTTATCAGCCTTCCCGTCTTTCTATCACTCCTCCCCATCGGTCCATCATTTCTCCGCGTCGGGCTATTAGACTTCCTCATCTTTCTATCAGTCCTCCCCGTCGGTCTATCATTACTCCTCGTCGGGCTATCAGTTCTCCCCGTCTGTCTATCAGTCCTCCCATCGGCACATTGAAACCCTTCAAAATAGAAATTCCGTCTTTCTATCAGTCCTCCCCATCGGTCCATCATTTCTCCGCGTCGGGCTATTAGACTTCCTCATCTTTCTATCATTTCTCCTCGTCGGGCTATCAGTCCTCCCCATCTGTCTGTCAGTCCTCCCCGTCTGTCTATCAGTCCTCCCATCGGCACATTGAAACCCTTCAAAATAGAAATTTAAATATGGCGCGAGTATGTTGAAACTGCTGCAGCGCGGAAGGCCATCGATATTGGGCCTAGTAAGAGGACGCAGGAGAGGTTGGCCGAAATTGTGTGTAGGTGTTTTTTGTCTGGCCATGTAATTTAAAAAACAACGATTTTGTGTTTCTATTAATTTTTATTTAAAAATTAAAAATTAAAATTATTTTAGGAATCTTTAAAAGGTACACAAATCACCGAAGCACTTGAAATATTTTGGGAATGTCTATATTATTTGAGCTATATTTCCTTGTATGGGAAGCATTTAATCTAGTCATATCCTCACTTCTCTCTAACCGCCTGCCATCCGTTCATTGATTGAAATAAATCGCATTGAGATAAGCCCTTGTTCATTCAGGGATGGAGCTGCCGTCCGTCCATCTTTCTGTCGGTCCATTGATTGCAATGGGGCTGCCAGTAACAACTTCAAATATCCATCAGAGACCCTAGTCAAGTTCGTCCGCTTCTGCTGGAACGCTTAAGAACCCCAGACGGCAATCTAAACATGCCCCTTCATATCCATCTGAGACGCTAGACAACCCAGACGATAACCTCGCCATATTCGCTCGTCACTCTAGCCGTCCGTCAATCTTTCTGTCAGTCAATTGTTTGGGATAAAGCCTTGGGAGCATTTCATTTGTAACAACTTCAAATATTAACCAGAGATCCTAGCCATGTTCGTCCGTCTCTCTATCCGCTTCCGCGGGGACCCTAGACAAACCCAGACGCAATCTAGCCATATCCGCTCGTCTCTCTAACCGTCTGCCGTCCGTCCATCTTTCTATCAGTCCATTGATTGGGATAAAGCCTTAGGATCCTTAGGATTTGTAACAACTTCAAATATCAATCAGAGACCCTAGTCATGTTCGTCCATCTCTCAATTCGTCTGCCTTATTATTCCGCTTCAGCTGGAATCCTAGCCTTGTTTTTCAAATATTGATCTGAGGCCATAGACGAACCCAGACAATAATCTAGCCATATCCGTTCGTCTCTATACCCGTCCGGTATTAATCAGAGTCCTTAGTCATGTTTGTCCATCTCTCTATCCATCTGCTGGGACTCTAGACAAACCCAGGCGCAATCTAGTCATGTCCTTCAAATTTAGATCTGAGATCTAGCCATATCCGCTCGTCTCTCTAACCGTCTGCCGTCCGTCCATCTTTCTATCAGTCCATTGATTGAGATAAAACCTTGTGCCTTCAGGGACGGAGTTGCAAGTCCATTTGTAAAATCTTCAAATATCGATCGGAGCAAGCACTGAGAGGATACAGAAGAAGTCGACCGAATCTGCAATGAAATGACGGGGTTCAAGAAGATATAGCGAATCTTAGAGACTGGGGGAGGTGCTCAATCACCTGAAATATAACCAAAATGACTTTATTATTAGAGCTAGATTTCCTGGTAGGTGAAGCATTTCAACCCCCTGAGACCAAACTTCGAATTAACCTTACTTTCTTTACACATTTTCCTACAATTTTAATAATCCCATTTCTTTCCTTTGGGCTCTATCGTGATTTCATCGTGTGGATCTTCCTCGTGTTTCTCTATTTTTATTAGAAATTTTCCAAATTGACTCCTCAAAGTACCGATTAAAACTGAGAGCTCTCGATCATCCTTTTCTCCTTTGATTTTTTCTTCTTCTGAAACTATTGCTTTACGACAATTGCCACACAACCCCTCGTATATCCGTCTGTCCGCCTGAGCATATGTGAGCTGGTTTATGGCAATCGCGTATGGATGTTTGTGTGTGCGAGCGAGCGCGTATTTCCGTTTCGCATTAGTTGTGCGTGCTGGCGAGCGTGCGAACGTGCATGTGTTGCGAGCATAAAAATCGTTGACACCTGTTATGAAAGGTGTGATTTTATAGTTGAAATTTGCTGGTATTGCTGATGCCACTATTGTTGCTGCTGGTGTCGGCGTCGGTGTCGGTGTCCATACCGGTGCCATGACCATAGCCGTTAATACACAACTTTAAAGGCGCTTAAATAAAATATAATGGTCACCCGGCAATTTATGGCCCAAAACTTATTTGCATACTCAGCGGCAACAACAACAGAAGAATTACGGCAACGGCAACATCCTACAAAACTTCCATAATTTATGAATTATTCCGGGTGGCAGTGAGGGGAAGTTTAAATTGTGTGGAAATTTAAAGCCCCCCCCCTGATCGTCAAACTTAAGCAGGGCAACTATTGTTGTGGCCCGTTTTGGTTGAATAAATATATTTATATATATGCAGGCTTAAAGTTTCCTAAAGCTTATCATAGATTTTGTGATTAATATTTTATGTTATTAGAGTTTGTTTGCGTACTTTCTAATGTTTGATTTTTTCCATTAAAGCGAAACTTCTCGGGCAATTATCGAGCACGAAGTGTTAAACTTTCAAGTGGATGATTTCCAAAATAGATTTTGGCTGTGGGGCTTTGGTTGTGTCATAGTTCCAACGATAGACAAACCGTGGAAGCACTGGAGCTACGAAAAGCGAAAGTAAACAATTGCTTTCTGGAGCCTCGAACGTGCTTCAGGAAAGATAGACGGATATGGTATACACTATGTCAATATTTAAAATTTGTTGGATTTCCCCAAAGAGGGCAGCTGGCAGTAAGAGATTATGGTTCCTCTCAGCTAAAGACCATGTAAATTTGAACAGCAGCGGCATCATGTCCTTAAAATAAATAAATCAGGTAAACTCACATGATAATTTGGGTATATCCGTCGGTCCATCTAACCGTCATTTGTCCACTCATCTTTCTGTCAGTCCATTGATTAGTTCTAAAGCCGTCCATTTTCCTTCAAAAATGGAGTTCTCATTGCATTTGTAATGACTTCAATTATCGATATGAGATCCTAGTCATGTTCGTCCGCCTTTCTATCCATCTGCCTCGTCATTCCACCCTAGAAAAACCCAGGATACAATCTATCCATGCCCTGATACCCTATCCATGCATTTCTCTAAGCGTCTGCTGCGACGTCCATCTTTCTGGCGAGCCATTGATTGGATTAAAGCCGCCCATTTTCCTTCAGAGATTTTCCATTTGTAACTTCTTCAAATTTCCAACATAGACCCTAGACTTTTAGTCAAGCTCGTCCGCCTTTCTATCCATCTGCCTCGTCATTCCACCCCAGAAAAAAACCCAGGGGACAATCTATCCATGCCCTGATACCCTAGACAAGCTCAGGCGATAAGCTAGCCTTAACCATTCATTTCTCTAAACGTCTGCTGTGAGTCCCTCTTTCTGGCGAACCATTGATTGGACTAAAGCCGCCCATTTTCCTTCAGAGATAACTTCTTCAAATTTCCAACATAGACCCTAGACTTTTAGTCAAGTTCGTCCGCCTTTCTATCCATCTGCCTTGTCATTCCGCTTCCGCAGGGATCCTAGACAAACCCAGACGACAATCTAGCCATGTCCTTCAATTATCGTCTGAGGACCTAGACAGAACCAGGCGATAATCTACCCATATCTGTTCGTTGTGCTATATGTCTGCTCGTCCGTCCATCTTCTGTCTGCTCTGTCATTCCGCTGGGATTCGAGAAAAATCTAGCCATGCCAATCGATGTGAGAACGTAGACAAACCCGGACGATACTCTAGTCATATCCCTTCGTCTCTCTCTCTTTCTCTCTCTGTCTATTGATTGGAATAAAGCCGCCCTTGTTCATTCAGGGCTGGAGTTCTCATTCAGTTCCACAACTTCAAATATCAATAGGTGACCCTAGTCATGTTCGTTTGTCTCTCTATCCTTCTGCTTTGTCCTAGACAAACCCAGACGACAATCTAGCCATGTCCTTCAAGTACCCATATCAGTTCGTTGTTCTATCTGTCTGCTCGTCCGTCCATCTTCTGTCTGCTCTGTCATTCCGCTGGGATTCGAAAAAAAATCTAGCCATACCCTTCAAATATTGATGTGAGAACCTAGACAAACCCAGACCATACTCTAGTCTTATCCCTTCGTCTCTCTCTCTCCGTCTGTATGACGTACGGCCATCTGTCTTTTCTGTCTATTGATTGGAATAAAGCCGCCCTTGTTCCTTCAGGGATGGAGTTCTCATTCAGTTCCACAACTTCAAATATCGATAGGAGACCCCAGTCATGTTCGTCTGTCTCTCTATCCTTCTGCTTTGTCATTCAGCTTCCGCTGAAACCTCAGACAAACCCAGACGACAATTTAGCCAAACCCATATTTTTTCATCGCTCTATCTAGCCATACCGTCGTCTCTCTACCTGTCTGCTTAATCATTCCGCTAGGACTCGAGAAAAATCTCTATTAATGTGAGAACCTAGACGATACTCCATCCGTTCGTCTCTCCATTTGTCTGCCGTCAATTCATCTCTATGTCACTCCATCGGATGTAATAAAGCCCTCCTTGTTCCTTCTGGAATGGAGTTGTCATTACATTTGTAGCAACTTCAAATATCGATCGGAGACCCTAGACTCTTAGTGATTTTCCTCCGTCTCTATATCAGTCTTCTTTGTCATTCCGCTTCCGCTGAGATCTTAGAAAAATAAACCCAGACGTCAATCTAGCCATGTCATTCATATATGGAAGTGAGGCCCTAGACAAAGTCAGCCGATAATCTAGTCATATCCTTTCGTCTCTCTATCTATATGCCATCTGTCCATCTTTCTGTCAGTCCATTGATTGAAATAAAGCCTCTGCTCGTCTCTCTATCCGTCTGATCTGTCATTCCGCTGGGGTTGCAGAAAAACCCAGAGGACAATCTAGACATGCGCTTCAAATATCGATGTAAGAACCTAGACGATACTCTAACCATGTTCGCCTCTCTAGCTGTCTGGCGTCCGTCCATATTTCTATGGGTCCACTGATTGTGAGAAAGCCCCCATTGCTCCTTCAGGAATGAAGTTCTCATTCCACTTGTAACAATTTCGAATATTGATCGGAAACTCTAGACGTTTAGTGGTGTTCTTTCGCCTCTCTTTCCGTCTGTCTTCTCGTTCCACTTACGCTGGGACCCTAGACAACCCGAAACGTTAATTCAGCCATGTCTGTCTCTATCAGTCTGCCCCTCGGTCCACCTTTCTGTAAGTTCATTGATTGGAATAAAGCCACCCATTTTCCTTCAGAGATGGAGCTCTCATTCCATTTGTATCAATTTCAAATAACAATCTAGCCATGTCCTTCAAATATCGATTTGAGACACTAGAGAAACCCAGACGATAATCTAGCCATGTCCGTTCGTATCTCTCTCAATCCATCCGTCTCTTGATCCATTGATTGCAATAAAACCTCTAGTCATGTTCGTCGGTCTTCTTATCCTCTCTATGGAAGGGAAGTCAAGTCGTCTGGGCTCGGATCTCAACCATGTCCGCCTCTCTAGCTGTCTGGCGTCCGTCCATATTTCTATCGGTCCACTGATTGTGAGAAAGCCCCCATTGTAACAATTTCGAATATTGATCGGAAACTCTAGACGTTTATTGGTGTTCTTTCGCCTCTCTTTCCGTCTGTCTTGTCATTCCACTTACACTGGGACCCTAGACAAACCCAGACGTTAATTTAGCCATGTCTATCTCTATCAGTCTGGCCCTCGGTCCACCTTTCTGTAAGTTCATTGATTGGAATAAAGCCGCCCATTTTCCTTCAGAGATGTAGCTCTCATTCCATTTGTATCAATTTCAAATAACAATCTAGCCATGTCCTTCAAATATCGATTTGAGACCCTAGAGAAACCCAGACGATAATCTAGCCATGTCCGTTCGTCTCTCTCTCTATCCATCCGTCTCTTGGTCCATTGATTGCAATAAAACTCCTAGTCATGTTCGCCAGTCTCCCTATCCTCTCTGTTCCTTCATAGATGGAAGGGAAGACGGATAGATGTATCGACGGGCATGTGTAGTCAAGTCGTCTGGATCTCCGGGCTATCCCTCCGGTGTTATAAATGCCAGGGGGACTTCTTCTCCCAGCTCTTGTAGTTCGGGGTCCGACCTGATATTTTTCTGAGAATATCGACGAACGTATCATTTCTTTCAGTCGGCTTTGGCTTTTTAAGTCTGAACTTCTTTTTATCTCTTGACTTTTATTCCTTACTCTTGATTGGACATCTGTGTTTTCGTCTAGATTCATTGATTCTGGAACATTCTCTTCCCTCGATGGCTTTTTCGGAAAGAGTCATTCAATTTACTTGGCGTCTGGGCTCGGATCTCCGGATGATATTTGAAGGTGTTACAAATGGAGGGATAGCCCGGAGGACTTCTTCTCCCAGTTCTTGTAGTTCAGGTCGGATGACCTGATCTTTTTCTGAGAATATCGACGAACGTGGCATTTCATTTAGCCGGCTTTGGCTTTTTAAGTCTGAACTTCTTTTTTGGACTTGACTTCTAGCTCTTGACTTTTATTCCTTACTCTTGATTGGACCTCTGTGTTTTCCTCTAGATTCATTGTTTCTGGAACATTATCGTCCCTCGATGGCTTTATCAGAAAGCGTCATTCCATTTACTTGGCGTCTGCGCTCGGATCTCCGGTTGATATTTGAAGGTGTTACAAATGGAGGGATAGCCCGGAGAACTTCTTCTCCCAGTTCTTGTAGTTCAGGTCGGATGACCTGATCTTTTTCTGAGAATATCGACGAACGTGGCATTTCATTTAGCCAGCTTTGGCTTTTTAAGTCTGAACTTCTTTTTTGGACTTGACTTTTAGCTCTTGACTTTTATTCTTTACTCTTGATTAGACATATGTGTTTTCCTCTAGATTCATTGTTTCTGGAACATTATCTTCCCTCGATGGCTATTTCGGAGAACGTCATTCCATTTTCTTGCCGGTTACCATATCAGACCCTGAGTTAGTTATATCTTAGCTCCTTTTGGCTTCACCTTTTCTTGTCTGGAGAGTTGTGGAGACATTCAGTCATTCCTTATTCTAGTTTGGACATCAGTGATTTCTCTACTTCCATTTTTTCTGAAATATTCTCTTCTACCGAGGCCTTTTTCGGAGAGTGTCCTTTGTTGTTCTTGGGGTTACTTTTCTTGTCTGGAGGAGACATTTAGTCATTCCCTACACTTGGTTGGAAATCTGTGTTTGCCTCTAGTTTCATTGTTTCTGGAACATTATCTTACTTCGGAGAGTATCCTTTCATTTTCTTTCGGGTTACCATATTACACTCAGAGTTAGTCATTTTCCTGTTCCAGTTGCGCTTCACTTTTCTATTATCTCCCAATAGAGCGATGGAGTTGTCAGTCTTCTCTTGTGGAAATCCTTGTAGCTGAACATCTTCGGTTGTTGTATTATCTCCAGATGTCCTTAAGATCTATGCCACTCGATGTTGGTCGTCATCTGGTTTAAGCGAATGTCTGTTTTAGCTGATACCAACCTCAAGGTTTCCCAGACGTCCTTAAGATCTGTGCTTCTCGCTGTTGCTTGTCTGCTGTAAGCGAATACCAGTTTTAGCTGACACCGACTTCAAGGATTTCTCCGAGTTTTAGGGAGAGTGAATCAATTTCGCATTCAATATTCCATTAATATTGAAAGCCATTGGGGAGAGGGGTGACTGCTCGAACACTTTTGTATTTAACGTTCACAACAAATATTACTACTCTTTCCCTATCCCTTCCCTTCCATTCCGGACATTCGCGACATTTCAAATGCAATCATGTCTCGTGACGTTTAGTCCCTCTACTCCAGATGTTTATCTCGCTGAAAGCTGAAAGACGACTCGACATTTCATTTTCCTTGGGCATAAGGCTTAAAGCCATGACAACCGAAGAAGGAATAACAACATTTCCTACTTAGACAAACCATTCAAACCCTACTCTGCCCTCTCTTGCAGAGAAGAAGAAGCCACCATCCGGCATTTCCATTACTATACAATTTCCGTGAATATTTTATGTGGCGTTGGAGCAGCGGTTCATGCAATTCAATGCATGAACTCTGGTGATGCATAAAGCCAATATTTACTTTGATAAAAGTAACCTAAACACAACAAAAGAACAACAGCGACAGCAACAGCAGCAACATCTATATGCCAGCAACAACTTTTGTTATTGTTGCCATGGTCCGTCCCCCTGCCTTTATGGTTGCTTGCCCATCAGTCTTGCTCCAGCGATACAGGATGCGTCCATGCAGCTAAAGCTTATCCACTAAATGCTAATACGAGTTCTGCATACAAAAGATGCCACCATTGTTCTCATCCTCTCTCTCCCCGTTTCTATGAAAACAAACTTTCCAAGGCAAGAGATTCCCTCCAAGTGGATGTTTTGCTGTTGCTTTTGTTTAAACTGTGGACATTGTGAGGTAGCCCTGCCTCAGTCTTTGCTGAGGAAAATATTATACAGCTCGAGGTGTTTTATATTCCGCCGAGGTGACTTGTCGAGCGTAAAACTTCAAAGATTGCACAGGAAATTGACATCGATGGATGGATGGATGTGGAATTAGGGAGGAAGTTAATGTAAAAAATTAACTGTATCACTGGTCTCCGCGAAGGGAGGATGAGCTGTAGCTCAGCTTCACTAATTAGCAGAAGACCTAAGAGCCACTTGACAATGCAAAGGTGGTGCGTTAGAGCAGGATCTCTGCAGGGCAGGAGGTTGTCTCCTGTTCAGCAATCTGGCAAATTGCAACGATATAGCGGAGTGAGTGTTCTAGATATTTATAAAATAAGGGATTATGTTTTCTTTAATATATACAGGTCTATTAAGAGGAGTCACTCCCTGTGTCTTGCACAGTGGATCCACAAAGGATAAATCAAGTTGGTGTCCAAAGAACTCCGAGAGGAGGACGAGGATGATGTGTTCTTCTACTTCACTAATTAGCAGCAGACTTAAGATCCACTTGACAATGCAAAGGTGGTGCGTTAGAGGAGGATCAGAGCAGGGAGTTGTCTCCTGTTAAGCAATCTGGCCAATTGCAATGTTATGGTGGAGTGAGTGTTCTAGAAATTTTTAAAATACCGGGATTTTGTTTTCTTTAATATGTCCAGAATTCAGAGCTCTCCGAAAGGAGCAAGGGGATGAGCTGTAGCTCTACTTCACTAATTGGCAGCAGACTTAAGATCCACTTGACAATGCAACGGTGGTGCGTTAGAGGAGGATCACTGCAGGGCAGGAGCTTGTCTCCTGTTAAGCAATCTGGCAAACTGAAATGCTGTGTTAGAGAGAGTGTCCTTGATATTTTTAAAATACCAGGATTATGTTTTCTTTAATATATCCAGGTCTATTAAGAGGAGTGACCTCTGTGCTCTGCGCAATAGATCCACAAAGGATAAATCAAGTTGGTGTCCAAAGAACTCCGAAAGGAGGACGAGGATGATGTGTTCCTCTACTTCACTAATTAGCAGCAGACTTAAGATCCACTTGACAATGCAAAGGTGGTGCGTTAGAGGAGGATCAGAGCAGGAAGTTGTCTCCTGTTATGCAATCTGGCCAATTGCAATGTTGTGATAGAGTGAGTGTCCTAGATATTGTTAAAATAAGGGATTAGGTTTTATTTAATATGTCCAGGTCTATTAAGAGGAGTCACTCCCTTTGCACTGCACAGCGGATCCACAACGGATTAATCAATTTAGTACCCAAAATTCAAAGAACTCCGAATGATGTGTTCCTCTTCTTCACTAATTAGCAGCAGACTTAAGATCCACTTGACAATGCAAAGGTGGTGCGTTAGAGGAGGATCTCTGCAGGGCAGAAGGTAGTCTCCTCTTAAGCAATCTGGCAAATTGCATCGATATGACGGAGTGAGGTCTATTAAGAGGAGTGACCCTTGTGCTCTGCACAGTGGATCCACAAAGGATAAATTAAATTGGTATCCAAAATTCAAAGCACTCCGAAAGGATGAGCTGTAGTTCTACTTCACTAATTGGCAGAAGACCTAAGAGTCTCTTGATAATGCAAGGTGCTGCGTTATCCAGGTCTGTTAAGAAGAAAAGACCCTTCTTCCCCGCATAGTAAAACCACAGAGGATAAATCAAATTTCATTGTAGATTTTCTGGCTTTGAATACGAAACCTGGGCAACAACATCCTCATTTTGTGTCAGCCTCAGATCAGATATTCCTCCCACAAATTTTTAGCATCATTTCCCCATCCCTGGTCTTTCCTTCTCCACTCATACTATTCAATCGATTCGTGTGATGTGCTGGCCAATATATTATTATGGCCATCAATAAACTATAATTGATATTTGATATTTCAACGAAATGGCTTTCCCTGGTGCTATTTTTCCGGCTTTTGTTTTATTTATTGGCCGCCGTTCTCGTTGGCTTTTATCACTATTATTATTATTGATAATTTGTCACAATTTAACTTTTTATGCCAACCGTCAAACTGTGTGGGGGGGCGGAAGAAGAGTAGTTCAAAACGAATTGTTGACATTTTGAAATTTATACTTGCAATTATCACACATTTCGTGTTTCGCGTGTGGTATTCGCAGTAGAGATGATGAAAAATTGTTTGTAATTTGATGCGGAGAAAATGTAAAATATGTATAGGCATGAATTTATAAAATTTATTTTCTCTGTGGGGATTTCAGGAAAGCAAAAAAAAATCGACATAAAATCCTGTGGTTATTATAATGAAAATGGATATTTCATATGTTGTTTAATGTGGCTTTAATAACGTTGCCATGGAGGGGGAGTGATAAAAAATGAGGAGAAAAGGAGGAGAGAGAAAGGTGTTGAAATCCATCACCTGACAGTTGACAATTTGCCAGACACACATATGTTCGTTTGTTTAATCCCAATCCCTCTACTCGGGTATTTTGAATTATTAATAATGGCGGAAAAAGGTTTTTCTCTTTAAATGAATGTTGGATTTAATATAAAGGACATTGGAAAAGGAACTTGTGGGGAAAATGATAACAAAAAATGCGACAAATATCGGGAATAGGTTTGTCTTAACTGCCGTGGACAATATTGGGGGGAGAATTAGAAAAATCCCCAAAAATAATTGAAATTAATCGATTGCTGACTTCGCCTACAGAATGACAAACTTATATATTATTTTTTGTCAAATTAGGAAATTCTTGAATTAGGGGGTAGGAATAGAAAAATCCCGAAAAATATTTGAAATGTATCGATCATAAGATTGCTGACTTTCACCTACAGAATGACAAATTGATAGATTTAATTTTATTCAAATTATTTTCCTCTTCCTAGAGAAAGGTATTGAAATCCCTCACCTGACAGTTGACAGTTTGCCAGGCCCACTTATGTTTGTCCAATCCCAATCCCTTTCCACAAGTATTTTAAAATATCAGGTATGGCGGAAAAATGACTTTATCTTTAAATAAATGTTGGATTTAATAAAAATAATTGCCAAAAGGATATTGTGACAATATGGAACAAAAGAAAAATCTCGAAAAATATGTGCCCTGTTTTTTGTCATAGGATTTCTGACATCGCCTATGGAATGAGAAACTGATATTATAATTTTCCACATTCTCATTATGGCGGAAAAAGGTTTTCTCATTAAATGAATGTTGGATTTAATATAAAGGACATTGCGACAAATATCAGGAATATGTTTGCCTTAGGTGCAGTGGACAACATTAGGAGGGGGTAATAGCAAAATCCCCCAAAATAATTGAAATTAATTTGCTGACTTCACCTACAGAATGAGGAACTGATATATTAATTTTGGTTAAATTATATTTTCTTTAGTCTAGAATATTGTTGAATAGGTGAGATAAATAGAAAAAAACCCCCCAAAATAATTGAAATTAATCCATTGATGACTTCGCCTGCAGAATGAGAAACTGATACTTTAATTTTGACCAAATTATATTTCCTGTTCCCTAGTTCAAGGGTATTGAAATTAAAAAATCTCCAAAAATATTGCCTTATTTTTGTTGTTGTAGGATTGCTGACTTCGCCTGCAGAATGAGAAACTGATATTGTAATTTTCCACATTGTTATGATGAATCGCCATATGAACCTTCTTAAACCTTCCACTTTAAGTATATGAATGTGTGTTCATCAATATTACATAAAAGATTACAAGCAACATTTTTGTGGAACATTTTAACCCTCTAACTCCTCCACATAGGGGTCTTTTTGGTCCGTTTTGTGCAAAAGGGTAAAATCGCCCTTAAAACAGAGTTTTAACGGGTCAAAATATTCTATTCTTTTGCACATTTTTATAGTGAATCGACATAGGAAACCTAGTGATCCTTACATTTTCGGAATACAATGTGTGCAGAAATATTAAATTAATTAATATTAAAACATTACGAGTGACATTTTTGTGGAACATTTTAACCCTCTAGCTCCACCACGTAGGGTTCTTTTTGGTCCCTTTTGAGCAAATGCGTAAAAAAACTTCTTTAAAACAGGGTTTTGACGAGTCAAAATATTCTACAAAAATAATAACCATAATATACCACTTAAAGTCCCTGAATACACCAAAACTCAAATGGCAACTTAAATGCCAGAAATAAGTCAAAACTTATTTCATTCATTTTAGGGTGAATATTTTCCCATATTGCATTCATCTTATAATGAATCGACATAGGAAACCTTGTGATCCTTACATTTGGGGTACACATTGTGTCCGGCAATATTACTTAAATGAACACGAACAACATTTTTGTAGAACATTTTAACCCTCTACCTCCTCATCGAAGGGGTTTTTTTCCTTTTGTACAAAAGTGTAAAAAACACACCTAAAACAGGGGTTTCACGGGTCGAAATATTCTTCAAAAATAATAACAATAAAATGCTACTTAAAGTCTCTGAATACACAAAAATTCAAAACTAAACAGAAGTGCCTGAAATAGCTGAAATCCTTATATGCATTTTAGGGTTAATTTTGCACTTTTTCCGAATTTTTGCTAAAATGTGCCACAAAAGTGAATTTTAGGGGATTGATGTGAATGGAAAACATATTCTGCGTTAAATTTCACTACAAGTCAACGAACAAAAGAAATATTATATCTTTGAATATAATATCAGTAGCAATTTGGGTATTTAAATAAGATATTATTTTCTTCGTTTAGCTCTTGGTAATTCTATATCGTTATCAAACATAATATATAATATAAAAATATTAACTGCAGACGTGACAATTCATTATCTGCTTGAACCTGATGTTAATGTTTCTTGTTTTCCTAAACTCCAAGACATTTTTCTCTCATACTTTTCAACGATATTGAATGCTTAATGATAGAAATGAATACCAAATATAACCCTGAGTCAAAAACTCATCAATTGGGCATCATTGGAAAGGTATGTTTCCTTTTATATATATTTCATAACACCTTTTATAAATGTTTCCTGTTACAAAATGTTTTCAAGTTTAAATTTTCACTTTAAAAACCCACAAAAAATCAATCTAAACGTCCAATAACACTACCAACGAGTTCTTCTAATACAATAATAAAAAATTATAATTAAAGTGCTTCCAAGGGTCTATTAATTCAGAAAAATATGGACAAAAATGCAACATAAACAATTACACGGGAAAAACATGCTTCTTAGGTGTTTTCAGGAGCTTTTAGCTCACAGACGGTTTTACCCGCCGACGAAATATTTTGCAGATCATCATTAGACGATCCAATTATTTCGGAGGGGTGACCGCAGCAATAATTTTCTTGACCCATCCTAATACACAGTGACTTCCAGCGGATGCTAGTGGCAAATTGGTGAGAACCTTTAATCTTCGATAAATCTGTGGAAGTGTAGAGACTGTGACTATTAATAAACCTTCAATAGTGGAAGTCAATGAATGCAGACTGTGACCACAAATATTATACACATTTGCCTCTAGCGGAGAGTAATTTTGGCAAGAATGCAAGTTTTAATCATTCCAGTTCACATCTCCCATTATTTTAAGAATTGAGGTCCAATAAAAATATTTAAAATTTGTCAAAATGATGAAAAAATTACAAAATCCCCGAATTCCTAAAGTGCGGAAAATGTGTTCTAAAATTGGGATTTTTTATTAAAATGGTCGCCATGCTTTTTTTGCCATTTATCTGTTTTGATAAATTTTATGTACTTTTATTGGACCTCAATTCGTCAAATTATGAAAGGTGTGAAGTGGAACACGACAAAAGCTTGTATTTTTGCAAAAATTTAGTATTAATAAAATCTTCAATATCTCAGACAATTACCAACGGATTTACTAATTGTAAGGCTACCACACAAAGTAATGTGCAAAAGCAATGCCAAAGTTGAAAAATGGCTAAATTTTGGACAAAAGCACACATATTTCTTAAGTTTTCTGAAATGATCTATGCGGATCGAAAGTTACAAGTTTCTTCTTTTCAAATCCCACGAGAAAGTGAAAATCGGTTGATAAACAACTAAGTTACAAGCTTAAAAGTGTGCAAAGGCACGAAAACCGGGTTTTAACCGTACCTCAAGATTTTGGAGGTGGGAAATTAAAAATACAGATTCTACTCGACAATACCTTCGAGAAAAATACTATCCCTTGCCAGAGTTTTTTACGGACCGTCGCACAGTGTAATGCCATGAACAATATGCTGGCAGCGACCCATAGCGGTGGGTAGTGGCAAAAAACTCATCATATCCTTTGTATGCGAGGCTTTTATATATTCGATCATACGATTGGAGTTTTTCCATGGATTTTCTTAGTAATACATTAAATTCTGAGCAAATTAGCAGCGACATCTAGCGGGGAATAGAGGGGAAAAGATACAATTAATACATAATGAAGAATAATTTCAGAATTTATTCAAAAATATATGAATTTACTCGCATGGGTATTGTTGCAGATCGATCATATGGTCGATCTCAACTGATGAATTTATGGCAATGCTATAAAATACATATAGATAAATCCGATAGATGGCGATATAGTTCCTGTTATGGTTGTCAAATGAGTAGTAGTTTTGTGTCTTCCGTACGAAGCAGCAACACTTGCTCTAATTAAATATTAAAAATCCAAATTTGTGTTTGTGTTTAATAAATTGTTTCCTCTAGACTCCGTCTAGGGGAGACCAACAGGGCCACCATACTGGTTGGAACCTGTTCAGGTATGGTTGATGATTTTTTAAAACTTTTTTGCAATAATTTGTGACCCCGATTCGCATATTTGCAGAATGTTATTTATTATCTTTGCCTACCACAAATCTTCTAACCTTCAAAGTTACAGGATTTTTAAAAATCCCGGTTTTTTACTCGTATCTCAAGATTTTGGAGGTGTCTGGCACATTTCAAAGACAGATTTTTGTTCTAATCAACAATACCTAACAGGAAAGTACTATCACTTCCCAGAGTTTTCTACTTCATTCTTGTTTCTAGCACCGTGTAATATATACAGTGGCATCTAGCGGAGGCTAGTGGCAAAAAACCATGTCAAGCTGGCAAATATCATGATTTTTGTGATGTTTTGGGTGGGAATTTGGATTTTGCTGACAATTTACTGGGAAAGTAGTATTGTAGCTTAAAAAAAGAAGTTTTCATTTCGAATAATTTATTCAAAAGAATAAAATCTCTGAATTGGAATGAATAGACTCCTCTTATCTATATCCCTAACAAACTTCGTATCGTCCAAAGCAGTCAGCATGTGAAAAGTCTATCTTTAAGGAATATTCCTAGGAATAGTTTGTATGCCGTGAACATTTTCCAAAGAAATTTCAGTTTGAGATCAATTTCCACTCTTACACTTTTCGATAAATGTTCCAACATGTCATACAAATTAATCAATTTCATTTTATTCGACCTTTATTTTTGCTTTGATTTCAATGTTTATCCCCTTAGTTGCCAACAACGAAGAATCAAGATCCCATGAATAATTGAATGAAATGAAATGAAAAAAACAATGTATTCGACAAAACATTCAAAGCATTTGATAAATTCTACCACTTAATCAACATATTAATTAAAACCAACTCTTTACAGTTCATTGTAGCATTAACAAGAGTGTCTGTCTGGCGTTAATTTTTTTAAATGCATTTATTCTAATGTGAGCTGAGTAGAGTATGCTAATGAGAAATCGGTTCGGAGGTAAATGCAATTTTTTTTTTTGAACAAAAGGGAACCTCTAAAAGCAAGACTGGGTATGGTCTGAACGTATGAGCCATCAAAAAGAAGTGGATTTCCTCCTCCCTCCCACTTCCACTAAACAGGAAATACAATTCACAACGTAAACCTCCATACTTCCATCCTATGATAACTTGAACTCTTGATAACTTGTCAGATGTTGAACGATACAGAATAATTGAACAGTTTCTTCTCTTAATTACTGATAGTCTTATTGAAGCTAATTAAGAATGCTTCAAATGCAGTCTGTTTTTTCTGTTTTTTTTTATGCTGCTGTTTATTGTGCTTTGTTTTCGCCATTTGGAAAAGCAGACAGTGCATTACACAGGAAGGTGATGGAGAAAAAACAGAAATAAATTCGAATTTTGTTAGATCTTAGGAACAAAATTGTTACTGATATTTTTCATATATTTATTATATCTACAGATTTATTTTGTTCGGTGACTTATAGTGAAATTTGATGTAGAATATTTTTTCCATTCACCTCAACCCCCTAAAATAAAGTTTTGTAGGTCAATTTAGCACCAATTCGAAAGAAGTGCAAAATTACCCCTAAAAAGCATATTATGTTTTGACTTATTTCAGGCATATAACTTGGTATTTGAGTTTTGCTGTATTCAAAGACTTATAGTAGAATTTTATGGCCAATATTTTTGTAGAACATTTTGATCCGTTCAGCCCTGTTTTAGGGGTGTTTTTTTACCCTTTTCTACAAAAGGGGCCAAAAAGACCCCTAAATGGAGGAGCTAGAGGGTTAAAATGTTCTACAAAAATGTTGCTCGTAGTGTTCCGAGTAATATTGTTGAACACATTGTATATCCAAAATGTAATGATCACAAGGTTTCCTATGCCGATTCATCATAAGAATGTGCACAAGGTGGAAATATTCACCCTAAAATGAATGAGTGAAGTTTTGACTTATTTATGGCATTTATGTTGGGTTTTTAGTATTGGATTATTCAGAGACTCTTAGTAGAATTCTGTGGCAAATATATTTGAAGAACATTTTGACCCCTTAAACCCCTTTGTTTAGGGGTATTTTTTACCCTTTTGCAAAAAGGGACCAGAAAGACCCCTTCGTTGAGGAGCTAGAGGGTTAAAATGTTCCACAAAAATTTACCTCATAGTGTTCTAAGTAATATTGCTGAACACATTGTATACTCAAAATGTAAGGCTCACAAGGTTTCCTATGACGATTATTCAGAAGAATGTGAAAAAGTGTGGAAATATTCACCCTAAAATAAATTAATGAAGTTTTGACTTATTTCTGGCATTTAAGTTGGCATTTGAATTTAGTGTTTTCAGAGACTTCTGGTAGAATTTTATAGCAAATATTTTTGTGGAACATTTTGATCCGTTCTGTCCCTGTTTTAGGGGTGTTTTTACTTTTTGCTCAAAAGGGACCAACAATACCCCTGTATTGTAGAGCTAGATGGCTAAAATGTTCCACAAAAATGTTCCTCGTAGCGTTTTAAATAATATTGCTGAACACATTCTGTACTTAAAATGTAATGATCACAAGGTTTTCTATGCCGATTCATCATAAGAATGTACAAAAGGGGAAATATTGGCCCCCTTCTAAAATGTCCGAAAAGACTCCTATATTGAGGAGCTAGAGGGTTCAAATGTTCCATAAAAATCTTCCTGGAAGTGTTTTAAGTAAGTAAATTGTTGAACACATTGTATACTTAAATTGTAAGGATCACAAGGTTTCCTATATCCATTCATCATAGGAATGTGAAAAAGGGGGAAATATTGACGTCCCTTCTAAAATGATCGTTAAGACCCCTTCGTTGAGAAGATAGAGGGTTAAAATGTTGCACAGATATGTTCCTCGTAGTGTTTTAAGTAATATTGCAGAACACTTTCTCCACTTAAAATGTAAAGTTCACAAGGTTTCCTAAGCCTATTCATCATAAGAATGTGAAAAAAGTGGAAATATTGACCCCCCTTCTAAAATGACCGATAAGACCCATTTATTGAGGTGTTAGAGGTTTAAAATGTTCCACAAAAATCTTCCTCGTAGTGTTTTAAGTAATGTTGCCAAACACATCTTATACCTAAAATGTAAGGATCACAAGGTTTCCTATGGCGATTCATCATAATAATGTAAAAATTGGGAAATACTGAGCTCCCTCTAAAAAGACCACTATATTGAGGAGCTAGAGGGTTAAAATGTTCCACAAAAATATTCGTCGTAGTGTTGTAAGTAATATTGCTGAACACATCCTATAACTAAAATGTAAGGATCACAAGATTTCCTATGGTGATTCATCATAAGAATGTAAAAATGCGGAAATACTGAGCTCCCTCTAAAATGACCGATAAGACCCCTATATTGAGGTGTTAGAGGGTTAAAATGTTCCACAAAAATCTTCCTCGTAGTGTTTTAAGTAATATTGCTGAACACATCCTATAACTAAAATGTAAGGATCACAAGATTTCCTATGGTGATTCATCATAAGAATGTGAAAAAAGTGGAAATATTGAACCCCCTTCTAAAATAACCGATAAGACCCCTATATTGAGGAGCTAGAGGGTTAAAATGTTCTACAAAAATGTTGCTCGTAGTGTTCTAAGTAATATTGCTGAACACGTTGTATGCCCAAAATGTAAGGAGCACTAGGTTTCCTAGGCCGATTCATCATAAGAATGTGAAAAAAGGGGAAAATATTTATCTCCTTCTAAAATGACCGATAAGACCCCTTCGTTGAGAAGCTAGAGGGTTAAAATGTTCCACAGATATGTTCCTCGTAGTGTTTGAAGTAATATTGCTGAACACTTGCTATACTTAAAATGTAAAGATCACTAGGTTTCCTATGGCGATTCATCATGTGAATGTAAAAATGGGGAAATACTGAGCTCCATCTAAAATGACCGCTAATACCCTTATATTGAGGAGTTGGAGAGTTAAAATGTTACACAAAAATGTTCCTCGTAGTGTTTTAAGTAATATTGCTGTACACGTTGTATACCCAAAATGTAAGGATCACTAGGTTTCCTAGGCCGATTCATCATAAGAATGTGAAAAAGGGGTAAATACTGAGCTCCATCTAAAATGACCGCTAATACCCCTATATTGAAGAGTTAGAGGGTTAAAATGTTCCACAAAAAATTTCCTTGTAGTTTTTTACGTAATATTGTCAAACACATCTTATACCTAAAATGTAAGGATCACAAGGTTTCCTATGGCGATTCATCATAAGAATGTGAAAAAGTGTGGAAATATTGGAATTTAGAATGTAAAAATGCGGAAATACTGAGCTCCCTCTAAAATGACCGATAAGACTCCTATATTGAGGAGTTAGAGGTTTAATAGATTTCACCAAAATATTCCTTGCAGTGTTTTAAGTAATATTTCTGAATACATTGTATGCCCAAAATGTAAGAATCACTATGTTTCCTAGGCCGATTCATCATTAGAATGTGAAAAAGTGTGGAAATATTGGAATTTAGAATGTGTATGATTTTTGGTAGGAACCTATGCATAGTTCCCCGTTTGTGAGCTCACTGTTTCGTTTGCTAATTACGTTTTGTTGCTATCCTCCGCTAGAGGCGCTCAGGCTGTAGTTTTGTTATGTGAGATTGAAGATAGCTGAGGTATTAATACATAAGTTTGTTGTCTATCATGAATTTCATTAATTCCATAATGTAACTCATTTCTGGGATATTATTTTTATGGTTCTCCAAATGTCAGCTCACATCTTCGTCTTGTTTGTAGTAATTATTTAGCCACTACCCTCCGCTAGGGGCGCTGTACCTATGTATTCTCAGGTAGATTTCTTTTATAAAATTATTATTGCGGGCGGAATATCTTACTTCTGAAACAAAGGCCACAATGAGCTCCAGAATTAGAGTCTATGAACTCACATTTAAAATAGCATCTGCATCCTTAATAGTTAGATATCCAAGCAAGTCATTGTGTTTGCCTACAAAAATATCAAAGATAATCAAAAATATCAAATGTATTATCACTATCTTATCTGGATTTACTGTCTGATAGTTTTGATTAAATTTAAATTCAATTGAAAAGTCTGAGGCACTTTACGTTTCCTTCCCATGCACTGTACCAATTGAGCCCACTTAATATGCTGAGTGTACTCATCATTTTATCATTTGAGATCTGTGCATCTGCAACTGTTACAATTATGGATTGTTTAATTATAATTGAAATGAAACGAAATGAAATTGAAAATCGAGTGGAACAAGGCTTCACAAGGCACGATAAGAAGACGCCAGGAAATGCAGCTACCGAGGCCAATGGAGAAGTGCGGCCTCGGAGCCAAGAAAAGAAGAGGCTGAAAAAGGAATTAGTAGAGAAACTAACCAAGGACGGAGAAAATGTTCACAAGGCCATGATGGGATGATGGACAGGAAGACGAACAAATTTTTGAGTCTACAAAAAATAGGAATAAAAAAAAATAAAAAGAAAATATTTATTTGAGTGAATTTATTCCCTAGACCAAGGACTGGGAACTTGTTTACAAGGCCAGAAAGGGATGATGGACAGAAAGACGAACAAAGTATTGAGTCTACAGAAAACGGGAATAGAAAGTTCTTGAAAACATATATTTAAGCGAAATTATTCCCTATACCAATTTACCTAATTCATTTTGAACTCACTTGACCAGCAAAAGCCTTAAACGAAAATTTAATTAAACTGTTAATTGGAATAATTAGATTAATTAATTCTTAATTAGAGCAATTAAATCTTTTTTGCCGCCCAACTAAGTTTTAATTAAAAACTTTGGAGCATTATTTAAGTTACAGTGCCAGTTCCAAGGCTTGTGTGAACGGATGTCCAACGTGAGGTATGGACGAATCATGGCTGAATGATGGACGTTCATCAGCCGGGAATGAAACGAATACGAAATACTTTTATTATCGCTTAAATAGCTGGTAGTTCCCTTAAAAGCGTACATCATTAAAATACTTGAGGGTAAGTACACACACACACAGGGGCATAATGAGTTGCATATGGGCAATTCCATAAGGAAAATATTTTGAAAAAAAAAATCCAACAAATAGAAAACAGTTATTGAGAGTTTTTTGTGTTTTTTTGGAAATCTAAATTAAGAAAAATGATTTGAAAATTTTTATTATTGTTGGGTCTACCCTATTTGACTATATGTCGAGCTGAGTATCAATCGATCATAGCACTTCGAGGCCTCAGTCGATGACAATACTGTGATCACAACAGTTCTCGACCATTTCTTATCTTTATTTTAATATATTTTAATATTTGTGTTAATTAGCTAACTTCTCGTGAACATTAAGTTTTCGCCACTATCCTCCGCTAGAGGGTGCTGGAGTTATATTACTTGATTTTGATGAAATTTAACACATACACAGACGATTATCACTTCTACGGAAGGACATCACTCGGAAAGTTTTCTTATATCCGGTCTGAAAGATTCAGGCATTTGATTAGATCTCTAATATCAAATTCCTATAACTCGTATAGTAATTGATTCTCGAGGGTCTTGTGTCGGGCAGACGCATAAGAAGCGCTTCGTTGTGGCAACTGCGGCAAAGATCGTTGAAATGTAGCTTCGTTCGTCGCGCATGGTTTCCAATTGATCAATGTCCTGTCAGCAATGCCATCACTCTTGTTATGCACCTTCGATTTCGGTTGAGAAGGGCTCTCTCTCTTTTCCTATATTTAGGACAGATTTGACTGGATATTGCCAGGTTTCTTATCTTTATTTTAATATATTTTAATATTTATGTTAATTAGCTAACTTCTCGTGAACATTATGTATTCGCCACTATCCTCTGCTAGAGGGTGCTACAGTTATATTACTTGATTTTGATGAAATTTAACACATACACAGACGATGATCACTTCTACGGGAGGACATCACTCGGAAAGTTTTCTTATATCCGGTGTGAAAGATTGAGACATTGGATTAGATCTCTAATATCAAATTCCTATATCTCGTGAAGATATTGTTTCTCGAGGCTCCTGTGTCGGGCAGAAGCATAATAAGTGCTCGTTGATATCTTCGTTGTGGAAACTGCGGCAAAGATCGTTGAAATGTAGCTTCGTTCGTCGCGCATGGTTTCCAATTGATCAATGTCCTGTCAGCAATGCGATCACTCTTGTTATGCTCCTTCGATTTCGGTTGAGAAGGGCTCTCTCTCTCTCTCTCTCTCTTTTCCTATATTTAGGACAGATTTTTCCGTTTCTTTTTATCTTTATTTTAATATATTTTAATATTTGTGTTAATTAGCTAACTTCTCGTGAACATTATGTATTCGCCACTATCCTCCGCTAGAGGGAGCTACATTTATATTACTTGATGTTGATGAAATTTAACACATACACAGACGATGATCACTTCTACGGGAGCACACCACTCGGAAAGTTCTCTTATATCCGGTCTGAAAGATTGAAGCATTTGATTAGATCTCTAATATCAAATTCCTATATCTCGTGAAGTAATTATTTCTCGAGGCTCCTGTGACGCATAAGAAGCGCTCGACGGTATCTGCGGCAAAGATCGTTGAAATGTAGCTTCGTTTGTCACGCATGGTTTCCAATTGATCAATGTCCTGTCAGCAATGCGATCACTCTTGTTATGCACCTTCGATTTCGGTTGAGAAGGGCTCTCTCTCTCTCTTTTCTTATATGAGTGGCATATGGGCAATTCCATAAGGAAAATATTTTGAAAAATTCAAAACAAATAGAAAACAATTATAGAGAGTTTTTTGTGTTTTTTGGAAATCTAAATTAAAGAAAAATTTTTGAAAATTGTATTATTGTTGGGTCTACCCTATTTGACTATATGTCGAGCTGAGTATCAATCGATCATAGCACTTCGAGGCCTCAGTCGATGACAATACTGTGATCACAGATTTGTCCCGATATTACCAGTTTTGTCTGAATTTTTTCCGTTCTAAGTAAGGGCTGAAGAATTTAGAATTTCCTTGAATCACTGTCAACTGAGTAATAAAATCTAATCTTAGATTTTTTTCAGAAATTTTTTGCTATGCCTGGAAATACCCATATATACTTGCATAAAATCATTGCTATCTACAAATGTGGTATGTACTTATGTTGCCTGAATATACGTTGTATGTCTGTTTTCTATAAAATACAATCAGATGTAAAACAGCCTCAGCTAAAATATGTTCGTTCGTATGTGGCAACAATTGTGTGGTATCATCAACATCATCATCCACATCATCATTATCACCATAGTCGGTAATAATAATAATAATCATTACATGAAAGTACTTAACCAAAACCTCATAAAAGAGTATTTTTTGCGAGGGTTGAGAGGGAAGTTTTATTTGAAAATATGCTGTGTAATGTCCAGCTGTGGATTATTTTCAAATTCGCAGAAGAACTTAAATGAAAATGATGGAATTTTCAATTGATTTTTTTCTTTCCTCATACATTTGTCTGAGAAAAATGTTCTATGTGGCCGTTCCTCAAGAAATTTTCAATAAAAATGTCCTCACGATTATAGATTTTTATCTCAACATCGTAGTAGCAACCTCTAGCGGATGATAGTGGCGAAAAATTTTATCGTCATTTATTTTAGGTAGTTTTACTTAATAGATCATAACATAAGTTAATGAATGACACATGCTAAGGGTTCGGGATTCCTCGTATATTTGTCTTAGAAGAATTGTCTATACTATGTGGAATAAATCTTCAAAAAGAATATTCTCAAGTTGAAGATGTAATTAAATGGAAACATGGAAATGGAAGATACCTCTAGCGGATGATAGTGGTGAAAAGTGCAATACTCCATTATTTTAGGTGAGTTTACTTAAGAGATTATAACATCAGTTAATAAATTAGTGAAGTTCTCTTTTCTGTCACATGGTAAAGGTTCAGGATTCCTTGTACATTTGTCCTTGAAAAATATTCTATTCTATGTGGCCGTTCCTTAAAAAATCTTCAAAAAGAATGTCCTCAATTTGTAACTCAGGGGAAACTTCGTAGAAATGATCTTTAGCGGATGATAGTGGCAAAAATACTATCATTTTATATAATTTAACTTAATAGATTAGTCTCTACTCTCTCACACGGTAAGGGTTCTGGATGCCTCGTACATTTGTCTTAGAACAATATTCTATTCTATGTTCCTCAAGAAATCTTCAAAAATATCGTTCTCGAGTTAAGAACTTAAACGGAATCTTCGTAGAAGCTACCTCTAGAGGATGATAGCGGCGAAAAATGCTTTATTTTAGGTAATAAGTGAAAGAAGTGCCACTTGGTAAGAGTTCGGGATTCGTCGTACATTTGTTTTAGAAGCATTTTCTAATCAAGAAATCTTCAAAAATATTATCCTCAAGTTGAGGATCTAATTAAATGACAACTTTGTAAAAGCTACCTCTAGCGGATGATAGTGGCGAAACAAAATCAATCCTGAATTATTTTGGATAATTTTTCTTAACAGATCATAACATGAGTATATAAATTAGTGAAGGTCTCTGGTGCGTCTTTTGTTATACTGAGACCAGGTTTGTCTGCATATTTAACAAATGTTTAATATACAGACGGTCTGAGTAATATATGATGATACCCCTTTTTGCCAGACCCTCTCAGAGTTTCAACCAGCTCCGAAGCGAGGTTACTGAAAGGAGATCCTATCTTCACCAACTCGTCGGCTCTTTCGCTCCCCAAAAAAGTCCCTATGTCCAGAGTAGCTTCAGATAGACAGTTCAGTGTGGGCAGCTCATCAATGCTCTGACCTATTAATATTGATGTTATGCGGTTAGATCTAAGAGATAAACTTGCATGTTTCCTTAATTGCGACCTCTAGCGTATGATAGTGGCGAAAAATAACTATCTATTTTAGATCAATTAATAAATCAGTACCGAAGATACTGTAATAATTTATGTGAGATTCTTTTACCTAAAAATAAGTCCGGAGTTTACCTGCCGATGAGCTTCAACAAAAATATTAATTTGCACTTAAAATAGTAGCGACATCTAGTGCAAAAAATGCAATTATCAATTGTGTGAGGTTATTTAATGTAATAAAGCTCAACTTGGGAGTTTATTCATATTTTTTTTTTTCAAAAATACTTGTTTAAATAAATAATAAATAATTTTTACGTAAGGCTATAAGTATGAAGTAGGGATAGTAGTACACAACTTTTCGATTTCGATATGCTAGAATGCCTAATTTTGTGAGGTTCGAGAAAAACAATCTTGTGCCATAAAATGGAGGTAGTTGGGTGAGTGTAAGTGGTGAGCTCATTGGGGTCAATAGCGGGAAAAGTGATAAAAATACACATAAAGCCCAAAAACTGCCTCGGAGTCGTCCCTAGCTGGGTTAAATATAAGACAAGCCTCCATTAATTTCCCATCCCCAAATTTCCATTTTCCCCAAACATACCTGTCCTCTATCCCCATTCATTAAGGGCACTCCCATACAAAAATTATTTTTTGTATAAAATTTGCTTCCACCTCTCTAGCTGGCCCAAGGATGGCCATAGTGGAATCAACTGTATGACCGACTCCCAATATTTTCTATTTTCAGCCCTTATGGTGTCCCCATAATTTTTTCATTTTTATAATTTTTTATGAAAGAAGGCCAAAACTGACGCAATGTCATCCTTAGAGGGGAGACATGTAAGACTGATCCCATTAATTTTCCTTCTCAACATTTTCCCCAAACATACCTACCCCCATATCTCCACTCCTTAAGGGGAACATTTGATATTATGCTTAAGGGGACTCCCATACAAAAGCGAAATTTTTATAAAATTTGCTCCCTCTGCTCTAGGGGAGTAAAATGTACAAAATGTTACATTGTTATAGTCATCTATTAATTACAAAATTTCTTTGATTTTTAGGCAAGGCTATAACAGCATCGATGTGATTACAGCCATCGATGTCATTGCAGCCATCTCTAGCGGAGGATAGTGGCAAAAAATTGCAATTATGAGGATTTCTTATAATTTATATTTATTATAATTAATTGTTATAGTCATCTATTAATTACAAAAATTCTTTAATTTTTAGGCAAGGCTATAAATATGCAGCCATCTATGTGATTGCAGCCATCTCTAGCGGAGGATAGTGGCAAAGATTGCACTTATGAGGATTTCTTATAATTTTTTCTTCAAAACTAATTTAATTTATTCGCAACGTTGGGTTTATTGAGTTTACCTATCGAGGTTCTTAAAAACAACACAAATCAGCAACGACAGCTGGTGGAGGATAGTGGCAAAAATCTCAATTATCAATTGTATGAGATTATTTGAAGTAATAATCCCCAAATTCGGAGTTCATCCATCAATTTTCTTTAAAAAATTACTTTAATTTTTACCTAAGGCTATAAATATGCATATGGTTGCAGCGTCCTCTAGTGGAGTATAGTGTCTACAATTAAAATTTCGATTTGTATGAGCTTTTCCATCATTTTCTTCTTTAAAAATAATTATTTTATGCACAAGGCTGTGTTTATTGAGTTTATCTATCGATGAAACTTAAAAAGAACTGAAATCAGCAGCGACGACTAGTGGAGGATAGTGGCAAAAATCTCAATTATCCATAGTATGAGGTTATTTGAAGTAATGGAGCACATCTTCGGAGTTTATCCATTGATTTTCCTCAAAAAATACTTTAATTTTAACTATGGAAACGGTTATATTGTTACAGCGACCTCTGGTGAAGTATAGTGGCAAAATTTGCAATTACGAGTTCTATGAGGTTTTTACATATTTTTTCTTCACAACTAATTTAATTTATACACAATACTGTGTCTACCAATCGATGTTCTTAGAAATAACTCGAATTAGCAGCGACAGCTAGTGGAGGATAGTGGCAAAATCGCAATTATCAATTGTATGAGGTTATTTGAAGTAATGAAGTACAACTTCGGAGCTAGCGATCAATTTTGTTTAAAAATATTTTTTATTTTAACGTTGGGCTATATTGTTATATAGACCTCTAGTGGACGATAGTGGCAAAAATTGCAATATCTATTTTTATGAGGTTTTCCCCATCATTTTTTCTTCAAAACTTCTTTAATTTATTCACAAGGCTTCGTTTACTGGTTTACATATCGATGTTCTTAAAAGTTAACATCCACAATTGGTGGAGGATAGTGGCAAATATCTCATTCATTAATTGTACGAGGTTATTTGAAGTAATAAAGCACAACTTCGGAGTTTATCCATCATTTTTCGTCAAATAATACTTTAATGTTTACTTCAGATCATAACAAGGCAGCCAGTTATATGATTGCAGCGACCTCTAGTGGAGGTTAGTGGCAACAAAATTAATTACGAGTTCCATGAGGTTTTTCCACATTTTTTCTTCAAAACTTTTTAATTTATTTCCAAAGATACAGGTTCCAAGTGTAAAAATGCGTCCACGTCGAAAAGTATACTCCGACCTCTGGCGGTGGATAGAGGCGAAGTCATAATTATCATTTATATTTAAAACGTTCCATATATTGGATCATAAGTTTATAGTTTATCTTCTTCTACTTAATTCCTTTCACTCCCAGCGGATCATTGGGCCTCCATAGTTTATTCCTGGAAAATAACGTTTCCAAGTTGACGATCTCCTGCCTTTTCTGACCTATCCTCGTACAAGCGAACCCAACACCGATGCTAACCACAACACTTACTATACGTTCGCCTGCATTCGTGCAAGTATCTCAAGTTAAGTGCAAACTACAGACAAATACAGCGGTCGCGGTTGTTTGACGTGGTCGGGTTATTGGGGAACCGACCAATTTGCTGCAGCTCCACAATGCTCCCACTGCCCACGTCATCGCCGTCATCATCATCAGCTGTGTTGTAATAAATGTTTAGCTGCTGCTGCTGCGTTCGGGGGGCGAAACAAGTTCGTTCTGGAAAAAACGAGAATTATGAACAGACACAGACACACGCACACGGAAAACAAAAGTGAAAAGCCGGTGGCCGCTTTAGAGGCTTCTTATTGTGGATTATACTTAAATACATTCAGCTGCCTTCCTTCCTGCCTGCCTGCCGGCCTTCCTTCCTTTCACGAGAGACAGGCAGACAGACAGACAGTCAGTCACGCCGTCCGTACAGTGTGTAGGTACTGGGCGGCACTGGCACTGTTGTTTGCTCTGTACCATACGAGTGGGTACTTGTTCTGTTCATCTCCGTCAGTTCATCGTCATTGTGAAGCGCGCACGAGTGTCTCTGTAACGAGATTTCATCACAATTCCCGTCATCATCCACGTTTCGAGCTGCATCTGAATCTGTATCAGAATGGGAATGTGTCCGTGTCTGTGTGTTCCTCCGCCATAACTTGTTGAGAATTTATTACTGTCCACAAGCATTCTTTTTTTTCCTTTCTTTGCATAATTCTTTAGGATTTTTCTTTTGGCTTGGCCTTTTATTTGTAGCATTCGCTTGTTTCGTTCGTCGTGTTTCGTATTTGAATTGCATTGCGGAGCTGTTAATGTCCATCAAGTGGGCGTTGACAACGAGGCATGTATTGAAGTTGAAGTTGATTTCAATTACTCTTTTTTTCACTCGCTCTGTATTACAATTTCAATTTAATTCCTACCATGTATGGACTCCATGGTGGAGGCAACAACACCACTTATAGCAGTCCAGTGACTAACGAGTTCTTTAGTATAATATTTCGTCAGAGTCAGATTATCCAAGTAGATTTTGAAGTGAAGAGTTGAATGTGGAAAACAAATGAAAGTCTTATTCATTCGGTTTTGCAGATGTCCAGTTTATATATTAAAAAAATTTATTGGGAGTGATGTGAAAGTTCACTTGGAAGAGGCTTGAAGAGCTGTAGGTAGCTAGAAACTTCGTAGAAGCGCCCTCTAGCGAATGCTAGTGGCGAAAAATTCAATTTATGTCATTGAAAGTCTTATTCATTCGCTTTTGCAGATGTCCAGTTTATATATTAAAAAAATTTGTTGGGAGTGATGTGAAAGTTCACTTGGAAGAGGCTTGAAGAGCTCCAGGTACCTAGAAACTTCGTAGAAGCGCCCTCTAGCGCATGCTAGTGGCGAAAAACTCAATTTAGGTAATTTTACTTAATTTTACCTCACCAACATTTTCCCCAAAACATCATACCTTCTATCACCAATCCTTAAGGGGAAAATTTGATAGACTTCCTATTAAATTGTTTATAAAATTTGCTCCCCACCGCTCTAGGGGAGTAAAATGTACAAAATGTTACATTTCCATAGTCATATTTTAATTAAAAAATACTTTAATGTTTAGCCAAGACTATAATATGCAGTCATCTATATGGTTGGAGCGACCTCTAGTGGAGGACAGGGTTCGAAAATCCTCCAGTTGTCGATATCCTCGATTTGTCTTAGAAAAATATGTAACTCAATGGAAACTTTGTAGAAACGACCTCTAGCGGATGATAGTGGCGAAAAAAGCAATCATTAATAATTAATCAACTAAGAGATCAAGTTAATAAATTTGTGCGAGATGCTTTTACTTATTAGATTATAAGTTATTAGATAATCTTAGATAAGATATTAATTTGTATGCAAAATAACAGCGATCTCTGGTGCAGGATAGGGGCAAAAATTTCAATCAATTGTATGAAACTATTTGAAGTGATTCCTCGAATTGTCGATTTCCTCCATTTGTCTTAGAAAAATATTCTATTCTATTTGTAACTCAATGCAAACTTTGTAGAACCGACCTCTGGCGGATGATAGTGGCGAAAAGTGCAATCATTAATAATGATCTTAGTAGATCATAGGCTAAGTTAATAAATGAATGCCGAAACCACCACAGTCATTTGTGCGAGATGCTTTTACCGATATCCTTAAAAAATGCATTAATTCCTACGCAAAACGGCAGCGACCTCTAGTGGAGGATATTTCAAGCATCAGTTGTATGAGGTTATTTGAAGTAATAACCTCATATTTCGCAGTTTATTCATTGATTTTTCTTCAAAAAATAAAAATAGGGCCGTAACTTTACGTAGAGCCATAACTATACAGTCAGCTATGTGATTGCATCGTCCTCTAGCGGAGGATAGTGGCGAAAATTGCAATTACGAGTTGTATGAGGTTTTCTTAAAATTGTTTCATCAAAACTAATTTAATTTATACACAAGTCTGCGTGTACTAAGTTTACCTATCGATTTTCTTAAAAAGAACTCAAATTAGCCGCGACAGCTTGTGGAGGATAGTGGCAAAAAACACAATTATCAATTGTATGAGGGTTTTTTGAAGCATAAATCCTCAACTCCGAAGTTCAGCCACCAATTTTCCCAAAAATACTTTTATTTTTAGGTAAGGCTATAAGATTGACCTCTAGCGGAGGATAGTGGCAGAAATTGCAATTACGAATTCTTTGAGCTTTTCTTAAAATGTTTTCCTCAAAACCAATTTAATTTATTCCCAAGACGGCGTTTTTCTAACGATGTTCTTACAAATAAATCAGCAGCGTCATGTTTGCGAAATATATTATCACAATCTCCAGGTAATTGCACAATACTCTCCTTCAATAGAAATGGAGCATGTAAAAAGAATTCATGAAAGGCATCACATCAAATTTTCCTCTATTATCCACAAGTTCACCATCATTACATTTAATTTGTATCTCCGGTCTCAATGATCTACCAAGATCTTCATTTAAAAATTTCCAATTTTTTTTGGATTTTGTTGAAGAGTCTCAAGTTGATCTTGGTAAAATGCATTGATACATATTTTATTAGATTTTTTTACGATTTTACTAATTTGCTTCAACATTTTTTCTAGTCTGGAACTAGTGCCTTTCTTCCACCGCTTCACCAACAAGGCCTTCAATCTTCAATCGAATGAGCGATTGTAAATTCTCATTAACCCACGGAGTAATTAATGTTTTTGTCAGTGTACTGTCTTCCCTTACAACAGTAGCTTCTCTTATAAAATTAGAAAACTCGCTCATAAAATCACACACATCCACACAAAAAATCCACAAAAATTGGAACACATTTTCCCCACTTTGGGAATTCGGGTATTTTTTTTGGGAAAAATTCAAAATCAGAATTTATACAATCAAATTCTCTTATACAACTAGAAAATTCGCTCACACACATCCACACAAAAAATCCCCAAAAATTGGAACACAGTTTCTCTTATAAAACTAGAAAACTCGCTCATAAAATCACACACATCCACACAAAAAATCCCCAAAAATAGGAACACATTTTCCCCACTTTGGGAATTCGGGTATTTTTTTTTTTTTGGAAAATTCAAAATCAAAAAATCAAATTCCTCAAAACAGATAAAAATGGCAAAGAAAATTCATGGCGACCACTTTAATAAAAAAATCCCTAAAAATTGGTACACATTTTCCCCACTTTGGGAATTTGGGTATTTTTTATTTTTGAAAAAAAAAGAAAGGCAGATCAGAATTTATCCAATAAAATAGATCAAAACAGATAAAAATTTTAATAGAAAAAATCCCAAAAAATTGGAACACAGTTTCTCTTATAAAACTAGAAAACTCGCTCATAAAATCACACACATACACACAAAAATCCGCAAAAATTGGAACACACTTTCCCCACTTTGGGAATTCGGGTATTTTTTTGGGAAAATTTCAAAATCAGAATTTATGCAATCAAATTCTCTTATAAAACTAGAAAACTCGCTCATAAAATCACACACATCCACACAAAAAATCCCCAAAAATTGGAACACATTTTCCCCACTTTGGGAATTCGGGTATTTTTTTTTTTTTTGGTATAAATTCAAAATCAGAATTTATGCAATCAAATTCATCAAAACAGATAAAAATGGCAAAGAAAATTCATGGCGACCACTTTAATAAAAAATCCCTAAAAAATCGGTACACATTTTCTCCACTTTAGGAATTTGGGTATTTTTTATTTTTGAAAAAAAGAAAGGAAAATCAGAATTTATCCAATAAATCAGATCAAAACAGATAAAAATTGTAATAGAAAAAATCCCCAAAAATTGCAACACAGTTTCCACAGTTTTTTTTTTTTTTTTTTGAAAAAATGCAAAATCAAAATTTTTCCAATAAAATTCATCAACACAGATAAAAATGGCAAACAAAAATCATGGCGACAATTTTAATAAAGTAGCTTCTCTTGAAAACTCGCTCATAAAATCACACACATCCACAGATGGATTTCCAGTTAACTGCATGGAATTTATTCGCAAGTCCAGGTTTCTTCTTTTCAAATCCGATGAGAAAGTGAAAATCGATTGATAACCATCTAAGTTATATGCTTTTAAGTGTGCAAAGGTATGAAACCCCGTTTTTACCCGTAACTGAAGATGTCGTTGATGTCTGGCAAATTTCAAATACAGGTGCTTGAAAATTAGTCTGCACTGTAGCCCAGTGTAATGAGGAATGAACAACATGCTGGCAGCGACCTATAGCGGTGGGTAGTGGCGAAAAACTCATAATATCTTTTGTATGCGAGGATTTTATATATACGATCTTCATTTTTGGAGTTTATCCATGGATTTTCTTAGTAATATTTATATTAATTTGAAACACAAGATAGCGGGGATATCTAGCGGGGAATAGAGGCGAATAGTTACAATTATCACTTCTACGATGTTATTTTAAATAATGAAGAATAACTTATAAATTTATTCATTGATTTTATTAAAAAATATTTGAATCAACTCACAATCCCTGTATGATTTACGTTTTTACAACTTTTTTTTGGTACAGATTTGTGAAACCGATCCGCATATTTGCAGAATGTTATTTATTATCTTTGTTATCTGTCCCTTATCAGTAGGCTGGAAAAATGTCAATGCTGAAAAATGCCGATGTCCTTGTTATGTCTTCTCCGTTTTTTTTGACATTTCCAATATCTTTTGTTTTATCTCTTTTAAGCCCCCTTGACCCCAGACCTCAAGCAACTTCCTCGTTTATTTGGTCGCTGATTTTCATCGAATAACCTGTTTTTTTCTATTTAATACTTTAAGCTTGCCACGAAAGTCAAATAGCCCGAGCAAAAGTTTCGGCCTCTCTCGCGCCCGCCCATTAAGACTTATTAAACAAAATTCGACTGTCATATAAATTTTGCTGACCCGAATTAAAATTCTAATTAATATTTAAAAACGAACCCTCGAACGAACAACAACGGCATCAGCAACAGCAATGGTAACGGCAACGACAACAGCAACAAAAACAACAATAATATGAAATGTGAAAAGTTTATTTGTTTGGCGGAGGGAGGGTACCACTCAGGGGGTGGGTTGGTTTTCCAGAGAAACAAAAAAATGAACAAAACATAAAATGAAAACAAAACTTTTTGCTCAGAAAAAAACAAACAAACTTTGTTACGAAAGCAGAGGGGGAGGGACCAAAACAAACGCAGAGTGTTTTAAAATGGAAAAAATCAATCAAAAAAGGAATGAAGTAGAAAACTCTAGGAAGTGATATTATTTTTCTCGAAGGTATTGTCGACTAAAACAATATTTGAAATTTCCCAGACACCCCTAAAATCTTAAGTTACGGGTAAAACCCCGTTTTTTTAAAGATGTGACTAAGAAGGTCAAAGGATAATAAAAAATATTCTGCAAATATGCGAATCGGAGTCATAAATCATTGCAAACAAGTTTTAAAAATCATGAATCATATATTTTTGAATAAAATCAATGAATAAATTCAGAAGTTATTCTTCATTATATAAAAGAACATTGTAGAAGTGATAATTGTAATTCTTCGCCTCTATTTCCCGCTAGATGTCCCTGCTAATTTACTTACAATTTAATGTATTACTAAGAAAATCTATAGATAAACTCCAATCGTATGATCGAATACATAAAAGCCCCTCAACAAATGATAATTGAGTTTTTCGCCACTACCCACCGCTATGGTCGCTGCCAGGATGTTGTTCATGGAATTTCACTGCGTGACAGTCCGTAAACAACTTTGGGAAGTGATATTATTTTTCTGGTAGGTATTGTCGAGTAGAACAAGAATCGGTATTTGAAATTCCCCAGACACTCCCAAAATCTTGAGTTACGAATAAAAAACCGGGTTTTTCGTACCTTGGCACAATTATAAAACTGTAACTGAGTTGGTGGTCAACCAATTTTCACTTTCTCATTTGAAAAGAAGATACCTGGTGTATATTTAATTTATTTAATAAAACTTAAGAGATCTGTGTGCTTTTGTCCCGCAAACACAGTTTTTAAACAATTTTTAACCATTTTTCAACTGTGGCCATATTTTTGCACATTATTTTGCTTGGTAACCAACCACTCGTAACTTTTTTAAGTGACATATTTAGTAAACATTAAAACGCCGTTTTTTTAATTTAATCCGTCAGTAATTGGCTGAGTTATTGAAGTTTTTATTAATACTAAACTTTTGCAAAAATACAAGTTTTGGTCGCGTTCCAGTTAACATCTCTCATTATTTTACGAGTTGAAGTTTTGGGAATTTGAGGTTTTTTTTTGATAAAAAATGGAAATAAAACCCTAAAAAGTGGAACACATTGTCCCCTCTTAGGATATTCGTTTTTTTTTTTGAAAAAAAACATGCAAAATCAGATTTGATCCAATAAAATTCATCAAAATAGATAAAAATGGTAGAGAATCCCAAAAAATTGGAACAAATTTTCCCCACTTTGGGAATTTTCAAAAAAAAAAAATAAAATGAAAAAACAGAATTTGTCCAATAAAATTCATCAAAACAGATTCAAATGGTAAAAAATCATGGCGGCTATTTTAATCAAAAATTTCCAAAAAATTGGAAAATATTTTCCCCACTTTGAGAATTCGTTTTTTTTTGAACAAAAAAACAAAACAATAATAAAAATACATAAAATTGGTCAGAACAGATAAAAATGGTAAAAATTTTAATAAAAAAGATCCCCAAAAAATTGGAACACATTTTCCCCACTTTGGGAATTCGTTTCCAAATCAGAATTTGTCCAATAAAATTCATCAAAACAGATAAAATTGGTAAACAGAATCATGGCGACCATTTTAATAAAAAAACCAAAATTGGAACACATTTCCCCACTTTGAGAATTCAGATATTTCTGTTGGGAAAAAATTCAAAATTTATCCAATAAAATAAATCAAAACTGATAAAAATGGTAAACGAAAATCATGGCAACCATATTAATAAAAAATCTCCAAAAAGTTGGAACACATTATCCCCACTTTGAGAATTCGTTTTTTTTTGGAAAAAATTCAAATCAAAATTTGTCCAATAAAATTCATCAAAACAGATAGAAATGGTAAAAATTTTTAATAAAAAAGATCCCCAAAAAATTGGAACATATTTTCCCCACTTTGGGAATTCGGATTTTTTTTTTGGGAAAAAGTTCAAAATCAGAATTTGTCCAATAAAATTCATCAAATCATATAAAAATGGTAAACAAAAAATCATGGCGACCATTTTAATAAAAAATCCCCAAAAAATTGGAAAATATTTTCCCCACTTTGAGAATTCGTTTTTATTTGGAAAAATTCTAATCAAAATTTGTCCAATAAAATTCATCAAAACATATAGAAATGGTACAAATTGTAATAAAAAAGATCCCAAAAAAAGTGGAACACATTTTCCCCACTTGGGGAATTCGGGTTTTTTTGGGAAAAAGTTCAAAATCAGAATATGTCCAATAAAATTCATCAAATCAGATAAAAATGGTAAACAAAAAATCATGGCGACCATTTTAATAAAAAAATCCCCAAAAAAATGAAAAATATTTTCCCCACTTTGGGAATTCGGGTTAGTTTTTGGGAAAAAAATTCAAATCAGAATTTGTCCAATAAAATTCATCAAAACAGATAGAAATGGTAAAAATTTTAATAAAAAAAGATACCCAAAAAAATGGAACACATATTCCCCACTTTGGGAATTTGGGTATATTTGTGGGAAAAATGTAAAATCAGAATTTATCCAATAAAATTCATCAAACAGATAAAAATGGTGAAAAAATAATGCGACCATTTTAATAAAAAAAATCCAAACAAAATTGGAACACATTTTCCCCATTTTGAGAATATTTAAAAAAATAAGAATATGTTTAATAAAATTCTTCAAAACGGATAAAAATTGTAAAAGAATCATGGCGACCATTTTTAAAATTCCCAAAAATTGGAACACATTTTCCCCACTTTGGGAATTTGGGTATTTTTTTTTTTTTTGGGGAAAAATGCAAAAATGCATTAAAATATATGAAAATGGTAAAAAAAATCGTGGCGGCTATTTTAATAAAAAAAATTCTTGATAATTGTATCAAATTTTCCCCATTTTGGGAATTCGGGTATTTTTTTGGAAAAAATGGAAAATATGAATTTGTCCAATAAATTCATCAAAACAGATAAAAGTGGCAAACAAAAATCTGGCGATCATTTTAATAAAAAAATTCCCAAAAATTGGAATAGATTTTTCCCACTTTGGGAATTCGGTTTTTTTTTTGTGAAAAAATGCTAAATCAGAATTTGTCCAATAAAATTCATCAAACAGATTAAAATAGTTAAAAATCATGGCGGCCATTTTAATAAAAAATCCCCGAAAATTTGAACACATTTTCCCCAATTTGGGAATTCAGGTATTTTTTTTTAATGGAAATTCAGAATTTATCCAATAAAATTCATTAAAACAGATAAATATGGTAAGAAAAAATCATGGCGACCATTTTAATAAAAAATCTCCAAAAATTGGAACACATTTTCCCCACTTTGGGAATTCGTTTTTTTGGGAAAAAATGCAAAAAATCATTAAAACAGATAAAAATGGTAAAACATCATTTTTAAAATTCCCCAAAAATTGGAACAAATTTTCCCCACTTTGGGAATTCGGGTTTTTTTTTGAAAAAAAATGCTAAATCAGAATTTGTCCAATAAAATTCATCAAACAGATTAAAATAGTTAAAAATCATGGCGGCCATTTTAATAAAAAATCCCCGAAAATTTGAACACATTTTCCCCAATTTGGGAATTCAGGTATTTTTTTAATGGAAATTCAGAATTTATCCAATAAAATTCATTAAAACGGATAAACATGGTAAGAAAAAATCATGGCGACCATTTTAGTAAAAAAAAAAATTCCCAAAAATTGGAACACATTTACCCCACTTTGGGATTTTTTTTTGGGAAAAAATGCAAAAAATCATCAAACCAGATAAAAATGGTAAAAAAATCATTTTAAAATTTTCCAAAAACTGGAACAAATTTTCCCAACGTTGTGAATTCGGGTATTTTTTTTTTTTTTTTTTTTTGAAAAAAAAATCAAAATTTGTACGATCTCTTTCACACAAAAATTGGCATACGACAAGAGCGGCCTCTAGCGGAACATAGCGGCGAAACCCCCCAAATGTCATTTATAGGGGTGCTATCACATATAGATATAGATCATTAGCTTATTTTCTATTTATCGATTTTTTCCAAAAAAAACTCAATTTATTTGTAGACTCCTATAAGAGAGGTCTGGCCAAAAATTATTGTCATTTTGTCTGCTTTGTTGCCACTGTGACTAACATTAGAGTATAGAGAATAGTATCATTTGGGAAATGTTATGAGAGAGGGAGTGGGGGGGGTTACACAGGAGTGTGGGGACGTTGTGAATTAAGTGGCACTGCCACAAGCGCTCGGCGGCAACATTAGCATCAGCATCAACATCTATTTGGATTTGGATTTTGCGTAAATGTGATATTTATAGACTGTGAATACTTTTCACCCACATTTGAAATAAACTTTCCTTTGTTGTTGACTTGTGGTTGCTGTTGTTGTTGTCGTCGTATTGCCCTGTCATCTGTGAAGTTGCTTTTGCTCTTGCCGTTGTCAACGTTGCCATATTTTTTTGCCACTTTCACCACCATGTGAGCTCAGCTAGCGCGCCGAGCTGAGCTGAGCCGTAGTTTACGCCTCCGCCGTGCAACTTGTTTGATTTGTTGTTTGCTCTTCTTTTGTACGGCTGTCCTTGTGTTGTCATCCGTTTTGTGGCGGCCGTTGTTGTTGCTACTTTTGTTGTTGCTGTCAGTCAGAGTTTGTATATTTTACCGTGTGTCGTTGTTGTTATATCCATTCAATGTCAACTGTCATTTACCGGAATCATGTTCTGTCTGTCAGAAGGAGGCAACAAAAAAGTTGCAAAAATAAAAACGCAATTGCCCTGAATCGGAAAGTCGGTCTTTTGTGGCAGTTTTTGTTGTTTGTCTGCTGCCATTATAATGTATCACTCCCCCCTCCCCACCATTTGCGTAAATTAACTTTTGTCACTTTGTCAATTTAACTTTCAATTTCCAGCGTTAACAACAACATCGGCAACCACAATAAACAAATTATTATGCGAAAGCACTCTCTTTACTCGGAGAATTTAAGTTTAATTTTTCTTTTTTTTTTTGCTTTCTTCTTTAATAAGTTGTTTTCTGCTATTTAATTTGATTCGGCGTGATATTTTGGGAAGGGAGAAAAATGAATAAATAAATGAAATTCGACAGAAGAAAAAAAGATTTCGTTTTTGTGATTTCAAGTATTTGAAAGATGAGAAATTCGGCCTCTAGTGGAGGATAGTGGCGAAATCTCCAAGTACCATTTAAACGAGATGTTTTTACAATAGATCATAACTGTGGATTATATCTCTGGATTTTAAATCTGTTACACGAAGGCTGAGATAAGAAGAATAACACATAAGTAGGTAAAAAACGACAACCTCTAGCGGAGGTTAGCGACGACGTGCTTTTATCTAAGAGATCATGACTTTGGATTATAGTCATGTATTTTGAATCTGGTCATTGAAGGCTGTGCTAAGAAGAATACCACATAAGTAGTTTAAAAGCAGTGGCCTCTAGCGGAGGATAGTGGCGAAATCCCGCAATTGTGCATTTTTTACATAATAGGTTATATCCATTTGGATTTTTAAAGAAAATATCTTAATTTATTCGTAGTTCGTTCCACTTTGAAGAACTTTTGTTCATTTTTCCTCTTTCTATGGTAACAGCACCATTTGTAAATTTATTTAAATAATACATTTGGTAAGGAGTGAAATACCATTTTCCTTTTAAAAAATCAGTTAGTAATTTTTTGAGTTATTGAAGTTTTTATTAATACTAAATTTTTGCAAGAATACAAGTTTTGGTCGTATTCCAGTTCACATTTCTCATTATTTTAAGATAAATATTATAAATATTTTTGTAGCCTCTCCCTATAAGCCGGAGTGGAGTTTAAATTTCCATAAAAATATTATAAGTTTCGACAACCTCTAATCTGCCTGTAACTCTGTGGAGTTATATAGGGTCCGCAAAATAACTTTTTTTTTTTTGAAAATGCCATAAAAAAAAACTACTGAATATTATCTCAAATTTCTTTTTTTATTTGAAAGTACATCCTTTCGGTTAATAATGGAAAATAATTTCATTCAAATGGCTGCTGAGGGCACCCCACAAATAATAGTCCAACGGTTGAATAGTTGAAAAAAAAAAACGTTACATGGCGGACCCTATATTATTTCTGATATAGTTTTACACTTATACACATTTTTTTATAGCTTTTAAGAAATATAACAATATATTTTGCGTTTTTTTTCTATTTTTTATGACTTTTTTTCGTGCCATCAATAAAAGCCATTGTCAAGTAATTTTTTATGGAATAAATGCAGAATTTTGTGTATTTTTTATTTAAGGTTTCAAAAATGCGAAAATAAAATATTATTTTATCTAATTTTTAAATCTCGTGACAAGATTTATAAAAAGTTAAAAAATCATTTTTTTCCACAAAGAGTGTCTAACTTCTACATTTATCTATAAATGTTGGCTTTTAAAAAATATTTTTTTTTTCATTTTTTTTATAATTTTTTTCGTGTCTCAAAAAAAATATTTTTTCGTAACAAAAATTGAAGATTTCGCAATTTTTTTTGAAGGCTGTTCCTAAACCACTTTTCGACGTTTTCGAATTTAGAAATCCAAAATTGTTTTATTAATATTAATAAATAAATTAGTTAATATAATTAATAATAAATTATATTTTTTATGATTTTTTCGCACCAGCAAAAAAATATTTTTTTCCAAACAAAAATCAAATTTTTGCAATTTTTTGAAGACTGTTCCTAAACCACTGTTCCTTTGTGAAACTGAAATTCGCAACATTTTTATCCATAACTAGCTGAACCCCGCCCGCTTCGCCAGGCAAAAACACAAATGGTAAAATTAAAATCAGGTTTCATATTGATCTTATCATATTGATATTATCGTGGTCAGTAATATATACGTTCCAATTTTCAGCCTTCTAGCTAAAAGACACTTTTGCCACGCCCCAACTACCCACCAAACGAAAATTCAAACTCCAGCATCATATTTATCTTTCTTGTGGTCAGTAATATATACGTTCCAATTTGCAGCCTTCTGGCTCAAAAAAACACTATTGCCACACACATAAAATGAAAATCCAAATTTCGGCATCATATTTATCATTCTCGTGGTCAGTAATATTTATGTACCAATTTTACATCCTATGTCCTTCCTTGGGCCAACACGAATTCATCAAGCCCAAAATCGTGAAAATCAGACGATCCGTTATAAAGTTTTGCGTGTTCACACGGACGGCATTCTCTTTTATAAATATAGATAATAACGATTAATTTGATATATATGCGGTTGTGATAGGTCCTATATTAACAAAATGAGCGTACAATTATTAAAGGTACATTCGAGAAAAATTTGAATTTTATTATTTTTTTAAATTATCAACAAATTTTTTAATATGGTTTTCGAGTTTAGGAAACCAAATACATGGCAATTTTGTTGTTGTTTTGTATTATTTTATATTACTTATTTAAATATTAATTTATTATATATTATTATCGGGATAAAAAGCTGCGATAAACGTTAATAAAAATTTTATTTTTTGCTCAAAATAAAAATATTTTTTTCTCATTGTCGCCAACTACAATATAAATAATTGTATCAAAACAAATTTTCCAAAAAAAATATTTTGTTTTTTCTTTTTTGGACTTAGCCTCGATAATCATAATTTTGACTTACACTTACACCAACCAGGCTAAGTCCAAACTTTTTAACACAAAATTATTTTTTCAAAATTTGTTTTCACATATTTAAAAAAAAAATAAAAATTTATTATTTTGAGTCAAATTTAAGAATTTTTTTAGATTTTTTTTGGTCGCAGCTTAGTTAGTTATTGATTACGAAAATTGGAATTTTGTTTTTTTTTGTAATTTTTCCATAATTTTTTTAATATCCTTTTGGAATATAAAGAGTGATTTTTTTGAGGTTAGGATTTTCATGCATTAGTATTTGACAGATCACGTGGGATTTCAGACATGGTGTCAAAGAGAAAGATGCTCAGTATGCTTTGACATTTCATCATGAATCGTCTTACAAACGAACAACGCTTGCAAATTATTGAATTTTATTATCAAAATGCGTGCTCTGTTAAGAAAGTTCATTGCGCGCTTCCATTTTATGGTCAGTTTAATCGATCTACTGAAGCGGCTATTCGGGCTATTGTGACTAAATTTCGCACCAAATTTACATTGTTGGACATTAAACCACCAACACGTTTACGTAGAGTGCGAACTGAAGAAAATATCGCAGCTGTATCGGCCAGTGTTAATGATGACCACCAATTTTCGATTCGTCGCCGTTCGCACCAATTGGGTCTCTGTTACTCAAAAACGTGGAAATGCCAAAATTGGACTAAGCGTATGGACCACCTAAGACGCAGCCGCGGTCAACATTTAAATGAAATTATCTTCAAAAAGTAAATGTCATGGACCAATCTAACGTTTCAAATAAAGAACCGATGAGATTTTGCAAATTTTATGCGTTTTTTTTTAAAAAAAAGTTATCAAGCTCTTAAAAAATCACCCTTTATAAAGCCAAAATACATCAGAAAATTTTATACATAGCCCTCTGGCAAAAATGTTTGCTGTTTTGTAATATTTTATACTAATTGTTTAAACATTAAATTATTAATATGTATTAATATTAAAAAAAAAAATAATTAATTAGTATAATATAATAAATTTATTAATTATAAAATATATTATTATATTATATTATTATATATTAATAATATTATATATTTTTTTATTTAATTTGCTCTTCGGCAAAAGTTTTGTTGTTTTGTATTAATATTTATTAATAAACTACAAATGGTAAAATTAAAATCAGGTTTCATATTGATCTTATCATATTGATATTATCGTGGTTTGTAATATATAGGTTCCAATTTTCAGCGACGTGAAAGGTTTGACCTTCTTATTGGCGGCATGATCACTAAAATGAAAACCCAAAATATGTAATAATATTCGAAGAAATTAATTGAGTTTCATAATTACCGACATATGAAATCACAAAAGAAATGACACTGACATGAAAAAAAATTTAAAACATTCGAAATATTATTTGGTTTTGTTAAACTCACAAAAAAAACAGTAAAATTTTCGTTAAAATCTTCCCGGATTTTATATTTTTCTGGAAACACGAATTCATCAAGCCCAAAATCGTGAAAATCAGACGATCCGTTATAAAGTTTTGCGTGTTCACACGGACGGCATTCTCTTTTATAAATATAGATAAAATTATTAATATTTATTAATATTATTAAATAAAAAAATCAATTAATATAATATATATTATATTTTTTAATAATTTATTTATTATATTAATAATATTATTTATTATATTATTGTATTTATTATATATTTTCGTATTTAAAATCAAAATCAAGTCTGCTGCCCTTCTTTTGTGTGCTCATTTTGATTGAATCTAATGTTCCTCCGAAACGCATGATGAAGTAAAGATAATACTATGGATTATTAACCACCCTTCCCCCTTACCAATCATTCCTCATTCACTGAGAACAACGGAGAGACCACAATGAACTTGCTGATCCTTATCAACTTTTGTCCTTTTACTTATTAATCCATTAATGGGCAAATATCAGCAAAGCTCAACACAACACAATCCTTTTTTTCGAGTTAATCTTAATGCATGACCATGATGATAAATGTCGGCAGGCAGGCGGGCAGGCCGAGAGGCAGATGGTAGGATGGAAACGGAAGCATTAACAAGGACATCGATGGCAAACAACAAACCCAAAACGAGGACACATCATCCATCACCTTTTACAATTATTATCCTTAACAGCGGCATGTGTAAACAGGTCTTCAGGTGTGCGTTCTTGTGTTCGTTTCAGGAGAGGGAGTGCAAGAGAGGAATGGTTGGTTATCAATTGTGCTTTAAACACCCGTCATTGTTGCCATCAGAACAGCCATTAGTAACTATGGGTGTGTGTGGGAGAGTGTGCAAGTAACAATAGAGTGGCAAATGGTGTGATGTGTTGTGCTGTGCTGTTCGAATGATGGTAGTGTTGGCGATGGGCAATGAAAGCATATGTCGTTATTAAGGCCCTCAAATGGGAGTTCAAAGCACACATGCAGTGCGTGTGAGAGAAAGAGAGAGGGTGGGGTGGGAGAGTAAGAGCGAAGCATACACACCACACACCTTACGGTATTATCTTCTCTCCTTTTTGGCATTATGAATTGTTTACCAGGAGATGATGACACACAAAGGAATTGAGATGTGAATTGAGTGACTTCATGTAGTAGACATGTGTGTGCTCACACACATGACTTTGTGTGTGTGTCATGATGCCCGCGTGTTTGGTTGAGACTTTGGCTGTCATCATTTATGTGCTGGTGCTTGTGTGTGATTGTGTAATTGTTGTTGTTACTGTTGAAAAGTAACAACTTATCACTTATTGATGTGCCGTCAATGTACACAATGTACTCACCCGCATGCACATACTCACACACTCAAACATACACTGTGCAGTTTGAAGCATGTAATTACTACACACATTGTAACGTAGCTGGCCAATGCATTATGGCCGGTGGTGGGGTTATTTTTTATTGTTTATATTCAGATTTCTTGTTTTTTTACTGACAGTTGCAATAAGGCACAGTAGTTATATATTAATATATTTTCCATAGGGCCATGAAGGGGATACACAGTAGTTCAAAAAGACCAAAAATCAGAAAAAATTTTATTATTTTATTTTGAAAATATAAATAATTAAAAAGGTCCTCCACCATAAGAATAATAATTTTGTTTGTTCAATGAAGTATTTATTTTACTGATATATTTTTAGCCTTTTTATCGATTTCAATTCATTGACCCTAGGCTGTACGCTTTACAGCACTTAGTAATGCTTGAATTAATTTATGTAGCTGTGATTAATGCCTTGCAAATGACTCGTCCTTTCGTCAAACACATGTGCGTGTATATGTCTTCTCGCGCTCGTACGAGTGTATGTGCTTGGGTGTGCCCTTTAGTGTTGGTGCGTAAAGAGTTAAGCGACGGATATCCTGCGCTTTCGAAAATTATCACACATTAAATATTTACCAGGCTTAATTAGCTAGTTAACGCGCAGGGAGCAGCGCAAATGCTTTTAATAATTGTAATAATTTTTCGTAAATATCCTGAAGGCGGATTACCACCACCACCGCCAGCACTTTAGAGCGCGCCGCCCGCCTAATGTGTGTGATGAGGATGATGATGCTGATGATGTCTACAATTAGTTGTTAAAATTGTTTCAAGATTAACTGACACCGCAATAAAATGGAATGAAGACGGATTACTTAACGTATTTGTGGGAATTTCAAATTTCGAAGAACAACAATTAAGTGGATTTGTGATGAAAGATTAATTTTTAAGGTGTAACTGGTTGTTGGGTATTTAATTTAAGAGTCAAGATGAAGATTAAACGGTGTTGCTGTAAAAATATGAGGGCAAATTTGCGTTTAGATTTGAAAACATAATAAATCAAAATCAAAAATTCAAAAGTAAGCCAACAATTCCCAGAAAGACAACAAAAATCCGCAAAATTGAGAATTTTTCACAAATTACGAAAATTTGTCGTTAAAGCGATTTTAAAGAAATTCACGCTGATTTTTATGGATAATTTTTTTTACGAAAGTAACAATTTTCATCGAAGGTATCATTAATATTTGTACTTTCATTTTGGAAATATGGGTCGAATCGCACCTGATTTTATGTTCACTTAAAGGTATGTTGGCTACAATTTTTTGCAAATTTCACTTTCTCATAGAAAAATTGGATTAGGAAAATGACAACAATAAACCTTGAAATTCTGAACTTCTTACAAATATTGAAAATTTGGGAAAAAGCGATTTTTAAAGAAATTCGCGCTGATTTACAATTTTTGTTTGATTTTTTTAAATACCAATTTTCGTCGAAGGTACATTTAATATTTGTGCTCTCATTTTAGAAATATAGGTCCGATTACACCCTCATATATGTTTGATTGATGGTAACTATGATGGCTACAATTGTGGCGAATTTCACTTTCTCATACAGACAGTGGTTTAGAAAGCAAGACATTGAGAAAAAATGTTTTTTCGAGAATTTTTTTTGCTGAATTTTTGTCTTATGGAAAGTAAACCCATAATTACCAAAATTACTACAAAAATTCCCAAATCAGTGAATTTTTCACAAATTACGAAAATTTTACGAAAAAGCGATTTTAACGATATTCACACTGATTTACAAAATTTTTTATGAATATATATTTTTTAATTTTTTTGGATACCAATTTTCGTCGAAGATACCTTTTATATTTGTACTCTCATTTTGGAAATATAATTCCAATCACACCCACTTATCTGTTCAATAAAAGGTAATTATGATGGCTATAAAAATGTTTACTTTTACCAAAAGATAGTGGTTTAGGAACAGTCTCCAAAAAATTGAGAAAAAATGATTTTTTTCGAGACAAATCTTTTTTTCATAAAAAGTGAAAACAATCGGATAAAAAAATTTTGTTCTATTTTGTGTTCAGCATTGAAAACTTAATAAACCAAAAATTCAAAAAATCCCTTAACTCCCAAAAATACTACAAAAATCCTCAAAACGGCGGAATTTTCACAATTTTCATTTAAGGTACCTTTAATATCTGTGCTCTCATTTTGGAAATATAGGCCCAATCACACCTGCTTATATGTTAGATTAAAGGTAATTATGATGGCTATAAATATTCAGAATTTGACTATCTCTTAGAAACTGCGGTTTATGTACAGTGTCCAAAGAATTGGGAAAAATTGATTTTTGCGAGAAAAATATTTTTTTTGCTGGCACGAAAAATAATGATAAGAATAGAAAAAGTAAAAAAAAAACACTTTCACATAGAAAAGGTTGTTTAGGAACAGTCTCCAATGAATTTGGAAGAAATTATTTTTTCCAAGAAAAATATTTTTTGCTGTTAGAAAATAAATTATTAAAATATCAAAAAAAAAATCGGGAAAAAATATTTGGTTTTACTTTTTAATATCTCGAGGAAAACAATGTCTATATGTAAAAGAACCATGGAGAAATATAGAAGTTATGAAACGCTTTGCAGACGCAAAATATTTTTTTTTTGTAAATATGATTTTTAATTTTTTATAAAATCGTTTTTTTATTAAAAACCTTTTAGAAATTAGATAAATTAATTTATTTTATTTTGTAATTACTGGGATTTTAACGAAGAAACTAAGGCATGTCTAATTCTATTTTCCATAGAGCAACGTCCTCTGGAAGCCACTTGATTTAGGAGCGCCATCTAGATGTCAAGATTTGGAGGAAGAAAAAATAGTTTGTTATATTTTTTAATAGTTATCATTCTAAAGCACAAAACAACAACATTTAAAGGATCTATGAGTAAATGTAGAAGTTATGACACGAATATAAAATTATATTTTTTATAAATAGCGCGAAAAAAGACCTTTATAATAACATTATATTATATTTGATTTTGTAATTACTGCAATTTTACCGAAGAAACAAAAGGCCTGCCTAAATCTATATGCCAAGGTGCAACGTCCTCTAGAAGATATTTTATTTAGAGGCGCCATCTTGATGTCAGAATTGGAGGAAGAAAAAATATTTTGTTATATTTTTTAATAGCTGGCATTCTAACGCAGAACACAATGTCATGTAAAAGATCTATGGATAAATGTTGAAGTTATGACACTATTTGTCGAATTGTTTAAAAAATATCATTTTTTTATTTTTCATTTTTTTATAAATTGCGTGAAAAAAATTATGAATTAGATAATTTTATATATTAGTTCATTTTTAATTGCTGGTATTTTAGTGAAAAAAACAAGGCCTGTATATTTTTCAGGCCACGGTGCAGCGGCTTTTAGAAGCGACTTTATTTAGGGACGCCATCTAGATATCAAGAATTGGAGGAAGACAAAATATTTTACTATATTATATAGCAATGTCTATATGGAAAAAATTCCATGGATAAATGTAGAAGTTATGGTACTCTTTGTTGATGCAAACGAATTCAAAAATACAATTTTTTATTTTTTAATAAATAGCACGAAAAACCTTTACAAATTAGATAATTTGATATATTATTTCATTTTTTAATTGTTGGGTCATTCTATTTCTCATGATGCAACGCCCTCTGGAAGTCACTTGATTTACTGGCGCCATCTATATGCCAGAATTGGAGGAAAAACAAATATTTTGTTATAAATATTAATAAAATATTTAAAAAATATTTTTTTTTATATAGCGCGAAAAATCCGTTATAAATTAGATAACATTATATTTTAATTTATTTTTTTAATTGCTAGGATTTTAGAGAAGAAAACATGACCTGTCTAATTCTTTTAATCCTTCTAGAGTTCACTTGATTTGGTGGAGCCATCTACATGTCAAGAATTCGAGGACGAAAAAAATATTTTGTTATATTGATTTGAACTGGGATATTGTCCTGGCTCAAGACCATTTTGCATCTATATTTAATAGAAAGCAAATTTATTTACAAATGGCATGGTGACATTTATTACTTGGCTGCAGACTACCACGATCATGATTTCGACCATGTCAAAAGTCTTTTCAAGTGGCTTCGCAGCGACTTTTCAACATCAAACCCGGCCTCTATAATCAATTTTTGTATATATTGTTTAATAGCTAGCATTCTAACGCCGAAAACAATGTCTATTTGGAAAAAATCCATTGATAAATATAGAAGTTGTAACACGAATATTTTTTATAAATAGTGCGAAAAAAATCTTTGTAATTTAGATAATATTATATTTAATTTTATTTTTTTAATTGCTATGATTTTAGCGAAGAAAACAAAGACTGTCTACATGTATTTGTATTTGGTACAACGCCCTCTGGAAGCCATTTGATTTGGTGGCGCCATCTACATGTCAAAAATCTATCATTTATTTTTGCCCCACAGCCTATGAAAAATATATGCATTTTCGAAAGTATGTGAATTTTTAAAACAGAAACAAGTCCCCAAATTCCAAAGGACAGTAAGGGAACTCTGTTCTATCATAGGAATTATCTCAACATTGGTCATCTATATGTCAAAAGTTGGAAGAAGCTAATATATCTTCTATTTTTGCCACCACAGCCCATGCGAAATATATGAATTTTCGAAGGTATGTGAATCTCAAAAGACAGTAAGACAACTCTGTCTCATCATAGGGCCATCTATATGTCAATAATTGCAAGAAACTAATACAACTTATATATTTGCCCGGTAGTCTATGAAAAATATATGAACTTGCGAAAGTATGTGAATTTTTAAAACGGCAACAATTCCCCAAATCGCCAAAGACAGCAGGGCAATTCTGCTCCCTCAGAGGGATTGTCTCAAAATTGGCAGACTTTAGAATTCGATGAACAGTCTGGGATAGAACAGATTTAGTGGCGCCATCTAGATATCAAGAATTCGGACCAAACTTCTTCTTTTTTTGCCAGACATTCTGCCTATGACAAATATATGCATTTGCGAAAGACAGTATGGGAACTCTGCTCTATAATAGGAATTATCTCAAAATTGGTCATCTATATGTCAAAAGTTGGAAGAAGCTAATATATCTTCTATTTTTGCCCCCACAGCCCATGCGAAATATATGAATTTTCGAAGGTATGTGAATTTTTGAAACAACAATTATTTCCTAAATCTCAAAAGACTGTAAGACAACTCTGTTCTATCATAGGGATTGCCTCAAAATTGGCCATCTATATGTCAATAATTGTAAGAAACTAATACAACTTATATTTTTGCACGAGAGTCTATGAAAAATATATGAATTTGCGAAAGTATGTGAATTTTTAAAACGGCAACAATTCCCCAAATCGCCAAAGGCAGCAGGGCAATTCTGCTCCCTCAGAGGGATTGTCTCAAAATTGGCAGACTTTAGAATTCGATGAAACGGTCTGGGACAGAACAGATTTGGTGGCGCCATCTAGATGTCAAGAATTCGGAAGAAACTTCCTCTATTTTTTCACAACATTCAGCCTATGTAAAATATGTATATGAATTTTCGAAAGTAGGTGAATTTTTAAAACAGCAATAAATCCCCACATCTGAAAAGACAGTAAGGGAACTCTGCTCTATCACAGGGATTGACTCAAAACTGACGATAGGATTCGATGAACGGTCTGGGACATTGCTTTCGCTCCCCCCCAGCTAACAATGCGAACAGATTTAGTGGCGCCATCTAAATGTCAAGAGTTTGGAAGACACTTCTATTTTTGCACGACATTCAGCCAATGTAAAATATGTGATTTTTTAAAACAGCAACAATTCCCCAAATCTCAAAAGACAGCAAGGCAACTGTACTCCATCATGGGGATTGACTCAAAATTGACAGACTTTAGGATTCGATGAACGACCTGGGACATTGCTCTCGCCTCAGGGCAAACAGAGCGAACCTGAGGTATGAACATAAACTTTGTCTATATTATGTTGGCGGCCATACGGCTCTTCATTTATGTAGTGGTGTTAGTTTTTTTTGTCTGGCCTATGTCGCCACTTCTTCGTAATTGGGCCCCTTGGGATTAGAATTGTTTGAAATGCAAACAATTCCGGCTGTTTTGCGTTTTTCCTTTTTTTTGCTCGCTCTGCTAAATTGTAAATTTTCCGTATGTAAATAATTGAAAATATCCACAGTTTAGCATAAAATAGTAGATGGCAAACACACAACCCCAAAAAAATACTAAATAAATGAAACACTTATATAATAGCAAAAGCAAACAAATGTGAAATGTGTCGGTGTTTGGTGCCATAGAATGTTGATTAATTATTTATTTTGGGTCTATCTCAAGGGTGGGTGAAAATATTTGGCAATTGTTATTCAAATATTTGTACGATTTACATATTTACCTAAGCATTTTGGGCACATTTTGCGCAAATGTAAAATTTTTGTTAAATTTTTCCTTTAAATTCTGTGTGCGGCAAACGTTTTTCCTGTTTTTCCGTTTTTTTTGCCACATTTATTTATGTTCACTGTTTCCACTTGAAAACAGCACATTTTTCCGGCAGCGCAAAAACGGAAAATTCAAAATAATGGAAAAAAGCACGAATGAATAAAGAATAAATAAAGTGCATACATATCGCAAGTCAAGTGTGCCGGCACACTCGCACACAAAGCGTGAGTGAAACCACGATTTTTGTTTTCTTTTTTTTTTTTTGGAAAATCCACCCACCCGATCAGTGGAAAAATGTAACACACTGTGGCGTCAATGGCAAGTGTGACGACCCTGTGGGTAGCTACCCTCAACGAGGTTCGGAATTGCTGTTTCAAATAAAGATTCGCTTTAAAAATGAACTTATTCTATGTGTATGCTAACTTGTTGTTTGTTTCAAGTAGAGGCCTTTGCCTAAATTATCAACAGTTCTAAAATTTCGACAGAACTTCTATGAAGATTACATTGACTCTTTAATATAATGTCCTAGAAGTCCTAGAGCAGAAAAGTGGCCAAGAGCACATAAGATAAGCAGTATATTTGTAGCACCCTCTAGCGGAGGATAGTAGCAAACTATGCAATGTTCTAGACATATGACTTTTGCCGGCCGATTCCACTATGCTGAGCAGAAACATCTAACCAATACATAACCAGTACATGGAAAGTAGCATTGCCGTAGCTCATCCTAGCGGGGGATAGTGGCGATCAACGCAGAGGATAGTCTCAAACAATGTAGCATTCTGGACATATGACTTCTGCCGACCGATGCCACTATGGTGAGAGAAAAATTCTAACGTATTCTTACGTAGCTGTCAAGTATCATTGTCGGAGCACATTCAAGCGGCTGATAGTGGCGATAAATCCAATGTTATTGACTTATGACTGGAGTTCAGCAATGCATTTTGCCTTGTACAAGTCCGAGAGAAGAAAAGTGTCTAAGAGAGCACTAGTGTTCCAGAGGCAATATGCTCAGTGTTATTGGCATATTCCTTTCGATACTCACAAGACGAGAAAATATATAAATAGATTCGTGGATCACAAGTAGCATACCGCCTCTAGCGGAAGATAGTGACAAACAATGCAACTTTCTGGACATATGACTTTTGCCTGCCGATTCGACTAGGCTGACTGAGAGAAAAATTCTAAAGAATACTTACATAGATGTCATGAAGAAATGTTCGGCGAAAAATTACTACTAAAAAACTCGGTAAACAAATTGACTGTCTCCGCAGTTGAGTTAGATATTTGGTCATAAAAAATATTCGAGAAGGATTTTCTGAGATTTTTCTTTTGGAAAATTCCAAAATGACTCCTCTTAATATTATTTTCAAAGTTAAGTATATACTGTCTATACAAAAATTTATTTATAAAATTGAACTCCCTAAAAATAAAATAATAATGTTCATAAATTGACTTATTGTAGAATTTATTTGTGGCTTTAAAAAGTTTATAGAATTTATTTTGGAGATTTTGCAATTTCTTAAGACATTTCCTCTATCAGGGCAATATGTGAATTTTGGGTTTCAAAAGAGGAAAATTATTAAAAAAATATATTGATAACAGCAGTAAATCTATCATAGCAAACTGTTAAACTGTCAACTTCTTATTCTTATTGTAATATCAATTTATAATATCAAAATTAAAATTTTAAAGTCCAAACCTAATCGACTGTCACTTACTTTAGGATAAAAATAAATTTCTAAAATAATTTCAAGAGCTACATGATGTATATCTTCGTTGTAGCTTATCATTGTCCCCTAACGGTGGATAGTGGCGATAAAGGCTATGGTATTGACTTATGTTATGGGGTTCAACATTGAAATTTGCCTTCTACAAGTCCGATAGAGGAAAAGAGTCTGAGAGAACAAGTGCATTATGTGGAATGTTGTTGGTAAATACCTTTTAATACTCTCGAGGCTGAGAGAAAATAGAATAGATTTGTAGATGTCAAGACTAATAATTGTAGCATCCTCTAGCGGAGGTTAGGTTATGTTGTGGTGGTAGCCGGTAAATCAGCACCTGCCTCACTTACACCAAAAGCGATCCATTGCGTTAACACGAGCTGTTACACCCACATCGGAGCCAACTTGTGCGATTTCATGAAACACTTTATATTATAGACGTCTAAAGTAGTCAAGTCGCTGAAGTTCTGAAAGAAAGTAGAACTCAATGTCACTAAATGTCCATTAGCCAGAGTTGGACAGAGGCAGAGAAGGTGTTCAATGCTCTTTTTTCCTTCTAGTTCTCACAGCGTCGTTTGACTCGATGCCTAGTCTCTGGGCAGTGCCCTTTAAACCTGAAGTCATCGTAGACAATTGCAATCGTTCGAGAGAAAGGTGATAGATGGACCTCTGTACATCATACGTTGAGTAAACCATATTCGCGTTTCTCCTCTTCGTCCCCACACCTCCTGTAAAGGTAATTTGACTCGATGACGAGCTCCTGGGCATGTGTATCTATGTCCGTCAATACTGAAATCAAAGTAGACAATTGAAATCGTTCGAGAGAAAGGAGATAGATCATCTTTGCGGTTCTCTTCCTCGTCGCCACAGCCCCTGCAAAAGTCGTTTGACTCTATATCCAGCCTATGGTCATGTGTACCTATACGCACTGCTCCGAAATACTGAAATCAACGTAGGCTGTTGAAATCGTTCGAGAGAAAGGAGATAGATCGACCTCCATATAAAATACTTGTCCAGTTCCACAGGGCAGTGTCCCGTTAATACAGAAATCCAAGTAGACTATTGATGCCCTGTCAGACCTGTCCACCTGCTGCACTAGTGCCTTCTACCGAGCTGAAGCTTGCAAGTCGACGGAGGTTTATTTATAGAAGGGATCTTTATCTGACAAACTTAGCACCATTATAGTTCCCTGGGATATCTCTATGCCATAGCACCCAGATAAATTGAATATCGAATTGCTTACCCATCTCCAGAAGAGATGCGAGACAATCTATGACTGTTCTTGAATTTGGGATAGCCAACTCCTTCGATCTGATGGCAATCTGACTATCCGAGTAGATGTTGACGACAGAATTCGTCCCAATATTTAGGCGCAGCCACTTTACAACTTCTCTAAAAGCCATAAATTCGGATTGGAATAACTGCTAGACTGTACTTATGCAAGCAAGATCCGGTGGAACTTATAGAGTCGTTCATAATCTTTTAATCTCGTCAGCTTTACAGTTCCCAGGGATGTCCCTATGCCCTAACACTCAGATATGTTGAATATCAAACTGCTTGTCCATCTCCTGAATAGATGCAAGGCAGTCTAGGGCTTGGAATCGTCTACTGATCTGATTGCAGCTTGACTATCCGAGTTGATGTTGACGACAGAGTTCATCACAATATTGCGACGCCACCACTCCGTAACTTCTCTAATAGGCATAAATTCGGCTTGGAATAAGCTGCATGTATCGGTTAGCCTACGAGCCAAGTTAACTTCAGGGGTATAACTCTGCAAGCAAGATCCGGTGGAACTTGTGGAGTCGTTCCTAATCTGGCAAGGTCTTCAGCTTTACAGTATATATGTCCTGACACCCAAATAAGGAAAACATCGAACTGCTTGCCCTTCTCCTGAAGAGATTCGGGCTATGTTTGAGGTTACTAGACCTCAAGACCACCGATATTATTATTATTAGATAGCTAGTGAGAGTGAACGTCCGAGTTTACTGTGAATTGGGTGGTTCATGTGTTTTCGAACCTCATGTGATCTTGGATACGGAGTCAGCCAGAACCTGTGGATTTCTTGTTCTTAGACAGACTGCTTGGTTCTCTCTTAGTTAGAAAGATGATCCACGTTTGAGGTTACTAGACCTTAGGGACGCCGAACGCTACTGAAAGGTTTTCATTATATGCTGTAGCTAAAAATCTGAAGAAAGAGATCCAAATCTCAGACGAGTGAGAGAAGAACGTCCCAGATTTCCGTGACTTAAGCAATTCATGTGCTTTCTAACCTCCTGCAATATAGGATTCCGAGTCAGCCAGCACCTGTGACCTTCTTGCTCTTAGGCGGACTACATGGTTCTCTGTTGGTTTGGAGTTCTGATCTATCTATCTTGAATCTACAGCTGGCAAAACTTCACTGCTGCTGATAAATCTAAAGAAATTCGGATTCGGATCCTCGCTGAGAACGAGAGGAGGACGTCCGAGGTTATTGTGACTTGAGTGGTTCATGTGCCTTCGAATCTCCTGTGATCTTGGATTTCTAGTCAGCCAGCACCTGTGACTTTCTTCTTATTAGACAGAATACTTTGATCTCTGTTGGTTTGGATAGCAGATCCAGATCTTACTCGCATACAGCTGATAAGCTGGCGATAAACGCTATGATTTTAATAATTTGCTGCAGATAAACAATGAACCTTGCCCTTTGACATCCAATTGCATAAGATCGATAGAAAAATGTGCACAGGAATCCATGTGCGTATGACAAAGAGCATAATTTTAGCACCTCTAGCGGATGATAGTAGCAATAATGCTTGTAGCACCTCTAGCGGATGATAGTATCAATAATGCTATCATATAAAGGTTAGCTGAGTGAAGTATCAGATCATGATGTTTGGGCGGAAACAAAATGGATTCTGAAGTTGGTGCCGGAGACTTCGGCATAAGTCAGCATGCCTCTTGTGACGTCCTCAGCATATTCCAGGCAAATATCATATTATAGCACCCTCTAGCGGATGATATTAGCGATAATGCAATGTTGATATGATAGTTAGTTGAGTGAAAAATCAGCTCGTGATCTTTGGGCGGAAACAAAATGGATTGTGAAGTTGGCTCCGGAGACAATTCGGCAAAGATTGTGCCTGATTTCATGACTTTCGCAGCATTTTCCAGGCAAATAGCATATTGTAGCACACTCTAGCGGATGACAGTGGCGATAATGCAATTTTATTGTTATAAAGGGTGATTTTTTAAGAGCTTGATAACTTTTTTTTAAAAAAAACGCATAAAATTTGCAAAATCTCATCGGTTCTTTATTTGAAACGTTAGATTGGTCCATGACATTTACTTTTTGAAGATAATTTCATTTAAATGTTGACCGCGGCTGCGTCTTAGGTGGTCCATCCGCTTAGTCCAATTTTGGCATTTCCACGTTTTTGAGTAACAGAGACCCAATTGGTGCGAACGGCGACGAATCGAAAATTGGTGGTCATCATTAACACTGGTCGATACAGCTGCGATATTTTCTTCAGTTCGCACTCTACGTAAGCGTGTTGGTGGTTTAATGTCCAACAATGTAAATTTGGTGCGAAATTTAGTCACAATAGCCCGAATAGCCGCTTCAGTGGGTCGATTAAACTGACCATAAAATGGAAGCGCGCAATGAACTTTCTTAACAGAGCACGCATTTTGATAATAAAATTCAATAATTTGCAAGCGTTGTTCGTTTGTAAGACGATTCATGATGAAATGTCAAAGCATACTGAGCATCTTTCTCTTTGACACCATGTCTGAAATCCCACGTGATCTGTCAAATACTAATGCATGAAAATCCTAACCTCAAAAAAATCACTCTTTAGTAGCTGAGTAAAATATGAGCTTATGTTCCTGTGAAGTAGTCCCCGGAGACTTTTCGGCAAATGTTGTGCTGCCATGTCTCTTCTAACTTCATGACTTTCGCAACATTTTTCAGGCAAATATCATATTGTGGCACCCTCTAGCGGATGATAGTAGCGATAACACAATGATGTGGATATGTGATCTTTGGTCAGAAACAAAATGGATTGTGAAGTTGGCTCCGGAGACTTTTCGGCAAAGGTTGGACTGGTATGCCTATTCTGACTTTATGACTTCCTTCAAGTATTTTCCAGGCGGAGGAAACATATAATGAACCTTCCTCTTCGGGCTCAACGGATCGTATAGTCATCATAGTCACAACAATCTACACTCTTTGGTTACTACCTTGAGAATCTGCGAAGTTTGAGTTGTCTACCTCAAATGACCTCTCTAAGCAGCTCCCACATTGATGTGTTGTAGGGTATAACCGCGCACACAAGAAAATGCTTAAAATTTCCACAAAAATACAAGCTAAACTCCTCTTAGAATATTCCACAAAGAAAATTGAAAATTCTTTAAGAAATTTCCAACGAAAAGACACACTGACAACACTGCGTGAACAACTCCAGTGAACATTGAAGTTCCAGCATCGCAGCAAGCAAAAGCCGACGTTTCCAACGAATGAATGCCAAAAGAAACGGGGCATTTTTTATTTACGCTCAGCAGACTGCTGCTCCACCGAGTACTTTTTCATGTCTAAAGATTGAAATTTAAATAAAATTTTCATTTTTTCCTTGAGCGCATTTGCGGAGGAGAAGAACTTCATAGCAAAACACAGCGCGCGCTTTAAGATCACAAGGTATGAAATAGCAGCATCAACGGCAGCATCAGCAACAATGGGGAAAATCACATACAGTTTTCACTTGCGACTAGTTCAGTTCGTTTTTCTATTGCTTCGCTTGTTCTTGTTTCATTTCGTTCTTTCTTAACTTCCGACCGAAAGCGTCGCTGTGATAGAGGAAGTTATAGAAGAAATTGCAAATTTCAAACGTGTTCCATAACAACAAAACACATAGAATATTGTTATACTTTAGCAGCGCAGATATGTGCAGCACGAGTAGTGTATAGGGGGGGAGTAAGAACCTTAAAATTGAAAAGTTTTTTCTCTGGCAAATGCCAAAGCCATTGCCATCACTATCAACAAAACCCGCATTATGATGATGACGACGACGATGACGATGAAGATGATGATGTTGCTGTTGAAAACAGGAATTTCTATCTTTTCCACTTGCTTTAACATGCCTGGTGAGATTTTTGCGGATGGGAATTGTCACCGACCAAACTTTGATAGTTTCAGCTTTTCACTGGAAATTTCAATAATAAAAGAACCTTTAACAATTTTCCCTCCCCTCATGCCACGGCTTTAGCTTATCATTTTCGTTTCGTTGTTTTATTGATTTATTCTCGTAGTCGCATTCATTGCTGAGATGGCCGAATACACAGGAAAAAATTGGGATATTTAAACAACTAAAATTCGAAATCGTTTCAAATCTTGGTTGTGGGACTAATTCGGTCACTTCAATTTATTCCACGGGAAGGTTTTGCCAGATTTTCTTTATTCTAGCCCGAGCTTTCAATTTCATCGACGAATGCCGAGTTCGTATGACCAGTCGCCTTAAAGTTTCTATGTTCAAATAGGAATATAGGTCGTGAAGCTTCGCAACTTGCATCTCTTATCTACACTCTCAGTTCATTAGGATCTACACTCAGGGTCCTGGTCGTTCTTGTATACAACTGACAAGACTTCATGAACCGATCATAGTTTTCGACTTTGGAACTTCTGGTTCTTAGGCTGACTACTTGGTTCTCTATTGCTTCGGATAGCTGATCCAGATCTTTTTCGAATAGAGCTGCTTTCGCAGGTTCACCTCGGATTCAGATCTCCGCCGAGTGAGAGGAGAACATCCGCGGTTACTGTAACTTGGGTGGTCAGGCAGCACCTGCGGCTTTTTTGTTCTTTGACAGACTACTTGGTTTTTTCATAGTTTCGAGGATGGTCCACGTTTGAAGACCTTAGGGACGCCAAGCACTATCGACAGGTTTTGAATTAGATGCCGCGGCTAAAAAATTTGAAGAAAGTCGGATTCAGATCTCCGCCGAATGAGGGGAGAACGTTCGAGGTTACTGTGACTTGAGTGGTTTATATGCTTTCAAATCTTCTGCGATCTGGGATTCCGAGTCAGCCAGCACCTGTGACTTTTTTTGTTCTCAGACTTGGTTCTTTGTTGGTTTTGATAGCTAATCCAGATCTTAGGCGACTACAGCTGGCAAGGTTTTCGCCTTCGGTAAAAATACTTCCTTTATGAATCAGATAAAGATCTCCGCCGAGTAAAAAGAGCACGCCGAGGTTATTGTGACTTGAAGATGGAGCGTTGCCAAGAAGCGACTACGGATAAGTTTGAGGTTACTAGATTTTAGGAAGTTGGATTCATATCTCCGCCGAGTGAAGTTATTGTGACTCTCTTAGTTTTGATGCTGATCCACGTTTGAGGTTACTAGCCCTCAGAGACGCCGAGCGCTACTGAAAGCTTTTGCATTAGTTTTCCCAGATGCTGCAGCCAAAGAATCTGAAGAAAGTCGGTTTCAGATCTTCGAGAGAGAGAGAGAGGAGGAGGACATCAGAGATCTTCAATTCATGTGATTTTTTTCTTCTTAGACAGACTATTTGGTTCTTTGTTGGTTTAGATAGGTGATCCAGATCTTTCTGGACTACAGCTGATAAGACTTCATTTGATTGCGCAGGTAAACACACTTCCTCGTCGAGTGAGAGGAAGACGCCCGAGGTTACTGTGACTTGAGTGGTTCATGTTCAAGCCTCCTGCGATCTTGGATTTCGAGTCAGTCAGCACCTGTGGCTTTCTTGTTATTTTGACAGACTACTTGATTCTCTGTTGCTTCGTAGGGCTGGCAAAGCTTCGCGTGCTTTCGCAGATAAACACACTTCCTAGATGCTGCAACTAAAAAAATCTGAAGTAAGTCGGATTCGGATCTCCGCCGAGTGAGTCAGGGGAGAATGTTCGACTTGAAAAACGTGACTTATGTAATTTCGAACCTCCTGCGATCTCGGATTCCTTGTCAGCCAGCACCTGTGACTTTCTTGTTCTTAGACCACTTGGTTTGGATATCTGATCTAGATATTACTCGACTTCAGCTGGTCAGCCTTCATATGCTTTCGCCCGTAAACACACTTCCTAGATGCTGCAGCTAAAGAATCTGAAGAATGTGAATTGCGTCAGAAATCTTGAAGTCATGTGACGTTCTTGTTCTCAGACAGACTCCTTGGTTCTCTGTTGGTTTTGATAGCTGATCAAGATCTTACTTGACTACAGCTTATTTTCCATAGACAGACTACAGGTTCTCCGATTGGATCTAAGCAGAGTGATATGAGAAATGGACATACTACTGGTTGCCTGTTTTTGAATAGTTGATCCAGATATTATTCGGATACAATCGGCAAGGCTTCATGTGCGATATGTCTGAAGTTACTGGATATCAGAAATGTCGACCGATTGGTTTAAATTGCCGCTCTCACGGGAGCGTCAAGTAGTACCGTTTTGAGATATTTGATTATATCTCCTATATCACTTTCCGACATCTCGACAATGTCGTATAGTAAGGTCACGGACACGGTGTCAGTTTTGGAGCTTTTTGTGTATTTTTTCCCATTTGCTCTCATCTTTGACCCCGATGAGCGCCATATTACACTAACCTTACCACCCCCATTTTTTGGCTCAAGAATTTTTGTCCCGAACCTCACAAAATAGGGGGTTCTAGCGTGTCCCACTCTAGTATATATAAAGAGTGATTTTTTTGAGGTTAGGATTTTCATGCATTAGTATTTGACAGATCACGTGGGATTTCAGACATGGTGTCAAAGAGAAAGATGCTCAGTATGCTTTGACATTTCATCATGAATAGACTTACTAACGAGCAACGCTTGCAAATCATTGAATTTTATTATCTAAATGCGTGCTCTGTTAAGAAAGTTCAGAAAGAAAGAAATTGTGTTCAGCGACGAAGCTCATTTTTGGCTCAATGGGTACGTAAATAGGCAGAATTGTCGATTTTGGAGTGAATATCAGCCAGAAGCATTGCAAGAGCTACCAATGCATCCAGAAAAAGTCACAGTTTGGTGCGGTTTATGGGCTGGTGGCATCATTGGACCGTACTTCTTCAAAGATGATGCGAATCGTAACGTAACTGTGAATGGTGAGCGCTACCGTGAGATGATATCCAACTTTTTTTTGCCCAAAATGGAAGAACTGAACTTGGTTGACATGTGGTTTCAACAAGATGGCGCTACATGCCACACAGCTCGCGATTCTATGGCCATTTTGAGGGAAAACTTCGGAGAACAATTCATTTCAAGAAATGGACCGGTAAGTTGGCCACCAAGATCATGCGATTTGACGCCTTTAGACTATTTTTTGTGGGGCTACGTCAAGTCTAAAGTCTACAGAAATAAGCCAGCAACTATTCCAGCTTTGGAAGACAACATTTCCGAAGAAATTCGGGCTATTCCGGCCGAAATGCTCGAAAAAGTTGCCCAAAATTGGACTTTCCGAATGGACCACCTAAGACGCAGCCGCGGTCAACATTTAAATGAAATTATCTTCAAAAAGTAAATGTCATGGACCAATCTAACGTTTCAAATAAAGAACCGATGAGATTTTGCAAATTTTATGCGTTTTTTAAAAAAAAAAAGTTATCAAGCTCTTAAAAAATCACCCTTTATATACCTTTTAAGCTGATGCAATATAAAAAAATGCTGAGTTTGATGAATTTTCTCCATGTATTCCGAGCATGTGTTTAAATACAGACTATAGCTCTTCACCTGCATCATCATCATCCTAATCTGCTTCCGTCTCAACGTTGTTATCATATGCTCCATGGTTGCCAATGCCTGTCAACACCAGTCACTCACTGACTCGCTGTGCTATTGCTTTGCTACAGCTACTGCTTCTGCTTATGATCCATATTATTGCAATTTGTGCAGTGACTGACCGTGCTTGGGCGATAACCTTTTTTATGACATCGAAATTCCGTTCAAGATGCATTGTTCGATGTGTGTCGTGAAACGTAAACAAAACATTGACATACAAACATATATATATTCTGTAGTCGTTGCAAACTTGACGATAATGAGCACAGCAGTCAGGCAGCCAGCCAGCGGCGAGCTAACCAAGCACAACGTCCACGTCATCATCATAATGATCATCATCACATTGGTTAGTAACACTAAGAGTAGTAGAATCATCATCATCATCACACTCCTCCTCTATGTTATCTGCTATATAATCCCAATAACGTTAATATGTGCTGTTTATGGTCGACAGCGTGTGTGATTATGGATTCTTCCTCACGATTAAATGCTTAGATAATGAGGGACATTATGTGAAAACTTTAAGGAAATCCAAGGATTCCAATATATCCTCCTTCTTCTTAAGATGATATGACTATGGCGTCCAAAAAGTCTTAAGGGCTCTCAATTACAAATAACAGGAATTACGACCTAATTTATCATTCATCTTCCTTCTTCTCGAAATAAATCACTACTAAGATATAAGGACATTGGAAATTGTAAAATCCAAATAGAATAGGATCATAGCAACATCCCCTTTTTTATTTGCGAAAAGAAAATTATTATTTCTTTCGTTTTTGTCGGAGGGGAATAAGGATACAAGTACATTTCCATAGAATAAACATCCAATAATGTAAAAAAGGACGAATGTTCCTAACAACCAACAATGAAAGTGGGCATAAAGAATAAACAAACAAACCAAGAAAAAAATGTGTGGCTAATTCTACCATTACCGCTTAGAGTGGCTCATCCCATAGCCATACATAGCCTCTCATTATAGCCCTCCCCCGATGAACAATGCAAATAATGGTAGATATTGTTTTAAGATGATGCCCCCAAAGCCCTATTTTCTCTCGCTCTCTCTCTTCCATCTCATCTTATACGCTTCATGGGCGTTACTAGTTATTGGTATTAGCAACAACATTAGGGTGGTCTAAGTAGTTAGGCTTAATGTCGGTTTTGTGTTCCGATTTTTTATTGAGTGTGCTGCAATTAAGAACATACACAGACAGACAGAGGATGTTGTGGTTAAGGCTAAAGGTGGGGAGGAAAAACAGGATAAGGAGAATATTAAGTTTGAAACTTAGATCAGGGGAATAACAAGTACTTCCATCTGTACAGAAGAAACAGAATTTCAATTAAAAAATAATTACCTCAATTAAATATTTATTAATTTTGACTCTGTAAAGTCAAAATTGATTAAATCAACCATTTTTTAATTACTTAAATTTTTTAATTGAATTAAAGATTTTTTATTATAAAAATAAAATAAATAAAAATATTTGATTTAATCGATCTCGAGGTCAGTATTTGATTTTATTTATTTTTAAATATCTCATCGCGGGTATCCTCAGGAAAATTCTAAAATATAAATATATATATTTCAAACTTATAAAAAATTAAAATTAAATAAAATCGAACACTAACCTCGACATCGATTATATCTAATATTTTTATATTAAAGAAAATAGTTTTAAATTTTTTCCGTGAAGAAGTGGCATGTTAGGAAAATTGTATACCCTCCGCCATAAACTGCTACTCTTAAGCATTTAATCGGTGGCGTGTTGCTATATATGGAATTCATACTGATTGACGTTTTAGCTTAACAAATTAATAAAATCAATTTGAAAAATTAATTGCATCAATTTAAAATTTATTTATCAAGTGGAAGCTATAATAAATCGCAATTAATATATTAATTAATTAAATTTATAGACGAAGAAGCGGAAAATCTGAATTTCAATTAAAAGTTTAATAATTGAGTTTTTAATTCTTTCAATTATTTTTTAATTAAATTAAACAAACATGTTTTATGTATTATAATAAATAAATAATCTGTTTTGTTTTTTATTATTTGATCTTTTCTTTTCATAGTTTTTGTTGTAACTCTTACTCAGGGTTCGAGATCATTTGTTTTTGTTTTCTTAAACAGAAAACAAAGTATTTTAAAAAGAAGTGTGTGACATTTATTTTATTTACTGAAGTGGGATTTTTGGGTGTATATTTAAGTCCGAAGCAGTTCTCATTCAATTGAGTTTATGAGGCAGATATACAGACCAATAATTAACCAGAGTTGTTGTTGCATTGCACTGGGCATTGATAAGAGCGTCCCTTGAAACGATCCAAATAAATGTCACAAACTTCTTTTTAAAATACTTTGTTTTCTATTTAAGAAAACAAAAACAAATGATCTCGAACCTGAGTAAGAGTTACAACAAAAACTATAAAAATAATAATAATCAAATCAATTAAAAATGATTACATCAAATAAAAATAGAATAAAACGAAAACATTTTTAATTAATTAATTCAATTGAACTCTTAAATCATTAAATTATCTTTTTTTATTAAAATTTAGAATTTAGCTTTGAAAAATAATAAATTAATCAAATCAATTAACAACATGATAAAAATTATACATATATACATTAAAATTTATTTAATATTAATTATTTTTTTAAGTCATTCAATTAACTTTTAATTGAAATGTATTACTACCAAAAAATTAAATTAATCAAATCAGTTAAAAAATCGTTGCCCCAATTAAAAAGTAAAATAATTAATTCAATTTATTTTTAATAGATTCAGTTATTTTTTACAGAATTAAACAAAAATATAAAAAATATTGTTTAAATAAAAAATTTAAATAAAAACAAATTAAACAAAACAATGAAAAAATTGTATATCTCAATTGCTTTCGAATCTATAATAAATTAATATTTTAATAAATCAAATCTTTTAAAAGGTTAATAATTTAATTCAATTAATTTTTTAATACATTCAATTATTTTTTATTGATTTGATTGATTTAAACAAAAACACAAGAAATCATATTTTTAAATAAAAACAAATTAATCAAGTCAATGAACAAATGGTATAGCTCAGTTAACAATTAATTGATTTTGTATCTGTAATGAAGTGCATTAATATATAATATATAAATTAATTCATTAGATATTTTAATCAATTAAAAAGTTAATTTTCACAATTAAAATTTATTTAATATTAAGTAATTAAAGTGATTTTTAATTAATTTTAGTATTCCGTTAATTACACATTTAAACAAAATTTATTTAATATTCATTAAAACAATTGATAATTCAAAAAATATTGTAATTGATCAAATCAATGAAAATTGAATTACCTCAGTTAATACTTATTCAATATTAATAAATTAATTATTAAAATAAACTAATCAGTTTTCAGTGATATTTTTATTAATCAAACCTATTAAAAAGCTAATTACATCATGTAGCTTTAAATGAATTGCAATTCATATATATTAATATAAAAAATAATTCATATTTCAATTGATCAAATCAATTATAAAGTTAATTGCCTCAAATAAAAATTACTTAATATTAATTAATTCAATTGGTTTTTTAATCAACAAAAAAGTAAATTTTTACGGAAACAAAAAATTTATTACCTCAAATTTTGGAAATTAAAAGATTTTTAATTTGTAATGAAGCGCAAGTAATAGGGCTGTTTTGCTTTAAGCTGGGATAACAAAAACGTTAATAGAGAGTTAATATTTCACTCAAAATAAAAAAATATTTTTTTTTTACATTGTCGCCATATACAATATAAATAACAAATAACTTTTTTTTTAAATACTATAAAAAACTACTGAATATTTTCTCAAATTTCTTTTTTTATTTGAAAGTACAAGTACGGTTAATAATGGAAAATAATTTCATACAAATGGCTGCCTCGGGCACATCACAATATCACAATATTTGTATCAAAACAAATTTGAAAAAAAAATCAACAAGAATCGAAAAAACATTTTGTGTTGACTTTTTTGGACTTAGCCATAATTTTGACTTACACTGGATAATTATCCAGGCTAAGTCCAACATATTTTTTATTTTGAGTGAAATGGTTTACTTTTTTTTAGGTTTTTGTTATCGCAGCTTATTTTCCTTACACTTCTTCATTTCATATAAATTAATTAAAATTATTTTTTATCCATTCAATTATTTTTATTGAATTATAGAAAATTTATTTAATATTAATATTAATTGAATTTCAGTAATATTTTAATAAATCAATTTGATTAAAATGATAAAATTATAGTAATATAGATAAAACTTATTATTATTACCATTATCGCCCTCTGTCTCCATATGAAGACAACTGTTTAATGTCAGATTTTTATTAACAAAAAAGTTTTCACTTCTGTATGTATTACCATAAAATAGACAAATTAATCAGAACAATTAAAAATAATTTTCGCAAATGAAAAACTAATTGAAATGAATCCAATTGATTCCCCTAATTAAGTAGATACATAATGTAAAACTATATTTTCCAAATTCGTACTTTTAAGGGATAAAATGGGAATAGAGGTATAAAAATGGTACCAACCATTAATGAAATTCGGTGTATACATTCCTCTGATTGCGTGGACACATAAATAAAAGGGATTTTTTAGGGGGTAAAAGTGGAAAAAGAGGATAAAAATTGTGCCACAAATGAAATTCGGTGTATACATTCTTCTGACTGCGTAGACACGAAAAATTAAAACGTTTTTCAAATTCGTACTTTCAAGTGATAGAATGGGAACAGAGGGATAAAAATCGTACCAACTAAATGGCTACAGCTAGAATGATGAAATTTGGCGTGTAGATACGTAAAATAAAGAGATTTTTGAACTTTACTTTTGAGTGGGTAAAATGGAAAAAGGGTAAAAATATTACCAATCAAATGGCCGCAGCAAGAATCATGGAATTCGGTGTATATATTCATCTGACTGCATTGCAAAAAATTCCAAATTCGGATTTTACTTTTACGGCAAAAATCAAAAAAATCATGATGATCATGATCATCTTGCATTGTGAACGTGAGAGATATGGCATTTTCAAAATTTGTACTATTGGAATTAAAATAGGATGGAAACGCAACCAACTACACGGCTATAGCTGAAAATACACCTACTGTTCTCCAATATTTAGGTTATTTAAGTTTTATATCTACTTTTTGAATTGACTTGAGTTAGACTTCAATATATATCGTGGATTAAAATAATTAAGATTTTATATTTATTTATAAAATTATTTTTTATTTCAATATTTTTGTTTGTTTTGGTTTGGCTATATTTAAAAACTGTAAAATTGTCCTGTAATGTTATTGCACTTCTGTAAAATCGACAGCCTCTGCGGAATGCAATCCGTGGTGGATGGTATATAAGGTTCGGCGTGGCCGAACTTAACGCCCTTTTTACTAAAATTCTAATTGTCGAAGAAATTGAGAAATAGTTATTTTTTTAGAAAAAACACGAACCCATAAAAAAATTGGAAAAAATATATTTATTTTTTATTTTTTAATAACTAACATTCTAACGAAGAAAACAATCACTATAAATAAAAAAATGTATGGATAAATGTAGAAGTTGTGAAACACTTTGTACACACAAAAGAATTTATTTAGGAATATTATTATAATTTTTATCTATGTCCCCTAATGTAGAAGTACATGACGTTATCACGATGACAATTTAATCAAAATATTCGTAAATAATTACACGACTTTTTGAAACTCCCTAGCTTCTACAATAAGAATTATAACTTTTTAATTTATCCATAGATTTTTTATCAAAAAAATATGATTTTTAAAAAATCTTTAGCTTCTACAAAGAGGGTCATAACTTCTACATTTATCCATAGATCTTTTACAACTATTTCTTTAAGCGGAGATAACAAGCTGCGATAACAAAATTTAATTTTTTGCTCAAAATAAAAAATATATTTGATCGCATTGCCGCCAATATTTGTATGAAAAAGAAATTTTCAAAAAAATATTTTGTGTTGGCTTTTTTGGACTTAGTCTAAATAACCACAAATTTGGCTTACACTGGATAATTATCCAGGCTAAGACAAACATTTTTAACACAAAATTATCTATTATTTTTTATCTTTTGTTTTCACACACATTGATATTGCTGTTGGCGACGATTTTTTTTAAAAATGATTTTTTTTCTTCCCTAGAATGTTAGCTATTAAAAAATAATAATACATATATGTTTTAATACTTTTCTATTTTTATATATTTTTTTGTGGCAGAAAAAAGTAGTTTTCAAAAAATTCGCAACATTTTGTAACCATCACAATTACCTTTAATCGAACATAAAAGCGATCGGACCTATATTTCTAAAATGACAGTTCAAATTTTAAATTGATGAAATTTTGTATATGAGCCTGGCTCAAGACCATTTTGCATATATATTTAATGGAATGTAAATTTATTTACAAATGTCATGGTGACATTTATTACTTGGCTGCCGATTTTGCAGCGACTGGTGGCTTTGCAGCGACTTTTCTACAAAATAGCCGGACTCTTTAGGTAAATGATTCTCACAAACACAACACGAATATCCGTTTAAAAAATCGCACCAAATAATAAAGTACAATTAAATTAATTTTTTTAATTCATCGAATATATTTTTTTAATTGAACAAAAAAAAAATGATTACCTCAATTAAATATTAATTAATATTAATTCTGAATCAGTAATTAATATGTTAACTATGTTAATTCGAATGGTATTTAATTAATCGAATCAGTTATAAAATTAAAACTTAGTTAATATTAATAATTTCAATTGAATTTAAAATTCATTCAACTAATTTGTTATTCATTCTATTAATTTATAAATTGAATCTTTGTATTACATTATATTATATTATATTTGGTTTGTTGCTCACCCACTGTGCTGTGAGTAGCCAGCATGGCTACTGTGCCTAGGGATTTATCACGTTGAGGTTTTTTCTGTCGCCTACTGTCGTTTATGATTCCCCTCAGCTTTGGCTGCTGTATCGTTCAGTTTGAAATCGATTTGCTCATTCTATTTGTTATGGCTCATCTTTGACGGTCCGTCCCACAATCTGTCCGCCCGTCCGTCCGTCTCTTTTAGTGTTCTCTACTTATTCTGACGCTGTTACTTTCCATTTCAAATGGCATATTAACTTAAAGTTATTGCCACTGAAATAGTTTATGACTCGGATGCTAAAAACAACGACACAGAGAGGAGTAACAGCAACAATAAGAACGACAGCAACAATAAGAACGACAAAAAGTCAACAACATTTTACATCGTATGGCAATGAAAATGTTAATAGTGGATTGTTCAGCATTAAAGCGATTTGAGTCATTTGAAATAAATGTAAGGAGTAGGTTTCGAAACGTGACGTTAAATCATTCGGAATATTTACTAGGATTCAAGACTAAATATACTTGAAAAGTTACTGCCTCTCGAATCAAGGACATCAATCGTATGATTGATGTCATGAGGCACAGGAAGTATGATTGTGGTAATGAGAATTATAGCTGGGGGATGGGAGAAAAAAATAAAATAAATAAAAATAAAAACGCCAAGTTACGCTGAACTTGTAAACATTCTTAAATATTTGCCAAATTTAAATATAATATTATACCCTCCACCTGGGGGGTGGATGGGGGTATACTAACTTTGTCATTCCGTTTGTAACACCTTGAAATATCGACCTGAGACCCTATAAAGTATATATAGTCTTGATCGTCATAAAATTCTAAGACGATCTAGCCATGTCCGTCCGTCTGTTCAAAGCACGCTAGCACCTAAACGAAAGGAGCTAGAACGTTCAAATTTTCCATAAATGCGTCTTATAGTCGTAGATCGGTTGGGATTGAAATGGGCCGAAATCGGCCCAAAGGGAAAAGTTTTTTCCCTCACAAGGACTAGAAATACCCATAATAATCCCTAATTTAAGCATATTTTTTCAATATGTCTGCTTGTCCTTACTTGATATTTGGTATGCGCATTCCCCCGATAACAAAAACGTGCACCATAAAGTGATTCTTATTTGTAGGGGGTGATATGGGGGCAAAAAAGGGATAAAAATGGTACATATCAAAAGACAACAGCTAGAAGCACGAAATTCGGTGTGTACATTCCTCTAATTGAGTAGATACATAATATAAAAGTATTTTTTTCCAAATTCGTACTTTTAAGGGGTAAAATGGGAATAGAGGGATAAAAATGGTACAAACCAAACGGCTGTACCTAGAATAATGAAATTCGGTATATACATTCCTCTGATTACATAGACAAGAAAAATACGCGGATTTTTCAAAATACGTACTTTTTGGGTTTAAAATAAAAAAGGGGATAAAAATAGTACCAATCAAATGACCGCTGCTAGAGTCATGAAATTCGGAGTATACATTCCTTTGACTGCGTGGACAAGAAAAATACACGGATTCTTCAAAATTCGTACTTTTTGGAGTTAAAATAAAAAAGGGGATAAAAATAGTACCAATCAAATGACCGCTGATAGACTCATGAAATTCGTAGTATATATTGACTACGTAGACATGAAAAATAAAAGTTTTTTTTTTTCAAATTCGTACTTTCAAGGGATACAATGGGTACGGAGGGATAAAAATAGTACCAACTAAACGGTACACCTGGAATAATGAAATTCGGTGTATACATTCCTCTGATTGCGTAGACACTTAAAATAAACAGATTTTTTCGAAATTTGTACATTTTGGGGTTAAAATGAAAAAAGGGGATAAAAATAGTACCAATCAAATGACCGCAGCTAGAGTCATGAAATTCGGTGTATACATTCCTCTGATTGCGTAGACACTTAAAATAAACAGATTTTTTCCAAATTCGTACTTTTGGGGTTAAAATAAAAAAGGGGATAAAAATAGTACCAATCAAATGACCGCAGCTAGAGTCATGAAATTCGTAGTACAAACCTTTGACTGCGTAGACATGAAAAATTAAAGGTTTTTTCCAAATTCGTAGTTTCAAGGGATCCAATGGGTACGGAGGGATAAAAATAGTACCAAATAAACGGTACTCCTGGAATAATGAAATTCGGTGTATACATTCCTCTGATTGCGTAGACACTTAAAATAAACAGATTTTTTCGAAATTCGTACATTTTGGGGTTAAAATGAAAAAAGGGGATAAAAATAGTACCAATCAAATGAACGCAGCTAGAGTCAATGAATTCGGAGTATACATTCCTTTGACTACGTAGATACGGAAAATAAACAGATTTTTTCGAAATTCGTACTTTTTGGGGTCAAAATGAAAAAAGGGGATAAAAATAGTACCGATCAAATGACCGCAGCTAGGGTCATGCAATTCAGAGTATACATTCCTTTGACTACGTAGAAATGAAAAATAAAAGGTTTTTTTCCAAATTCGTACTTTCAAGAGATACAATGGGTACGGAAGGATAAAAATAGTACCAACTAAACGGCTGTACCTGGAATAATGAAATTCGGTGTATCATTCCTCTGATTGCGTAGACACTTAAAATAAACAGATTTTTTCGAAATTCGTCCTTTTTGGGGTCAAAATAGAAAAAGGGGATAAAAATAGTACCAATCAAATGAACGCAGCTAGAGTCATTAAATTCGGAGTATACATTCCTCTGGCTGCGTAGACATGAAAAAGAAAAGGTTTTTTCCAAATTCGTACTTTCAAGGGATACAATGGGTACGGAGGGATAAAAATAGTACCAACTAAACGGTACACCTTGAATAATGAAATTCGGTGTATACATTCCTCTGATTGCGTAGACACTTAAAATAAACAGATTTTTTCGAAATTCGTACTTTTTGGGGTTAAAATAGAAAAAGGGGGACAAAAATAGTACCAATCAAATGACCACAGCTAGAGTCATGAAATTCGGAGTATATATTCCTAATATGATATATATTCCTGAGTGCATAGACACGCAAAATAAAAAGTTTTTTTTTTTCCAAATTCGTACCTTTTGTTTTACGGCAAAAATTGGTTGAATTATGAAGTTAGGTTATTTTGCACTATGTACGTGTGATAATGGATTTTCAAAATTTTTACTTTTAGAATTAAAATAGAATGGAAATACAACCAACTGTAGCAACCACTATCAACCAATATTTATGGTATTTAAGCTTTTTGAAAATATAAATATAAGAATATCTATTTTTTGATTTGAAATAAATAATGGTTTGAAATAATTAAAATATTATATTTTATTTATTTATATATATATATATATATATATATATATTATTTATTTATAAAATTATTTTTTCAATATTTCTTTTTTTTTGGTTTTGCTACCTCCACCTCCATGGTGGAGGAGGGTATATAACGCCTTTTTTACTTATATAAATTATATTGAAGACATGTTAATTTAATATTTTTATTTTTTTTCATTTCAGGTAAGTCATGGCGAGGAAATGCGTTTAAATTAACGAAAGTAACGTTTTTTAATCAGAGTAAGATATCGTTTAGAAATTAAATCATGAAGTCAGATCAATATAAAGGGTGATTTTTTAAGAGCTTGATAACTTTTTTTTTAAAAAAAAACGCATAAAATTTGCAAAATCTCATCGGTTCTTTATTTGAAACGTTAGATTGGTCCATGACATTTACTTTTTGAAGATAATTTCATTTAAATGTTGACCGCGGCTGCGTCTTAGGTGGTCCATCCGCTTAGTCCATTTTTGGCATTTCCACGTTTTTGAGTAACAGAGACCCAATTGGTGCGAACGGCGACGAATCGAAAATTGGTGGTCATCATTAACACTGGCCGATACAGCTGCGATATTTTCTTCAGTTCGCACTCTACGTAAGCGTGTTGGTGGTTTAATGTCCAACAATGTAAATTTGGTGCGAAATTTAGTCACAATAGCCCGAATAGCCGCTTCAGTGGGTCGATTAAACTGACCATAAAATGGAAGCGCGCAATGAACTTTCTTAACAGAGCACGCATTTTGATAATAAAATTCAATAATTTGCAAGCGTTGTTCGTTTGTAAGACGATTCATGATGAAATGTCAAAGCATACTGAGCATCTTTCTCTTTGACACCATGTCTGAAATCCCACGTGATCTGTCAAATACTAATGCATGAAAATCCTAACCTCAAAAAAATCACTCTTTACTTTATATAGAATAGGTTGATATTGAGAACATATTGACGAAAATTATATTTAAAAATATAAAAATATCCAAAGAAACGGTAATTTTTTGTGTCAATTTCAATTTGATTTGTAGATTTCCTAATTGTTTGCTAGCCTCTCTGAAAATATGCTAAATTTATTTATTTCCTTATAATTACCCTCTCTAATGTATACATCTAATCTTACTCCATTACGACTCCATTTACAAAATCCTCCTCATCATCATCATCCATGTCTAATGACCCGATAATCGCACCTCTCTTTGTGACTAAAGCGAGAGGGTAGTTTTGTTTTTTTTTTTCAACCCACCACCATCAACGCTTTGTAATGCTATCGCGTTTGCATCATCATAAATTTCACTTACATTTTTATTAATGTGTGGTTAGTATTTACTGGTTTATTTGTTTGTTTGTTTGTTTTTTTTTTATTGACAAATAAATCGTTGGCCAACTAAACAAATCTGACATCAGCACCATCGCCACAAGGATGTGACATCACACAAATGTCGTTGGCACATTAACCAATATAGCAACGCAACACAACTCAGCACAACACAATTCAAATACAACATATTTTATTGCCTCAAGTCGTCGTATAAATTGCTGAGTGAACGAATGAATTGAATGAACGACCGAACGTGGGGTCCTTGTAATTTACATTCGACATAAATAAATAAATAAATTCAAGTCATAAAAGTAAAAGAAAATCTATAATGCTTAATTACATTACGAACGATAACAACAAATAAACTTTATACGCCAGGCACAAATCACATGGGTTCTAATGACAACGATAGGGTGTTGTCCGTGCAATGTGATGGAATATTCAAAAAGGACCAAAAACAGCACATAAGAAATGGAATTATGTTGGGGCCAGTATTTTTATTATTTCTTCGTTCGTTTCAAAATAAAACTATATATATAAAACTATATCCTGGGTTTTGGGTTGGTTCTCAACGTAAAAATGAACTTCATCGTAGAGGATGATTTCAAGACAAAAATACTGACAAACCGTTTTTTTCTTTCTTCTTACTAATGCTAAACTATTTATCGTCAGCAATTATGTCTTGGTGGCATTTTACCCATAAACAGCGAAAAAATTCATATCTAATGTAATTTGTGGGACACATTTTAAATCAAATCTCCAGTGGGTAATTTAATGGTTTTGGAGATACAAACTCCAATATTTCTGTCAATTAGATTCTATATCAGTTTACTAAAAAATCTGATACTTTTTTTTTAATTTATTTAATTTAACTGAATGAATTATTCCTTGCTTATACAGAAGATAACAAACAAACAATAATTGAATGATTTAAAAATTAATTTACAGGCCAAAAATTTTTAATTTATTTGATTATTATTTTCTTTACTGATTCGCGCGAATTTTTGAAAATATTTTTCAATTTTGCAGATTATTTGAGAGGTTCTTTGTAAAATATAATACTAAAAAAATAAATAACATAAATATTAGCATGAAATTATGAATAAGTTGCTATCGTTGGAGTTGCCGAGGGATTGCGGGCCTACAAATGCATATTTTACACATATGGCATCCACTGGAAGTTTTCTTTCGTTTGAGTACTCACACTTGTGTGTAAGTGGGCGGGACCATTTTTCGTTTCCCTAGGGCCCCATGAGATCGAGTCCCAAATTTCGATTTTTAACATTAACCATAAACTGCACTTCAGCCGTTATGATTGATTTTTAATTGATTTACTTATGTATTTAATTCAATTCATTAATTTTGTAATAGATCTGATTAATTTTTTAATTGATTTGAGTAGTTTTATAATAGATTTGATTAATTTTATAATAGATGTGATTTTTTAAATTTATTATTTTATTAATTTGTAAGATTTTTAAATTAAGCTAATTACTTTTATAGTTGATTTGATAAATATTTTCTAGTTTATCTTTAAAAGTTTTTTTTTAATTTTATAATTGAATATAATTATTTAATTAATTTGATTAATTTTTTAGTAGGGTTTATTAATATTTTAATTGATTTTTTATTGCATTGTGGTTTTAATTCATTCGATTAATTTTTAATTCATTTGATTAATTTTTAATTCATTTGATTAATTTTTTAAGTCAATTAAGTGATTATTTTTATTTCATTTGATTAAATTTTTAATTGTTTTAATAAAATTTTTTAATTGTTTTAATTTATTTTTTAATTGAGTCGATTATATTTTTATTGATTTTTTTTATTGAAGTATTTTTTGAATTTATTTCTTAAATTTTTAAAGTGATCTGTTTAAATTTTAAAGTGATTTCATTAGTTTTCCAAGTTCTTCATTGATTAGACTATTGTCTAAAATTTTTCGATTATATTTTTTTAATTAATTTTACAATGGATGTGGTTTTTAATTTATTATTTTACTTTTATAGTAAATTTGTTTTATATATTTTTGTTTACTTTTGAATGTTTTTTGTTAATCTATTAATTGATTTAATTATTTTTTAATAGATTTAATTAATTTTTTAATTTAAGTGATTATTTTTTATGACGTTTTTAAATCATTTGTTTATTTTTTAATTGATTTGATCAATTTTTTTAATTAATTTGATTAAATTTTCAATTGTTTTAATTAATTCGATTATTTTTTGTTGATTTGATCATTTTTTAATTAATTAATTTTTTAACCGATTTCATGAATTAAAATTGTGTTGATTAACTTTAAAGTGATTTCAATAATTTTTTAAATTTTCATTGGTTTGACTATTTTTTTTTGAAATTTGTTTTAAATTGATTTGGTTAATTTTTAATTGATTTGATTAAAATTTTAATTTTTTAATTGAGTCAATTATATTTGTATTGATTGTTTTTTTATTGAAGTATTTTTTGAATTGATTTCTTGAATTTTTTTTAAAGTGATTTGTTTAAATTTTAAAGTGATTTCATTAGTTTTTCAAGTTCTTCATTGATTAGACTATTGTCTAAATTTTTTCGATGATATTTTTTTAATTAATTTGATTAAATTTTAAATTGATTAATTTTATAATGGATGTGGTTTTTTAATTTATTATTTTAATTTTATAGTAAATTTGTTTTATATATTTGTGTTTACTTTTGAATGTTTTTGTTAATCTATTAATTGATTTAATTATTTTTTAATAGATTTAATTAATTTTGTAATTGATGTGATTAACTTTTTATTATGTTCTTAATTCATTTGTTAATTTTTAATTGAGTTGAAAAATTTTTTTAAATTAATTTGATTAAATTTTCAATTGTTTTAATTAATTTTTTAATTAATTCGATTCTTTTTGTTGATTTTATGAATTTTTAATTAATTTGATTAAATATTCAAATGTTTTAATTAATTTAATTAATCATTTGTTTTAATTTAAATTTTCAGTTGTCTTTTATAATTTTTGTTGATTTGATATATATATATATATATATGTATATTCGATTTCATGAATTAAAATTGAGTTGATTAACTTTTAAAGTGATTTCAATAATTTTTAAAATTTTCATTGGGTTGACTATTTTTTTTAATTTTGTTTTAAATTGATTTGGTTATTTTTTATTTGGTTTGTTTTAAAATGATTTGATTATTTTTTATTGATGTAATTTGATATATTTTTTGATTTGTTTGATTGTGTCTTTAATGATTTTATTAATTTTCTAATTCATTTGAGTGTTATTAATAACGATTCTATTACTTTGATTCTTTTTAATTTATTTTATTAAGTTTTGTATTTGATTTATTTTTTGATTTGATTAATTTTTTAATGGATTTGATAAATTTTTTGATTTGATTATTATTGAATTGTTCTCTATAACGATTCTGTTAATTTGATTATTTATTTTGATAATTTATTTGATTAATTTCCCAATTAATATGATTTATTTGAATTATGATTTTAAGGATTTCATTAATATTTTGTTGATTTGAATATTTTTTCAATTAATTTGATTAATTATTTAATCGATTTGATTATTTTCTAACTGATATGATTAATTTTTAATTGATTTTATTAAATTTTTAATTGATTTTATTAAATATTTAATTGATTTGTTTAAATAAATAAAAACAGAAGAATAAGATAAAAATTTATGCCCAGGTACATACAAATATATTGCTTTTGGGCTTTTAAGATAGATATCTTCAAACTATGAACTTTGTTTTGGGATTGCAGTAATCGCTGCAAACGCCATTGATAGGAACATTGACAGGTTGGAAACAGCCTTCAATGCTTTGCATCATATTTTTGATTTAATTTAATGGTTTCATTTTTAATTGTCATTTTGTCATTGACTAAATAATCTTTTAATTCATTGTATATTTAATTGTTTGAATTGATTTGATTAAGTTTTAAATGTTATTTTTTTAATTAAATAATTTTTAATAGACTTGGTTAATGTTTGAATTGATTTGATTAATTTTTAATTCATTTCATTAATTTGTTAATCGTTTTGGCTATTCTTTTAATTAATTAGATTTTTGCGATTAACTCTACTTTTCTGCGTGTGGTTCCCCGATAGAAATATCTCAAATTATCGTCATGCCAAAATCCAAAAGGAACCTAACCTCTCTCCCATTTCAAGTGACCATAAATCTTGGTAGCCTTAGCAAGAGGAGGACCAAATAATACGGATTAGTTATGGCTCCGCTGAGGGAAGAGCGTCACGTAAAGAAAGTCCTCTTGCTGGTTGCTGACTACACTACACCCTATTACCACAACATTCTCGGAGGAATAAAAAGTTCTTTTGATTGCTTTTCATTTTGAGAATTTTACCTAGCACTTGCTGTCGTAAACATGGGAGACATCACTGATTTATGGACACAGCTCCACACACAAAATAAAGAAAAAGTTAAACACTGTCGAAACCTTTTTGAAGGGATGGGCGGGCATGTAGGAACAATACAGAAGTACAAGAGTGAATGAATAAAATCTAAATACTGGGAGGTACACAGAGAAAAAATGTAGTACTTTTTATATAATTCGATTAAAAGTTAATGGAATGAAATGTAATATGAATTGTATTAATTAATATGTTAATTGAGCTTCTTCGGTTTTTCTGTAAAACGAATACTTATGAGATCGCAATTAAAAATTAATCAATATTTTTTTAATTAATTAATTTTTTAATTGGTGTGATTTTTTATTTTTTAATCGATTTGATTAATTTTTTAATTGACTTGATTATTTTATTAATAGATTTGATTAATCTTTTAATTGATTTGATTATTTTATTAATAGATTTGATTAATTTTTTAATTGATTTGATTAATTTTTTTTATTGATTTGATTATTTTTTAATAGATTTGATTACTTTTTTAATTGATTCGATTAATTTGTTAATTGATTTAGTCAATTTTTTACCCCATTTGATTAATTTTTTAATTGACTGGATTATTTTATTAATAGATTTGATTATTTTTTTAATTGATTTGATTATTTTTTAATCAATTTGATTAGTTTTCTAATTGATTCGATTATTTTATTAATAAATTTGATTAATTTTTTAATTGATTTGATTATTTTTTAATCGATTTGATTAATTTTAATTGATTTGATTATTTTTTAATCGATTTGATTAATTTTTTAATTGATTAGATTATTTTATAAATAAATTTAAAATTTTTTTTAATTGATTTGTTTATTTTTTAATCAATTTGATTAGTTTTCTAATTGACTTGATTATTTTATTGATAAATTTGATTAATTTTTTAATTGATTTGATTATTTTTTAATCGATTTGATTAATTTTTTAATTGATTTGATTATTTTGATCGATTCCATTATTTTTTAATCGATTTGATTAATTTTTTAATTGATTTGATCATTTTATTAATAGATTTAAATTTTTTAATTGATTTGATTATTTTTTTTAATCGATTTGATTAATTTTTTAATTGATTTGATTATTTTATTAATAGATTTTTAATAATTTTTTAATTGATTTCATTATTTTATTTATATATTTCATTAATTTTGTAATTGATTTGATTAGTTTTTTAATCGATTTGATTAATAGATTTAATTATTTTTTAATTGATTATTTTATTAATATATTTGATTAAATTTTTAATTGATTTGATTATTTTTTTAATCGATTTGATTATTTTTAATTGATTTGATTATTTTTAATCGATTTTATTAACTTTTAATTGATGCGAACATATTTTAATGATTCCATTAATTTTTAATTAATTGTTTCAATTAATATTTCAATTCATGCAATAAACTTTTATCAATTGAAATAAACTAAGAAGTCTGCTGGCTCAATGTATGAAAATCTTTTTGTCAGTTTTATTAAATAATTAATTAAGAATCGACTACCTCCATGAAAAACCTGCATGCGAATACTTTTCCTGAACTTTCCCAGCACTTCAACGAACATACGATCAATCGAAAGTTTTGCTTTCGTTCGATGTCGACTTTTTTGCTTTTGTTCTGTTCCGATATTAATTTATAACAAAACAAATTGTTTACAAACAACCACCATGGCAATAAATTCATTGCCGGTGGTTGTTGTTGGGCGGACCATAGTCGTCGTTATGTTGCAGCTCTCTCTGTTCCATTCCGTTCGGTAGTATACTTTCTGTTCTGTTCGTTCTGTCGCTGAATGTTTATTAACAATAAACAATTTTGATTTATTGGCAAATCGATAAATGCGACGACGAAATAAATAAACATAAAAATATACAGAAATACATACAAACATCTATATGTATGTATGCAATGACGTACACATGTACGTAACATTTAATGGCGAAATCATTCCGGGAAATTTGGGTCAAATATCTCCTAATTTCGTAAATGTGCAAATTGTGCACATTTTGTTGGTCGATTTTTTTCGTTTTTTCATTTTTGTTTTGGCATGATTTGGCAAATTTAATGTGAAAATGTGGTGTTGTTTTGACTAATTGGAAAAAGTTGGCACAACAAATGCTGATTGAAATGTGTAACGCGTGAGAACTCAAATTGAAGAAGCGCTGTGGATGAAGGGGAGAAGGAGGGACTTATAACCTTGGCGGAGGAGTCATTGCCCGAGGAAATGAGGGCATTAGGCTCAGAATATTATATGTAAAAAATTAAATTCGGGATTCAATTTAAAAAATTTAATTTAATTTTTAAAAATTACATTGCAAAAAATAAAATTGTGCTTGAGTCCCAAAAATTAATTTTTATAAAATTAATACAAATTTTTTTATGGATATTTTTGTCACTAAAATTTAAATTTTCGCCGAAGATACATCAAAAAATCGAAAAAAATTTTGATTTTTTCGAAAAAATGTTTTTTGTTGGCACAAAAAAATCATGAAAAATAGAAAGAGATAGAAAAAAATATTTTGGAGAAAATATAATGGAGAAGCAAATGAGCCCATATTTCATACAGTGCAATTAATCACAAAAATCTAAAGAATTCTGATCAAAAAAATATAAAAATTTTGTGTTCTGGACTAAAAAATTATTTGTTATGTGCATTCGGGCCTATTGAGTCATAAAATCTATACAAAAAAATTATAAATATTTTTTAAATATTTTTTTATTTTTTTTACTAAAATTCTAATTTCGCTTAAGGTGCTTTTAATATTTGTACTTAAAGGTAATTATGATGGCTACAATGTTGCTAATTTCACTTCTTCACAGGGACAAAAGTTTAGGAAAAGTCTCCAAAAAAATAAACAGATTTTTTCAAATATTTTTTTACTGGTGCGAAAAAAATCATAAAAAAAATATTTTGTTTTATTTTCCAATAGCTAACATTAATTTCCCATAATGTAGTTAATGAAAAAAGTCTAAAGAATTTCAACCAAAAATTGAAATTTTGTGTCCGAGACATAAAAATAAAATAAAAAATATAAACATAAAATATTTTTTATGTGCATTCAGTCTAACTGAGTCATTAAATCCACCAAAAAAATATAAATATATTTTTTTTAATTTTTTCACGAAAATTTTAATTTTCGCCTTAGGTACCTTTATTATGTATACTCTCATTTTGAAAATATGGAACCGATTTCACCCGTTTTTATGTTCAAATAAAGATAATTACGATGGCTATAAATGTTGAGAATTTCACTTTCACCTGGTAATAAAGGGTGATTTTTTAAGAGCTTGATAACTTTTTTTTTAAAAAAAACGCATAAAATTTGCAAAATCTCATCGGTTCTTTATTTGAAACGTTAGATTGGTCCATGACATTTACTTTTTGAAGATAATTTCATTTAAATGTTCCATTCGGAAAGTCCAATTTTGGGCAACTTTTTCGAGCATTTCGGCCGGAATAGCCCGAATTTCTTCGGAAATGTTGTCTTCCAAAGCTGGAATAGTTGCTGGCTTATTTCTGTAGACTTTAGACTTGACGTAGCCCCACAAAAAATAGTCTAAAGGCGTCAAATCGCATGATCTTGGTGGCCAACTTACCGGTCCATTTCTTGAGATGAATTGTTCTCCGAAGTTTTCCCTCAAAATGGCCATAGAATCGCGAGCTGTGTGGCATGTAGCTCCATCTTGTTGAAACCACATGTCAACCAAGTTCAGTTCTTCCATTTTGGGCAAAAAAAAGTTGGATATCATCTCACGGTAGCGCTCACCATTCACAGTTACGTTACGATTCGCATCATCTTTGAAGAAGTACGGTCCAATGATGCCACCAGCCCATAAACCGCACCAAACTGTGACTTTTTCTGGATGCATTGGTAGCTCTTGCAATGCTTCTGGCTGATATTCACTCCAAAATCGACAATTCTGCCTATTTACGTACCCATTGAGCCAAAAATGAGCTTCGTCGCTGAACACAATTTCTTTCTTTCTGAACTTTCTTAACAGAGCACGCATTTGGATAATAAAATTCAATGATTTGCAAGCGTTGCTCGTTAGTAAGTCTATTCATGATGAAATGTCAAAGCATACTGAGCATCTTTCTCTTTGACACCATGTCTGAAATCCCACGTGATCTGTCAAATACTAATGCATGAAAATCCTAACCTCAAAAAAATCACTCTTTATTTGAACTCTCATTTTGAAAATATAGAACCGATTTCAACCGTTTTTATGTTCAAATAAAGATAATTACGATGGCTATAAATGGTGAGAATTTCACCTGGTAATATTTAGTAGTTTAGGAAAAGTGTCCAAAAAATCGAGATTTTTTTTTTGAAAAAATATTTTTTTGCTGGGACGAAAAAAATCATGAAAAATAGGAAAAAAATTGCGAAAAAATATTTTGTTTTATTTTCAAATAGCTAACATTTTAACGAAGAAAACACGGCATATATGAAGAAAATCTATGGATAAATGTAGAAGTTATGCTCCTTCTGGTAGACGCATAAGATTTTTAAAAAATCGTGATTTTTAAAATTTTGTTTAAGTAACTCCAAAGCCCCCTTTACAAATTAATACAAATGGCAAAGTAGTAACGATGGCTACAAATGTTGAGAATTTCACTTTCACCTGCAGATATTAGTTTAGGAACAGTCTCCAAAGATCGAGAAAAAAATGATTTTTTATCCAAAAAAATATTTTTTGTTGGGACAAAAAAAAATCTTGAAAAATAGAAAAAAATGCGAACAAATATTTTGTTTTATTTTAAAATAGCTAACATTCTAACGAAGAAAACACGGCCTATTTGAAGAAAATCTTTGGATAAATGTAGAAGTTATGCTCCTTTTTGTAGACGCAAAAGATTAAAAAAAAACGTGATTTTTAATTTTTGTTTAAGTAACTGCAAAGCCCCCTTTACAAATTAATAAAAATGGCAAATTAGTAACAATGGCTACAAATGTTGAGCATTTCACTTTCACCTGGAGATATTAGTTTAGGAACAGTCTCCAAAAATCGAGAAAAAATGCTTTTTTTCCCAAAAAAAAAAATTTTTGCTGGGGCGAAACAAAAAATCTTGAAAAATAGAAAAAAAAAATTGCGAAAAAATATTTTGTTTTATTTTCAAATAGCTAATATTCTAACGAAGAAAACAAGGCCTGATTGAATTAAATCTATGCATAAATCTAGAAGTTACGACTCTTCTTTGATTGATTGTTTTGTTTTATTTAAAAAAAAATCTATTTTTTATGCTGTCTCTAAACCATTGTTTTCCTTGGTTAGAATGTGGACTATTAAAAATAAAACAAACTAGTTTTAACGAGTTTTTATCGTGTCAGCAAAAAATATTTTTTTCAAAAGAAATAATTTTTTTGAAGACTATTCCTAAACCATTATTTTGGCTTGTTAGAATGTTGGATATTAAAAAATAGAACTAATTTTTTTTTAATTTTTTTCTATTTTTTGAAAATATTTTTTTTTTATTTTTTATAGCATTTCAAAAAAAAGATTACAAATATTAAATGTACCTTAGGCGATTCCAATTTTAATATTTTTATTAACGCCCAAAAAACCTCTCACCCTATTGTCACACTCTCCAACGCCTTTCATTAATTTTAAGGGCATCACGTTAATGACTGCCATTTAACGCCTCTGTTCATCTATCAATGAGTGTGATGAGCGTGAATGAGTGCCGTGGCGGCACTTTTAAAGCCATCAACCGAACTCTATTAAAACCTTATTGAACTATCCAACCAATAAAAGTGTGACGACAGACGTACGGATCACACACGAAACTGATCATTTGAATTTTTATGATGTGATAAAACAGAAATTAATTAACACACATTTTTTTTCTTCAAACGCACCAAAAAATATTCAATAAATTACAACAAAGATACAGCAATAAATAAATAAATAAACAGCTCATTTGGACAAGATGACAATGGACAACCAACGGTGACTAAAAGAACCCGCATTTAATGTTCAATGCTTATATTTGATTAAGAATTGTTTTTTTTTTCTTTGTTACAACTGAAGCTTAAAGGTCTCAATTATTGTAAAATCCAGGGGACTTTTGAATCTAAGAAGTGCTTGGGATGATTTTTTTCTCGTTTTTCTTTGTTCAACAGCCATAACAATAATAAGTAATTTAACAATTGAGTGCTTATTGCATGTCATTTTCTGAGAACAAACGCAAAGACAGACGGTTACTTAGTCAGCTGGCAGAGACCAGCCCAGCCCATTCAGACCAGTCATCCGTCCGTCCATTCATTTCCATTTCTAGTGACGATGACTAAACTAAACTGAGTTTAAAAGTGTTCTACACATTCAGTCACAGCGATAAGCCAGCAACAAACCAAACGTCTATTTATCCTAAGCTCTGGGCGTCCAGTCGACCATACTTCATGGCATGGACGGATGGATGGTTGACTGGATGGATGGGGACATTTGTTTGTATTCAGAACTTCGTTCGTTCATTTGTTCGTTCCTATGCTATGATTTTAATGACACTAATGACACTCTGGTTACAAGAACATAGTGGTTTGAAAACCTATTGTGGAACATAAAAATTGAGAAGATACTGAAAACTGAGGTATTACAAAAATATATTTGTATCGTTTGAGAGTTTACGTCATTTTAGATGGGGGTGCTTAATTTTCCCCCCTTGTTCATATTTTTATGATGTCATATGAAACTTTGTGATCCTTATATTTTAAGTATAGGATGTGTTCAGCAATATTACTTACAATATTACGAGGAACATTTTTGTGGAATTTAACATTCTAGCTCCTCAGTATAAGGGTCTTATAAGTCATTTAAAAAGGGGGTCAATATTCCCCATTTTGGCACATTCTTATGATCAATCGTCATAGGAAACCTTGTGATCCTTATATATTAAGTATACAATTTGTTCAGCATATTACTTGAAACACTACGAGGAACATTTCTGTGGATATATTTTTTAATTTTTTATTAAATTTTTTATGTTCGATTGAAGGTAATTATGATGGCTACAAATGTTGCAAATTGCACTTTCACGTGGATACAGTGGTTTAGGAAATGTCTCCTAAGAATTGAGAAAAACAATTTTTCGAAAAAAAAACTTTTTTTTTGACTTGCAAGATAAAAAAATCAAAAAATTAAAAAAAAAAAACATATTTTGTTTTATATTTTAATAGTCAAAAGAAAAAATAATGTCTGTATGTTAAAGATCTATGGATAAATGTAGAAGTTATGACACTCATTGCTGACGCAAAATAATTTTTTAACAAAATCAGGATTTTAATTTTTGTTTACATATTTCTGAAAATTAGATTACAAAAGAGTTTGCCTTGATTTGTAATAGTTGAGATTGTATCGGAGAAAATCGGTCTACTTGAAGAAGATCTATAGATGAATCAAGAAATTATGGCCTTTCTTTTAATGATTTTTTTAAATCATATATCATAGAAAATAGAAGAAAAATTATAAGAAATTATTTTATTTATTTTTAAATAGCGAAGAAAACAATAGCAATGTGTAAAGTCCAAAGTATTTTTTTTAAAGAATCATGTTTTTTTTTCAAATAGTGCGTGTAATTTAGAACTATTATACAGTTTTACTTTTTCATCCCAGCTTATCGAAGAGAGGAAGGGATAGTTTAAGAAAATCTTTGATTTAATGTGTTCGGTAGGATCTCAGCTATTATAAACTAGAACAATATATTTTCTTATATATTTGTTAAAGTTTTTTCGTGCTTTCTTTCAAAAAATTTTCATTTTTTTAGGTCTTTCAATATAAACATTATTTTCTTCGTTTGAATGTTGGCCATTAAAAACTAAATTACAATATTTTTTATGTATTAATTGTTATGAGTATAGTTAAGTAAAAAAAATTTGAAATATTTTAATATTTTAGTTAAGTAAAAAATATTAAATATAAAATATTTTTCAGACTTTTTCTATTTTCTTGTGGAGTTTTTTGTGTCAGCAAAAAATTATTTAAAAAAAAAATATTTTTTTCCAAATTTTCTTTCTTTTTTATTTTTTTATTTATTATGAATTACAATACAAAGTATAAATTTTAAGAATATTTTTCAAACTTTTTCTATTTTCTTATGGAGTTTTTCGTGTCAGCAAAATTTATTTAAAAAAAAATATTTGTTTCCAAATTTTCTTTCTATTATTAGCGTTTTTTCGTGTCAGAAAAAAATAGTTTAAATTATTTAAAAAATATATTTTTCCCCTCATTTTCTTTGTATTTTTAGGGTTTTTCGTGTCAGAAAAAAATATTTTTTTCCCGAAAAACATACATTTTAAGGATATTTTTCCGACTTTTTCATTTTCTTATGGAGTTTTTCGTGTCAGCAAAAAATTATTTAAAAAAAATATTTTTTTCCAAATTTTCTTTCTATTTTTAGGGGTTTTTTCGTGCCAGAAAAAAAATACTTTTTTCCTAAAAACATACATTTTAAGGGTATTTTTCATACTTTTTCTATATTCTTATGGAGTTTTTCGTGTCAGCAAAAAATTATTTTAAAAAAATATTTGTTTCCAAATTTTTTTTTCTATTTTTAGGGCTTTTTTCGTGCCAGAAAAAATTTTTTTTCCCGAAAAACATAAATTATTTTAAAAAATATTTGTTTCCAATTTTTTTTCTATTTTTAGGTTTTTTTTCGTGTCAGAAAAAAATACTTTTTTTCCCGAAAAACATAAATTTTAAGGATATTTTTCATACTTTTTCTATTTTCTTATGGAGTTTTTCGTGTCAGCAAAACATTATTTAAAAAAAATATTTTTTTCCAAATTTTCTTTCTATTTTTAGGGTTTTTTTTTGTGTCAGAAAAAAATATTTTTCATTTTCGAAAAACATAAATTTTAAGGATATTTTTCATACTTTTTCTATTTTCTTATGGAGTTTTTCTTGTCAGCAAAAAATTAATTTAAAAAAATATTTTTTTTCCAATTTTTTTTCTATTTTAGGGTTTTTTTCGTGTCAGAAAAAAATATTTTTTCCCGAGAAACATAAATTTTAAGGAGATTTTTTATACTATTTTATTCTTTAGAATTCAAATAATTTGAATTTAAATTTTTCTTATATTTTTAGGGCTTTTTGCGTGCCAGAAAAAAATATTTTTTTGAAAAAAAAACAATTTTTATGAGACTGTCCTTAACCAATGTTTCTATTTGAAGGGAAATTTTATTCGCTAGAATGTTGGTTATCGAAAAATAAAAATATCCATTTTTATGGATTTTTTCGTGCCAAAAATTAAAAAATTCTTTTTTTCTCGATTTTTAGGCGAATGTTCATAAACCACTGTTTCTATGTGAAAGTAAAATTGACAAATATTGTAGCCATCATAATTACCTCTAACTGAATACATGTACCACTTACAATGATAATGGTCTAAGTCACACTTTATCCGCTCTGAGATATGCTATGGTTTATGTTTGAGTCAATTGAAAAATATTTTTCCACAAAAGCACACATTTTTTTCTTAGAATATTCTATTACTATACGAACTTTTATAAAAAATCGACGACGTTGAAACCTCAAAAGGAGTGAACCACTACTTTCAGACCGCTTTCATTCTTCCCAAAATTGAAAAAATTAAACAAAAAAAATTTAAATTTATTCGTAAAAGTGATATGTTCTTTCCAAAAATGTAAAATATTTCAAAAAAAAAGAAATAAAATAAAAAAATATGTATATAGATATTTACAGGTTGTTCGTCTAGAAACATTATTTTTTAATTATTATTTACTTTTCAAATTTCATTTTATATGTTATTCAAATTATCTGAATCACCTAAAATGGACATTATAAATAAAAAACTGTTTGTTTGCTTCGCCACACATCAATATTAGTGGATATGGTGTGACTTAGACCACTTTCAAACTAACACAAAAGACAATTTTGGTGTGTATAAAATGAGAAATGTCATTGTAAGGGTACATTTTTCATAAATGTCAAAAATAAAAGTGCTTAAACTAGAGATCTGACCAAACTAAAGAGTAAAATTGGCATATCTCATGATTTTTTTTGGATTTTTGACTTAGACCACTATCATTCTAACTGGCAAATATATTGGGGTGTGGTCGAACCTATATTTCCAGAATGAGAGTACCTTCAACGAAAATTGGAATTTTTGTAAATTAAAAAAATTACAAAAATCCATATTTTTAAATTAAATTAATTAAATTTTTATTATTTTTTTTAATTTTCCATAAGATATCTCGAAAGCCTCCTTTACAAATTTAATAAATGGAACCAATATTTCCAAAATGAGAGTACAAATATTCGGCGAAAATTTAAATTTTAGTAAAAAAAATATTTAAAAAAATCCATATATATTTTTTAATTTCCCATTTTTTTCGATTCCATATATATTTTTGTGTTTTTAAAATTTCCATAAAATTATTTAAAAAAATCCATAAAAATTGTTTGTGTATTAATTTTATGAATAAATAAATTATTTTATAAAATAAATATTAAATTATAATTATTAAATAAATAAAATTTTTATTTTTATACCCTACACCACAGGGTATAATGTCTTTGTGCATTTGTTTGTAACACCCAAAAGGAAACGAGATAGACCGACCCATCGTTTATTATACTGATCGACTTAGAATCACTTTTTGAGTCGATTTAGCGATGTCCGTCCGTCTGTCCATCTATTCTTGTAATCAAAGTCCAGGTCGCAATTGTTGTTAGAACTTAATGAAACTTTACACAACGAAGTTTTATGGGATAAGGACGAGCGCTATTTAATCGGTTGAGATTTAGATATAGCTCCCTCCCATACAAATTTGCTTTCGATTTTACTTTTTACGCTCTAGAAACCACATATTTCAAAAGATTTTCCTCCAATTTGGCAAGACAACGTATATTTCAACTAGAAATAGCTCTGGTAAAAATAGGATAGATCGGTTCAGATTTATATATAGATCCCATACAAATGTCTCCTCCGATTTGACTCTTTCCGCTCTAGAAACCACAAACTTTGACAGATTTTCTTCAAATTTGGCAAAACAGCTTATATTTCAACTAAGAACAGCTCTGGTAAAAATAGGATAGATCGGTTCAGATTTATATATAGCGCCCATACAAATGTCTCCTCCGATTTGACTCTTTCCGCTCTAGAAACCACATATTTAACACTCCATAAAATTTGGGAAAGCGTCTAATATTTCAACTAGAAAACCTTTGCTAAATATAGGTCAGATCGGTTCAGATTTGTATATAGCTCGCATTCAAAGTTTGTGTTCAATTTTTCTTACAAATTCAGATAGAAGTATGGAATTTGTAGTATATTCTCCTATTACAGCATCGTATATCACCCACTTCAAATGTAATGACCTTTTTATATCCTACACCATAGGGTATAATGACTAAGTGTAGGGTATCATATAGTCGGTCACGCCCGACTTTAACCTTCTTTACTTGTTTATTTTTTAATTCATCCTTTCTTCCTCTTTGTTGTTTAATATATGCTAATATATATAGTTTGAAAACACTGTGCCTTCTGTATTTCCTATGTAACATGTGCACCTAGTTATTGTTGTTGTTGTCTTATATGAATAACAGCTGCTGTTATTGTTGTCGATGTTGCTGTTACTGTTCTGTGCTTTCGAGTGAACGATTGCGACGATGGCGATTACGTCGAATACGTTTTAAGTTTTATGCTAATTTAATGTAATAAAATTTATTTTTACGATTGCATACAAAATTTTATTAGATCATTTATAAATATGTGCGTTCCTGTTTTTTCTTTGAGACTATGTTCGGCAAGATGTAGTCGTACATAATTGTGTGCGTGTTATAGTCTCCTCTAACAGGAAGGAAGAAGTGAAAAAAAAAAAATCGCATAAATATTATGCCGAAGGGATCCCTTTTAGAATTATCGCGAGAACAAAGTATTTTTATTTTGGGTAAAATGTTTTAAATACTTTTGCTAAACATTATTTTATGCGTAGCAATAGTGAAACATAAATAATGAAAAATAATGGTATTTTAGCAAAATGAAAATACTGGATGGACTGAATTTGAATTCACTTTCTAAACATTGATTTTAGTCATTTTGGAATTTATTTAAAATTTAAATAATTCTAGCCTGTACATTTATTATATTTTAGTCATTGACTTACAATTATTGCTATAAAAACAATGCAATCACCTCGTACGAGTTGGAAACATATTTCCTGCTGCTGCCAATAATGCGGAGGGAGCGAAAAAAAAAACAAACACCACCATGATTCATGACCCCTAATTTGGAGAGGTGATTTATCATCCACACGCCTGCACCCATGTTGCGAACGCGATATGAAACGATATAAATTCAATTGGAATCCAATTTAGCTGTTTGTTAGTTATTGTTGCTACATGTTGTTGTTCTGGGAGAGGGGAAGAAGAATACTAGCACTACGTTGGGGTAGAGGGAATATTTGTTTTCGTTGTGAAATATTTATTTGAGATTTACCTAAGACAATACTGAGGAAATACATTTTTTTGTTGTAGCTCGTACAGTGAAATTTGACGTAGAATATTTTTCCATTCATACCACCCCACCCTCTCCTTAAAATTCAGTTTTGTGGGCCGATTTAGCACAAATTTGGAAAAGGTACGAAATTAACCCTAAAATGCATATTAAGTTTTGACTTATTTCTGCATTTATGTTGGCATTTGAGTTTTGATGTATTCAGTGACTTGGAGTAGAATTTTATGGTTAATATTTTTGTAGAACATTTTTACCCGTTAAACCCCCGGTTTAGGGGTGTTTTTTACCCTTTTTTTAAAAAGGACCAAAAAGACCCTTGCTTAAAGGAGCTAGGGGGTTAAAATGTTCCACGAAAATGTTCCTCGTAGTGTTCTCAGTAATATTGCTGAACACATGCTACACTTAAAATGTAAGGGTCACAAGTTTCCCTATGCCAATTCATCATAAGAATGTGCCAAGGTGGTGAAATATTAACCCTAAAATGAATTTTAAGTTTTGACTTATTTCTGATATTTAAGTTGAGTTTTGAGTTTTGGTGTATTCAGAGTCGTATAGTAGAATTTTATGGCAAATATTTTTGTAGAACACTTTTACCCGTTAAAACACCGGTATAGGGATGTTTTACTCTTTTTCAAAAATGGGACCAAAAAGACCCCTACGTTAAGGAGCTAGAGGGTTAAAATGTTTGACAAAAATATTCCTCCTAGTATTCTAAGTAATATTGCTGAATATATCGTATAGTTATATTGTAAGGATCACAAGGTTCTGGGGGTTAATATAGGACCAATTCGAAAAAAGTACAAAATTAACCCTAAAATTAATTTTAAGATTTTTTTAATTATTTCTGTTATCTAAGTTGATTTTTTAGTTCTGGTATATTCACTGACATTAAGTAGCATTTTATGGCAAATATTTTTGTAGAATATTTTTTTAAACTCCCGGTTTCGGGGTGTTTTTACCCTTTGGCACAACTGGAGACCAAAAAGACCCTTATTTTGACGAGCTAGAATGTTAAAATATTCCACAAAAATGTTACCCGGAGTGTTCTTAGTAATATTGCTTAAGACGTTATGTACCTAAAATGTAAGCATCAGAAGGATTCCTAAACCGATTCAGAATGTGAAGAAAGGGGGAAATATTAACCCTAAAAATATTTTTTTTTATTTCTGGCATTTGTATTGTAGTTTTTGAGCTTTATTGCATTCAGAGAGTAGAGTAGAATGATATGGCAGCTATTTTTCTAGAACATTTTGACCCGTAAAACCCCTGTTTTAGGGGTGTTTTTTAACCTTTTGCTCAAAAGGGTCCAAAACGACCCCTTTCTTGAGGAGTTGGAGGGTTAAAATGTTCCACAAAAATGTTGTTCGTAGTGTTTTAGGTAATATCGCTGAATACATCGTATAGTTAAATTGTAAGGATCACAAGGTTTTTGGGGGTCACTTTAGTACCTATTCGAAAAAGTATAAAATTAATTAATTAACCCTAAAATGAATTTTAAGATTTTTAATTATTTCTGGCATTTACATTGATTCTTGAGTTTTGGTGTATTTTGTGACTTTGAGTGGAATTTTATGACAAATATTTTTGTAGAACATTTAACCTTTAGGGGTGTTTTTTACCCTTTTTCAAAAAAGGGACCAAAAAGCTCCTTTCGTCGAGGAGTTGGAGGGTTAAAATGTTTGACAAAAATGTTTCTCGTAGTATTCTAATGAATATTGCTGAATACATCGTATAGTTAAATTGTAAGGATTACAAGGTGGGGGTCAATTTAGTACCAATTCGAAAAAGTATAAAATTAACCCTAAAATGAATTTTAAGATTTTTAATTATTTCTGGCATTTAAATTGATTTTTGAAATTTTGGTGTATTCAGTGACTAGAATTGAGACGACTTTTAAGGCAAATATTTTTGTAGAACATTTTGACCCGTTAAACCCCCTTTTTATGTGAAGTTTTTAACCCTTTTGAAATGAAATATTCACCTTAAAATGCGTTTTAAGTTTTGACCTATTTCTGGTATTTAGGTTCATTTTTTAGTTTTGGTGTATTCAGAGACTTATAGTAGATTTGTATGGCAAATATTTTTGTAAAACATTTTGACCCGTTAAAACCCCATTTTAGGGGTCATGTTTACTCTTTTTCACAAAAAGGACCAAAAAGTCTCCTTCTTTGAGGAGCTAGAACTTCTTCATAGAGTGCTTTTGTTACCCTGAGTCGTATATATTTTTTCATATACGTTCATCTATCTAAACACTGTATTACCATAATTCGTTGCAAGGTTTTGCATATTCTAATATATTTAGAAGTATTTGAAAATATTTACCAATTGAATAGCAATTTATCCAAATTTTTCCTTATCCCCCATTGGCTTTCTTTTGAAGCTCTAAAACTCTTCATTTCTTCGACCACATCTTTTAGTCATCCACTTGGAGCTTGGAGTGTTAAATTAAGATAGGAAAAAATTGAATTACAACTTAAAATTGAATGAAAGACACAGAACGAAAGAAAACTCTTAAAGTAGGAATGGAAGTGCTGCCAGCCACTGCTCTTTGAAAGTCAAGTACAGAACCGAAGAGCAGAACAGATGAACAAGATTATTTTATGATTCCTTAGATTTGCAATCTGCAATCTTTTCCCCGTCCCGGTAGTAACTACCACCGGCATGGAAATAGATAAAATTTATGACTGGCTGTTGGTAGCTGATGTGGCACAGTGGTTGAAATTAAAATTAATGGGAATACATTTTGAAGACGATTTGTGGAGGAAATAGAATATTGAAATTTTTAGTAAAAAAAATCATGAGAATTATTTAAATTTTAAAATTATTTATATTTAAATATTGGGAAGAGGGAAGATGCAATTTTTTCCCAGGATCCTGCTAGAGGGGATAAAAAAGAATACACGTATATCGGTGTTTCGAAAGTTTCTCCATTAAAAATGGGGGGGTCACATTTTTTTTTTTGCACATTTTTGTGATGAATCGGCTTAGGAAACCTTGTGATCCTTACATTTTAAATATATCATGTGTTGGGCAATATTACATAAAACACTACGATGAACGGTTTTGAGGAACATTTTAATCCTCTAGCTCTTCAGTTGAGGAGTCTTTTTTGTTCTTCTTGTGCAAAAGGGTAATTTCCCACTTTTGCACATTCTTATGATGAATCGACATAGGGAAACCTAGTGATCCTTACATTTTATGCAAAGGATGCTTTAAGCAATATTACATAAAACACTACGAGATACATTTTTGTGGAACATTTTAAACCTCTAGCTACTCAACGAAGGGGTCTTTTTGGTCCTTATTGTGCAAATGACCATTTCCCCTTTTTGCACATTCTCATTTTTTAATCGACATAGGAAACCTTGTGATCCTTACAATTTAAGTGCAGGATGTGTTCTGCAATATTACCTAGAACACTACGAGAAACATTTTTGTGGAACATTTTAACCCTCTAGCTCCTCAACGATGGGGTCGTTTGGGTCCCTTTTTGAACGGGTCAAAATGTTCTACAAAAATATTTGCCCTAAAATCTCTAAAGTCTCTGAATACACCAAAACTTATAAATCAATGTAAATGTCAGAAATAAGCCAAAACTTAAAATTAATTTTAGGTTTAATTTTGTACTTTTTTGAATTGGTGCTTAATTGACCCAGAAAACTGAATTTTAGGGGGGTGGTGTAATTGGAAAAAATATTCTACATGAAATTTCACTATTAGCCGTTGAGCAAAAGAAAGCTGTAAACATAATATATATAAATAAAATATCAATAGCAATTTGGGTATTTAAACAAGAAATTTTATTAATTAATTTATAATTAATATATTAATTAATATTTATTAAATTAACTAAAATTTTCAATTCAATTTTCGTTTATATCTTCCTTTTGAAAGTCATTTATGATGGCTACAAATCTTGTGAATATCACTTTCACATAGAAATAGTGTTTTTGGAACAGTTGAGAAAAAATGATTTTTTTGTAAAAAAACTATTTTTGAATGTTGGCTTAAAATTTTTTTTTTTCGATTTTATTTTTTTCTCGATTTTTATGAGATTGTTCCTAAACCACTATTTGAAAGTGAAATTCGAAAAAATGTTTTTTTTTGTGGAAAAAAATATTTTTTCTGGCACAAAAAAATTCATAACAAATAGTAAAAAAATGGAAAAAATATTTTGTTTTACTTTTTACTAGCTAACATTCTACCGTAGAAAACTATGTCTATATGTAAAAAATATGTGAATAAATGAAGAAGTTGTGAACCACTTCGTCTCCTTAACATTGAGAAAAAAATTATTTTTTTGTAAAAAAAAAATATTTTTCTGTCTCGAAAAAAATCTATTAAAATAGAAGTAAAACTAGAAAAAATATTCTGTTTTATATAGCTTCTGTTTTCAATAGCTAATATTCTAACACAGAAAACAATGTTTATATGTAAATTATCTGTTAATAAATGAAGAAGTTATGAACAACTTTGTAGACGCCATGGATTTAAAAAATCATGATTTTTTTCTTAAATAGCTTTACAAATTGCAAATTATATTATTAACGATGAAAACAAAGCCTTTTTACAAATTACGAATTATATTATTAATGATGAAAACAAAGCCTTTTTGAAGAAGATCTATGGATATATGTTGAAGTTATGGCCATATTGTAGAAGTACATAATCACTAAGCAAAAACTTCGTAAAAAATGACACAAGTTTTTTTTTTGAAAATCCCTTCCTTCGAAAATAAGAATAATAATTTCTACATTTTTATATAGAATTTCTTCGACTGCCAGATGTCAGCTATTAAAATATACAAAATATTATTTAATCTAATTTGTAAAGGGGTTTTAGCGCTATTTAGATACAAATTAAACAATTATGATTTATTAAAAAATTCTTTTGCTTCCACAAAGAGGTTTATAACTTCTACAATTATCCATAGATCTCTAGTATGTCTATATGTTTTTTGCTAAATTGTTAGCCAGATAAAAATAAATTAAAATATATAAAATGTTTTTTTTTTTATTTTTTTTTGTGGCTATTTAAACAGAATTTAAAAAATATTATGATTTTTCAAAAAAATCTTTTGCCTCTACAAAGATTGTCATAACTTCCAGATTTATCTCATATCTTATATCATAGATCTTTTACATATAGACATTGTTTTCTTTGTTAGAATCTTAGCTAGTAAAAAAATATATCAATATAATTTTTTTAATTTTTCTATTTTTACGGGGTTTTTCTTCCCAGCAAAAAAATCGAAAAAATATTTTTTCACCATTTTTATGAGACTGCTCTTAAACCACTATTTCTATGTGAAATTGAAATTTGCAAAATTTGTAGCCATCATAATTATCATTAATTGAACATATAAGTGGGTGTGATCGCACCAATATTTATATTTTTTTAATATCGGTTTCGAGTTTAGTTAGCCAAAATACATCAGAAATGAAAAATTGAAAACTAAAAAATTATAATAAATAAATAAACAAAATTTAAATTGAAAATAATGAATTAAAAAATTTAGAATTACGATTAAAAATGTCAAATAAAAATTATTATATTTTTATGTGCCATTTTTTAGGAAAGTTATTTTTTGTGTGTTTTTCGCTCCACTGTGTGGTCTGCTCATAATTCTATTTTTTTCTTCTCTACATTCTCTTACTTCTTCATCATCAGATTTCTAAAAAAACACGATTTAAAATAAAAAAATAGATATTGAATACTGGTAGATTCTATTTCCTCGGAGGAGTGCATCGGAGAACGAAGTGCGGAGAAACTCCTGCACTGCATATCACATTTATGACCGCAGTCCAAGAGCTATAGCAAGAGGTGACGGGGGGAGCAGGCGTACAAAACGTACACCTCATAGAGCAGAGCTCGACATGGCATGGCATCTGTAATAATATTATGACTTTTGTAACCGACAAGCTGCCTTAAAAGGTTACTACAAGTAGATTTATGAGATATGTATGTTGTTGGGGTTTTTTCCTTCGTTCGTTTGCCTCATCCACCAGACAGAGAGAGAATTCGTTTTGAATTATTGCCGGGAATATCAACGTAACGCACACACACATACACTCTCTCATAGAAATGCCATAAAAGGTTTTGGATTGGAATATTAGAGAAGGGTGTCCATGGTGTCCATAACGAACATGGTGGACTTTTGTATGAGAATATACGAGAGGATACATTAAAATGGGTTCAGGTTTCACATGAAATCGAATTATAATCTTAAAGTGATTAGAAAATGAATAAATGTTATCAAAAAACCGTAGCCACAGTGGAAGACTTTGAAAAAGGTAACAAAATGGAATTTATTTAGACCTTCACACAATAGATTTTGATAAACCCTGACCTTGGAAATAGATTTTGATGAACCTTAACCCAGTGATAGCTGAGGTGTCGTTGAGCTGAAGTTTAGACAGTGGTCCTGAAAAAAAATACAAAATTATTGTACAAAACTTTTACATTAAACCAGGCTGCAAGCACTTTGATAACAAAATATATTTTTTCCTTTTTGAATCTTTATTATTTTATTTATTATCGGGTTCAGTTTTACTTCGAATTAAAAAAATATATTTGGTAATTTTTTGCAGAAAACCGATTTTGAGATCGGTTTTTTTAAACCAATTTTTGAGTGTATACATTTGAATGGAAATTTTGTTTTTGGTAATGGAAAGGAGGAGACCCACACTGCACTATACACACTTTTGGCCATATACGTATTTCGTGATCTGTGTGCGGATAACTTATCAGTAGCGATTCTGTAAAAAACTGTTAAAAAACAACCAATAAACCACTGATGAACCAGAATAAAGTTTTATTTTTCAATTTATCATCTTAAATCGGAACTATATATATTTATTTTTGACGAAATCCGGATTTGAGAACCGGTTTTTTAAACCGGGTTTACGTCAAAAATGTTATATCTGGTAAATTAAGGCAGGAAACCGATTTTGAGGACGTTTTTTTTTTCAAATCTTTTTTTGAACCGGGTTTTTCGAGTGTATAAATTCGAATTTAAAGTTTGTTTTTGGTTAAAAAAAAAACAACCAATAAACCACTGAGGAACCAGAATAAAGTTTTATTTTTCAATTTATCATCTTAAATCGGAATTATATCTATTTATTTTTTGACGAAATCCGGATTTGAGAACCGGTTTTTTAAACCGGTTATAAATTTCTATTTGTCAATTTATCATCGCTGAACGCTATCTTTACGTTAGAACTATATATTAATTTTTTGAAGAAATCCGGTTTTGAGAACGGGTAAAAAACCGGTTTTATTCAAAAATTTTATATCGGGTAAATTTTTGGAGTGTATATATTGGAATGGAAAATTAGTTTTCTTTGTAATGGAAAGGAGGAGAACCACACTCAACTATACACACTTTTGGCCATATACACATATCGTATTCTGTGTGGGGATAACTCATTCGTGGCGCTTCTGTATGAAACTGTTTAAAAAACAACCAGAATAAATTTTTATTTTTCAATTCATCATCGCTTATCGCTATTTTTACGTCAGAACTGTATTTATTCAATTTTTGAAGAAATCTGATAGTTTTGAGAACCGGTTATTTCAACCGGGTTTTTTCAAAAATAAATATATCGATATATAAATCTGGTAAATATTAGCTGGAAACCAATTTTGAGAAACGGGTTTTTAATTCGGGTTTTTTAAAACCGGTTTTTTTTCAAAAATAAAACTATAATATCCAATATAACCGCTGAACGCTATTCTTATAATAAAAATTTTATATATGAGAATTTTTTGCAAAAACCCGGTTTTTAGAGCCGGTTTTTCCAAACCGGTTTTTTCCAAAAAATAATTGTTTTATTTAATAAAAACAATATTACGGCTCACAAGTCAGATTTTCCATATAAAACTGATAAAAGAAGACAAATTGTCAATCATGAAACAGGAAACGTTTTTGTTTATAAATTTTTCATAGCTGAACGTTACTCTAGCGTCAAATTGTTTTTTAAAATTGAACTTTTAAAGTTCTAACTATATTACCCAATTAAATAATTTTATACAGATTACGGCTCACTATCGTCAATATTCAGTTTGGCTATTTTTGTGTCAACAATTTTATATCTGTTACATTTTTGCAGAAAACCGGTTTTCCAGACAATAAAACAATGTTACCCAGATCTGCTCCCAAGTCTAATACTTCGCGCCAAAATTCTGTAGTTTTTTTATTTTCCATATAAAACTGATAAATTAATTAAATTTGATCAAAATTTTTCTATTTGTTAATTTTTTCAGAACCGGTTTTATAAGCCGTTTTTTTAAGATTACTTCTCACAAATCTGATACTTAGAGTCAAAATTCTGTAGTTTGATTATTTTCGTATAACAATGATAAAAGAAGAAAATTTTAATTTATAAATTTATCGTTGCTGAACGCCACTCTTGCGTCAAAAATTTTCAATTTATTAATTTTTTGCAGAATCCCATTTATTGAAACCCAAAATAAAAAAATCGCTAAAAATAAAAAGGGCGGATTGTTGTTTATGAAACAAAATGAATGTTTATTTATAAATTTATCATTGCTGATCCCACTCTTGCATTAAAACTTTTCTATCTGGTTATGTTTTGCAGAAAACCGGTTTTGAGAACGGTTTTTTAAACCGGTTTTATTTTACCATTGCTGAACCCACTCTGCATCAAAAATTTTCTATCTGGTTTTTTTTTTGCAGAAAACCGGTTTTGATAGTCGGTTTTTTAAACCGGGTTTGTTTAAAAATTAAACACTATAGTCAGTTTTTTACATATTCGTGGTCAGATATGTCTAATTATTAAATAAAATAATAATTTTTCTTGTAAGAAACACGAAATTATAAAAAATCTCTAAAAAAAAAATCCGGTTAAAATGCAAAACTAGGATTTTCAAACGGATTTTTTCGTACCTTTGGCAAAAATAAATTTAAGTACTTATTAATCGAGGTAAAGAATTTATTAATTGTATCGCGATTTTCGTTTTTTCTGTGTATCATTAAAAAAATTCAAGTTAGATTTTCATAGTTTTTCCCGCCACCCACTCTAAAGTCCATTGCAAATACATATTTCTGCGCTGTCTTATTGTCCGTTTGCCTATTTACAGAAATTATGACATATGTCAGAATTATAAATTGTTGGCCGCAAAGAAAAAAATAACATTTATGTGAATTCGACGGGCAAGAGGGCTCGTGTAGTGGTCCTTGTATGGGAACTTTACGAATTTATGAATATCTTAGAATTGACCTGTTAACACTTGTCTTGCAATTATCGTCGATAGACTGACTGACTACAGTCGATACGATGAACCTGCATAACTAAAAAGTTGTTGAGAAACTTTAAACGAAAATAGTTTGGTTTGACATGGAAAATTTTGCACGTGGAAAAAAATTAATCCCTTTTATTTATTTTATTTATTTTATTTATTTTATTTATTTTATTTATTTTATTTATTTTATTTATTTTATTTATTTTATTTATTTTATTTATTTTATTTATTTTATTTATTTTATTTATTTTATTTATTTTATTTATTTTATTTATTTTATTTATTTTATTTATTTTATTTATTTTATTTATTTTATTTATTTTATTTATTTTATTTATTTTATTTATTTTATTTATTTTATTTATTTTATTTATTTTATTTATTTTATTTATTTTATTTATTTTATTTATTTTATTTATTTTATTTATTTTATTTATTTTATTTATTTTATTTATTTTATTTATTTTATTTATTTTATTTATTTTATTTATTTTATTTATTTTATTTATTTTATTTATTTTATTTATTTTATTTATTTTATTTATTTTATTTATTTTATTTATTTTATTTATTTTATTTATTTTATTTATTTTATTTATTTTATTTATTTTATTTATTTTATTTATTTTATTTATTTTCTTTATTTTATAATATAAGTCCTTCCATCTGCTCTTCATCAATAGTTCTCCGTCTATATAATAAAAATTTAATGATTTTGCCTTCACTCGATTATGTGAATAAAGTTCGACGCCAGGATTCCTAGGACTCCCCATCTGAAAAAAACATATTTAACACTATCTATATATATCACATCCACACGTATAGCAGTAAGACTTAAGTGAAACTGCTCCAAGTGTCCTACTTAACCAAGGCAATGTTAAATGACGAAAATGTTATGGAAACAAGCAATGAATATATTAAGTCTTTGCCAAAGCAGGGATTTTCCTATGCAATCCAGTTCGCCAAACCAACTCATTACCAAACAAATTAATTAAGTATCAGTTCCATTACTATTCATCATATTCCAGTCGTATCACGCATATACTCTCGTACTACACAAGCGTGATTCACCCATTCCTTCCTAACCGCGCATTGAATGAATGAAAGCACGATCCACCATAGTTTGTTATAGCGATGACGAGGAGTGCACAGTGCTTTGTCGTCCTTTTTAAATTAAATTTATTATTTCTTTCTTAATTTTATTTTATATTATATAATATATATATATTCTATTCAATGTTTCAATTAGTTCCAAATTACGCAATATTTTTAATATCTATATATATATAACTTCTATAACATATAGTTTGAAAGATAAAAATGTAAATTTAGGAGTATCTGATTAAATTTAAAGGGGAAAAATATACTACAGAAAACCCTTGACTGTTTATGGTTATCTATTTTTTATTAATTTTATTTATTGTTCTTCATTTGATTGGTCTTATTTTTAATATAAATTATTTGTGTATTATTTCTTTTATAATATATATATATTTAGTATTTAAATAATTGTGGTTGATGAAAAAATTAAAAAAGGATATAAAATTTAAAAGTACATAAAAATAAGAAAAATATAATCGAAAATTGTATTATAAATAAAATAAAATTTTTAAATAATAAAAAATATATATACAATCATTTATTTATTTCTTTTCCTTCTAACTTTTTATTTTAAATTTTGGTTTATTTTTATTTTCTTTCTATTTTTATTATTATTTTATTTTTATATTATATTTTTATTTTTCTGTGTTTATATATTTTTTTAATTTAATTTTTTAATTTTATACTTTTATTATCATAATATTCTTTTATTTATTGTTTCTTATACTATTTCATATTAATAATTATTTTTTTATTTTCTATTTTTTGTATTTTTAACTGACTTGTTATATTGTTTCTTCCAAATATTTATTTTTAATATTTTTATTTAATATTTTATTTATATTTATATATTTGTTATTTCTATTAATATTTTTTATTTCTATTAATTTCTATATTTTTTTTTATTTTACATTTTTAATTTTTATTTTTTAACTTTTTTTGTATAGTTTTTATTATTAATTCGATATATTGTATTTATATTATTTCATTTTTATTTTCTATTTTTAATTATTATTTGTATAATTAATATATTTTTATTTAAATAATATTGTATTTTTAATTTACTTGCAATATTGCATCTTCCGTTTATTTATTTTTAATTTTTTATTTGTCATTTCTATTAATTTTTTGTTTATATATTTTTATTAATTTTTTATTTTTATACATATTTCTTTGGATATTATTTATTGTTCATTTCATATATTTTATTTATTGTTATTTATTTAATTTTATTTATTTCATATTTATTTTCTATTTTTTATTATTGTTTTTATAACTAATTTTTTATTATTTTCTATTTATTTTTTCGTTGTATTTTTAATTGAGTTCTTATATTGTTTCTTCCATATATTTATTTTTAATATTTTTATTTGTTATTTCTATTAATTTCTATATATATTTGTTTATATTTTTATTATTTTTTATTTTATTAACATATTTTTTGTTTAGTTTTAATTCGATATATTTTATTTACTGTTACTTATATTATTTCATTTGTATTTTCTATTTATCTTTATTATTATTTTTATAAAATATATTTTTTTATTATTGTCTATTTATTTTATTTATTGTATTTTTTATTTTATTTTGTTATATTGTTTCTTCCATTTATTTATTTTTAATTATTTAATTATCATTTCTATTCATTTATATATTTTTATTAACTTTTATTTTTTGTGTTTAATTTTTATATATATATTTCTTTGTTTATTATTTATTGGCTATTTCATATATTTTATTTATTTAATTTTATTTTATTTCATATTTATTTTATATTTTGTGTGTTATTATTATTTTTATAATTGATATATTTTTATTATTGTCTATTTATTTTACTTATTGTATTTTTAATTTACTTATTATATTGTTTTCTTTGATATATTTATTTCTAATGTTTTTATTTTTTATTTCTATCAAAATATATCTATTAATATTATAATATTTATACAATTTATTTTTGCTTTAATTTATTTATAATTTTATTTATTTTTTATTTCTTCTAATTTTTATTTACTCCTTTTTGTTTATTTACCCATTTTTGTTTAATACTATTTAGTAATTGTTTTATTTCGGTCATACAATTTTCTCTGTTATTCGTGGCTTATTATCCCGCCTTAGCAGCAATATGACATTGACATCCTATTGTTTTTTGACTCCTCCCTATGGGACAATGCTGCACTGTGCAGCGATGCCATTGCCAAGAACTACAATAAAATCTGGTGAATTTATTCCCAAACCTCCGGCCGCTCTTTCCTGAATACACTCACACACACATAAAGTCGGAGCCTAGTGGCAACATTTAGTAGTAGTAGTAACAGTAACCAACCAACCAACCACCATCACCATGGTGGAATACATTAAAGCCCTTAACGCAGCCGAGTCGAACTTGGCCAAAAATTTATTCAAATTTATTTTCATTGTGAGTGTCTGAGCTGAGTGTGGAGGGAGGAGCGAGGGAGGGATGTAGGCCTTTTGTGCCAATTTCCTTCTCATACAACTCATAACATATGGTGGCGGTTGTGGCCTCTGCCTTCCGCCTATTTCCTTCTATTTTCCCGTTTGGAGTCCTGCAGGATTGCTGTGTGAGTGTGTGTGTGTTTTTGGCACAACTTTTCCACTAAATAACTGTAGTTTCATTTCATTTTCATCTCCGCGCTGCAGCCGTTGTTTACCAAATGAATGAAACTCGAAACTCGTAAAAGTTCGTTTTGTTCGACTCCCAGAGACAGTGGAAATATGTGTCTATGCCCGTCGTCGTATTTAGGCTCTCATATTCGCTTTTATGGCTGTGTGAACTCATCCAGTCCTATCCTGTGAACTCATCCAGAACTCATATTCCTATACATCGATGCATGTGTGTAAGTGCGTGTCGGTGTGTGTGTGTGTGTATTTACTTAATTGTATTTTGCCATAATTTAGTTTTTTTTTGTAGCTTTCTTCTTCTTTTTCCCGTCTATTGTTGATGTTGTTTCGACGTCTATGTTGCTCTCCAGGACCAACAACATTTTTATGAACTTTTGTTTTGTTGCCATTACGACAGCCGTAAAAATACTTAAGAGAGCATAAAACTGGTTTCCATGACATGACAGCAGCAGGGGGGGGGCATATGAATTAAATTTCATGAAATTCATTTCAGTAAAAGTATCTACTAAAAGGTACCACTGTGACTGATGGATGAATGGATGGCTGCGTGGCTGGTGTAACATCGAAGGTTGGCTGGCAGATTTTCCTTTCGTGTGCGTTCACTCGTTCACATTAAAGATGTATTTGGATGGTGGCTGTGGATGAGCTCTCATTGTGCGTCATAGTTCATATTATGAACTTTGTCTCGATATCATGTTACCTTGGAAAAACAACGACGGCTAATCAAGGATAAGGGTAATTTTCTTTTGAAAATGAAAAAAAAACATGAAAACGGCAGCACTCAAAATTGCGGCGTTGTATGTCTTGTTAAAAAATAGATTTTTCGGTGCGTTGGAGTTTGTGGGCTAAAAATCCCAAAGAACAAAAATCAAAGACTTTAAATCTCAGTATATGATTCCAAAATCGAGAAATTTAGCGAATAGATTATGTCGCGATAGCGAGGACATTAACGTTTATTGTAGATTGTTCGTTCTTGTCTTGGTATCAAATTCCCATTCCCAAAAGCTACAGTTTTGATGATTGACGAAGCCATAAAGATAAAAATGAGAAGAGCGAAATATTGTTTTAAAAATTTTGTTCATCAATTATAAAAATATTTGAATAATTGTTTTTTAGTTCATTTAATTAATTAATTTATTTATTGCATCTAATTTATTCGTTTTTATTATTTTATATTTTTATTTATTCTAATTACTTTATTTATATTATTTAGTTTACTTATAACATGTATTTTAATTAATTTACTTATTCTATTCATTAAATTATTTTCTTATTTTATTGATATTATTTGCTAATTATTTAATTTCATTTATTTTTTATTTTACTTTTTTTATTTTATATAAATTTTATTTATTTATAAATAAAGCTTTTAATCTATTTAGTGATTTTATTCTTTTAATTTTATTTATTTTATTGGTTGTGTTTGTTTATTTAATTTATTCCTTAATATAATGTTATTTTTATTTTTAATTATTTCTTAATACATTTATTTGATTTATTGTAATTATTTTATGCACTTTATATATATATTAAATTATTTTTTATTTTATTGGTTTAATATGTTTTGTTTATTTTTATTATTTTATTTACTAAACTATTTTTATTTTATAGATTATATTTATATTATTTATTATATCTTTTTTTAGTTTTTTCGTTTGTATTTTTTTTTGGTCTGTAATCAATATTTGATTTGAACTGGGATATATATAATAGAATGCAAATTTATTTACATTATTAAATTATTTTTTTTTTACTTTTTTATTTTTTCACTTTATTGATTTTATTTTTTTAATTATTTTATTTTTTATTTTTTGTTTAATATATTTTAGTCATTTTATTATTATTTTATTTAATTTATTCGTTTTAATTATATCGTTATTTATTATTTTTAATTATAAATCAATACATTTATTTGATTTTTTGTAATTATTTTAAGATGTATATTTTTTATTTTATTTACTTTGTGTGTTTTATTTGTTTTATTTTTATTTATTTTCTTTAGTTTATTTATCTTATTTATTTTATGTATTTTATATATTACGTTATTTTTTATTTTATTGGTTTAGTTTATTGCATATATTTTATGTATTTTATTTATTTTGTTTATTGAACTATTTTTTATTTTATTGATTTTATATATTAAATTATATTTTACCTTTTTCCTTTATTTTTTATTTTTTATTTAATTTATTCCTTTTAATTATTTTATTTTTCATTGATTGTTTAATATATTTTAGCCATTTTATTATTTTTATTAAATTATTTATTTTTTTACTTAATTTACTTTTTATTTATTTGATTTATTTGATTTATTTGATTTATTTTATTTATTTTATTTATGTTATTTATTTTATTTATTTTATTTAGTTTATTTATTTTATTTAATTTATTTAATTTATTTATTTTATTTATTTTATTTATTTTATTTATTTTATTTATTTTATTTATTTTATTTATTTTATTTATTTTATTTATTTTATTTATTTTATTTTATTATTTTATTTATTTTATTTATTTTATTTATTTTATTTATTTTATTTATTTTATTTATTTTATTTATTTTATTTATTTTATTTATTTTATTTATTTTATTTATTTTATTTATTTTATTTATTTTATTTATTTTATTTATTTTATTTATTTTATTTATTTTATTTATTTTATTTATTTTATTTATTTTATTTATTTTATTTATTTTATTTATTTTATTTATTTTATTTATTTTATTTATTTTATTTATTTTATTTATTTTATTTATTTTATTTATTTTATTTATTTTATTTATTTTATTTATTTTATTTATTTTATTTATTTTATTTATTTTATTTATTTTATTTATTTTATTTATTTTATTTATTTTATTTATTTTATTTATTTTATTTATTTTATTTATTTTATTTATTTTATTTATTTTATTTATTTTATTTATTTTATTTATTTTATTTATTTTATTTATTTTATTTATTTTATTTATTTTATTTATTTTATTTATTTTATTTATTTTATTTATTTTATTTATTTTATTTATTTTATTTATTTTATTTATTTTATTTATTTTATTTATTTTATTTATTTTATTTATTTTATTTATTTTATTTATTTTATTTATTTTATTTATTTTATTTATTTTATTTATTTTATTTATTTTATTTATTTTATTTAATTTATTCGTTTTAATTATTTTATTTTTCATTGATTGTTCAATATATTTTAGCCATTTTATTATTTTTATTAAATTATTTATTTTTTTACTTTATTTATTTCTTTTTTTTATTTATTTGATATATCTTAGTTATTTTTTGTATACAAATATTTTATATTTTTTTAATTATTTTTTATTTTTGTTATGCTTATTTATTTGTTTTATTTCATTTATATTATTTATTAAATTACTTTCATTAATTTATTCGTTTTTATTATATTATTTATTTCTTTTATTTTTAAATATAAAGGGTGATTTTTTAAGAGCTTGATAACTTTTTTTTTAAAAAAAACGCATAAAATTTGCAAAATCTCATCGGTTCTTTATTTGAAACGTTAGATTGGTCCATGACATTTACTTTTTGAAGATAATTTCATTTAAATGTTGACCACGGCTGCGTCTTAGGTGGTCCATCCGCTTAGTCCAATTTTGGTATTTCCACGTTTTTGAGTAACAGAGACCCAATTGGTGCGAACGGCGACGAATCGAAAATTGGTGGTCATCATTAACACTGGCCGATACAGCTGCGATATTTTCTTCTGTTCGCACTCTACGTAAGCGTGTTGGTGGTTTAATGTCCAACAATGTAAATTTGGTGCGAAATTTAGTCACAATAGCCCGAATAGCCGCTTCAGTGGGTCGATTAAACTGACCATAAAATGGAAGCGCGCAATGAACTTTCTTAACAGAGCACGCATTTTGATAATAAAATTCAATAATTTGCAAGCGTTGTTCGTTTGTAAGACGATTCATGATGAAATGTCAAAGCATACTGAGCATCTTTCTCTTTGACACCATGTCTGAAATCCCACGTGATCTGTCAAATACTAATGCATGAAAATCCTAACCTCAAAAAAATCACTCTTTATTTATTTGATTATTTTTTGTATAATGTACTTTATTTATCTTATTTATTATATGTATTTTACTTATTTCATTTATTAAACTATTTTTTATTTTATTTAGTTTGTTTATTTTTTATGTATTTATGTTATATGTTTAATTTAGTTATTGTTTTATTTTATTTTAATTATTTTATTTGATTTATTTCGTTTCTTTTATTTTGTATACTTTGTGTATATTATTTTATTTATTGTATTTGTTTTATTTATTTTATTTTAATTATATAATTAGAATTCTTCGTGTTAATTATTTTTATTCATTTTTATTTTATTTGATTTATTTTATATATTTTTTATTTGAGTAATTTATTTTATTTATTGTAATTATTATATTTATTTTATTTTACTAATTTAATTTATTAAATTATTTTTTATTTCATTTTGTTTTGTTTATCGTATCCATGTGTATTTTATATGTATTTTATTTATTAAATTAATTTTGTATGATTTGAACTGGGATATTCTCCTGACTCGAGACCATTTTGCATCTGAATGGAATGCAAATTTATTTACAAATACAAGTAATAAATGTCACCATGTACATTTATTACTTGATTACAGACCAAAATAAAACTATATAAAAAAAAACTAAAATTATTTTTTATTTTATTTATTTATGTTTTTTTGCTTTATTTATTTCATTTATTTTAATTATTTTATTTTATTTACAGTATTTATTTTATTTAGCTTATATATTTATTTTTTATTTTATTGATTTTATTTATTATTTATTTTAGTCGTTTTTATTTATACTTTATTTTATTTACTCTGTGTATTTTGTTTTATATACTTTATTTTATTCATTATTGATTATATGAATTTGATTTTATGGATATAAATGAAAAATATAAAAAAAAAATAATAAATTAAATGAATACAAAATTAAAACAAAAATTTATATTTTTTTTAAATATCCATTATTTTTTGTTGACTTTATGGCTCAGTATGCCTCAATGCAAACAAAAATATTTTTAGGTCTCGGACATTAAAAAAATATCTATAGAAAATTTAAAAATATATTTTTTAGGTCTCGGACATACAAAAAAGTATCCATGAAAATTTAAAAATAAAAAAATCCATAAAAATAAGAAAAAATATCCATAAAATATGTTATGCATAAAAGTTTTATTGTGTTGATTCAATGCAAACAACAAGTATTTTTTAGGTCCCAACGACTTCTTATTTTTGTCGTTTTTATTTTTATTTTATTTTATTGACTTTGTGTATTTTGTTATATATACTTTATTTCATTTCTTATTTATTAAATGCTTTTTATTTACTTTACTTGTTTTATTTGTTTTGCTATTTTTTTTTACTTATTATTATTTTTATTTACTTTGTGTATCTTGTTTTGTGTTTTTTTTTTTTTTTATATTTTATTTATCGTATTTATTATATGTATTTTGTTTATTTTACTTCTTTATTTAATAAATATTTTTTATTTTATTTATTTATGTTTTTGTTTTATATATTTTATTTAGTTTTGTTTACTTTGTGTATTTTATTTCATATATTACTTATGTTATTATATATTGTTTATTTCCTATCTTTATTTTTTATTTATTTATTTACTTATTTTTCATTTATTATTTTTTTGTATTTTACATATTTCTAGTTTTATTTTAATTTCCTTTAAAATATTTTTGTAGAAGTATTGTTTACCAATTATAAACATATTTTAAAGTAGTCATTTCTAAATAAATATTATTTGTAGTCTCTGCAAAGGAATTTCTTTTTTTGTGTGGATATATTGAGTTTGTCTACCTCGAAACATAAAACCGTCTATTGCTCAAAGTGCCCTCCATTTCATTTCATCGCTTTTCACCTTTGTAGGTGTGTTCGGTGAAAGCGTGGCCAATAACAACTTTTCCCGTTTTTTGTTTATTTTTTTGGTGCACATTTTCTCTTTGTGCATTTTTGACACAACGTCAATTAAAAGCAAACAAAGGGGGAAAACTCATTTTCATTTCGAGTAGACTAAACAACGAACGTCATTATAGTGAAATTGACATACATAATTGACAAATATTTTAGCATTTTCAGAACAGAAAAATAAAAATAAAAATACTCTGCTGGGCTGCTATAATGAGTGAGTGACACTGAGCTAGCCTTGACTCAAAGCTCTGTTTCATATATATTTTTTCGACATAATTTACATAATGTCAAAAATTGCGCTGGCACACAACAAAGGAACAGAACGTCGAATGGACGGGGAGTATTCGGTTCGTTGGTCGGTATGTCTGCTGTTCATGTTCAAATTTAAACATGGTCGTCCTCCCGCGGACATGTTGTTTAGTCATTATAATAATTTTTATTTGATTTAATCTTTTGCTCTGTTGTATTTTGCATGGAATCTCATTAAATATTTAAAACGGGCAAGTATACAATGGACACAATGTTTGGTGCCACTGCACACAGACTCCTCTCATATAGCGAATCTTTTGCTTTTTATTTTTCTGCTTCTTTTCCTTTCTTTTCTGCTACTGCTACTGCTTCTTTTCTTAATACCATTCTAAATTGCATTCTTAAGTTTTGCTTGCAAATAAATGTTAAAGATTACAAAGCACTGCACTTAGCAAATACAACACGAAGAACGACAGACAGACACACAGCAGAGGACACACCAGCCTCAGAGTGGGGAAGGCACCCGGACACAGGGCACCGAGCACCCGAAGACAGAAGGCGTTGTGGAACTTGCTGCATGCAGCGAGCACAGCGCACAGGTCATCAAACGCAGCGGCAACAGCAACAGTGGCAGTGACACACAAAACTTACCGCACACTGTGGAGTACACAGGACACAGTGGGGGCAAAAGAGTCATGATTCGGTTTATCTACTGTCTAAGATCCCAGATCTCAGTTATTATCAAATAATTCTAGATATATTCTTATTTAATTTGCAAATGACTTTTTCGAGCTATTTAACCAAAATTAAAAAATATAATTTTTTAGAGCGCCCCGGTAGTCGAGTTGGTAACGTGCTCGGCTATCAGCGTGGGGGTCGTGGGTTCGATTCCCACCAGAGGCGCTGGTCTGTCGCTGCAATATTTAGCTACAATGGTCTTAGTCACCCCGGCTCAATCCCTGGACCCAGAATTAGAATATAATTCATAATAAATAAATAAAAAATAAAAATAATTTTTTAAATTATTTTGCCTCTACAAAGAGGACCATATCTTCAACATTTATCCATAGATCTGTTTTATCTATACATTGTTTTCTTCGTTATAATGTTAGATATTAAAAAGTAAAACAACATTTTTTTACAATTTATTTTTTGCCAGAAAAAAAATACATAAAGGGTGATTTTTTAAGAGCTTGATAACTTTTTTTTTTAAAAAAACGCATAAAATTTGCAAAATCTCATCGGTTCTTTATTTGAAACGTTAGATTGGTCCATGACATTTACTTTTTGAAGATAATTTCATTTAAATGTTGACCGCGGCTGCGTCTTAGGTGGTCCATCCGCTTAGTCCAATTTTGGCATTTCCACGTTTTTGAGTAACAGAGACCCAATTGGTGCGAACGGCGACGAATCGAAAATTGGTGGTCATCATTAACACTGGCCGATACAGCTGCGATATTTTCTTCTGTTCGCACTCTACGTAAGCGTGTTGGTGGTTTAATGTCCAACAATGTAAATTTGGTGCGAAATTTAGTCACAATAGCCCGAATAGCCGCTTCAGTGGGTCGATTAAACTGACCATAAAATGGAAGCGCGCAATGAACTTTCTTAACAGAGCACGCATTTTGATAATAAAATTCAATAATTTGCAAGCGTTGTTCGTTTGTAAGACGATTCATGATGAAATGTCAAAGCATACTGAGCATCTTTCTCTTTGACACCATGTCTGAAATCCCACGTGATCTGTCAAATACTAATGCATGAAAATCCTAACCTCAAAAAAATCACTCTTTATTTTCTCAATTTTTTAAGACTTTTGCTGAAACACTGTTTACTTGTGAAAGTGAAATTCAGTATAATTGAACACCAATATTTCCAAAATGAGAGTAAAAATATTAAAGGTACGAGAACCGGGGATTTAGTAATAAAATTATCCATTAAAAATAAGAAAAGAATTATACTTAAAATTAAAAACTATAAAACATCCATAGAAATGTGTTTGTATTGACTTAATGCAAAGTTTGCCTCAATCCAAATGAAAAATATTTTTAGGTCTCAGACCTTTAAAAAAATTATCAATAAAAAATAAAAATAAAAAAGGGCATATTATATATTTTTTTCCAATTTTTTTATGGTTTTTTGCCAACAAATAGATTTTTTTCGAAAACAAAATCAAAATTTTCGCATTTTTTGGAGACTGTTACTAAATCACTGTTTCTATGTGAAAGTGAAATTCACAACATTAGTAGCCATCATAATTACCTTTCATTGAATATATAAGCGGGTGTGATTGGTCCTATATTTCCAAAATAAGAGTACAAATATTAAAAAATTAAAAAAAGATTTTTCTTTAAAAATTATAAAAAATACATAAAAATATAAAACAAAAATATATCCATAATTTATTGTGTTGATTTAATGACTCAGTATGGCTTAGTATGCCTCAATGCAAATAAAAAATATTTTTTAGGTTTCTAAGATTATAAAAAAATATACATAAAATTTATATATATATATATATATATAAATATATATATATCCATAAAAATATATATAATAAAATAAAAAAATATTCATAAAATTTAAAATAAAAAATATCCATAAAAAATAAAAAATATATATTCATAAAATTTAAAAAATACATATCTATAATTTTTTGGTGTTGATTTTATTACTCAGTATGCCTCAATGCAAACAAACAATATTTTTAGGTCTCGGACATTTAAAAAAATATTCATAGAAAATTGAAAAAAATATATCCATAAAAAATTAAAACAAAAATTTATGCACAAAAAAGAAAAAATATATCCGTTATTTTTTGTTTATTTTATGACTCAGTTTCTCAATGAAAACTAAAAATGTTTTTTATATTTTTCACGGACATTTAAAAAATTATACATAACAAATTATCCATAAAAAATTAAAAATAGATATTCTTAAATTAAAAAAAATATCCATAAAATGTTTTCGTGTAGATTTTATAAAAGACTATCCACAAAAAATTTAATCAAAAATGTATCCATAAAAAATAAAAAATATCCATAATTAAAAAAACAATCATATTCATAAATTTTTTATTTGATTTTATGACTCAGTATGCCTCAAGGAAAACAATTTTTTTTTAGGTCTTGGACATTCAAAAAAAAATTATTCATAAGTAAAAAAATATCAATTAAAAAATAAAACCATAAAAAATAAAATAAAAATTATCCATATTTTTTTTAAATTATCAAAAAAAAAAAAACATAAAATAAAAATTATCCATATTTTTTTTTAAATTATAAAAAAAAAAAAATAAAAATTATCCATAAAAAATAAAAAATATATCCAATTTTTGTTTTAAAAAAATATCCCTAAACTTGATGACTCAGTAGCTTCAATGCAAACAAAAAATATTTTTAGATCTCGAACATTTAAAAAAATATCTCATAAATGAAAAAATTTATCCATAAAAAATAAAAAAAAATATCCATTAAAAATTAAAACAAAAATGTATCCATGAAATTAAAAAATATCTATACATTTTTTAATTATCCCTGATTTTTTAGTCGTTTTAGGTCTCAGAAATTTAAAATATTCATAAAAAATTAAAAATGGAATTACCCTTAAAAATTAAGAAATACAAATATAAATAAAAATTAAAAAAAATAAAATCCATACATTTTTTTGTGTTGATTTAATGACTCAGTATGCCTCAATGCAAATAAATCATTTTTTAGGTCTCAGACAGTTAAAGTTATTTTTAAGTTAAGTTATTTTTAGGACTCGGTCATTTTTTAGAAAAAAAATATCCATAAAACTTAAAAATATACATAAAAATTAAAGTATCCATAAATTAAAAAAAAACGTATGCATAAAAATCGTTGAAATTTTGCCCTATCCGGCCGACGAAAATCAGAAATTTAGTAAAAATTTGTTTAAAAATTAAAAATATCCATAAAATGTTAAAAAATACTCTTTTTATGAATATTTTATTATTTTTTTGTTTATTTAAAATATCTATAACATTTTTTGTATTGTGCAATGCAATAAATATTTTTTTCTTTCGCTATATAATTTTCCATGGTCCTTTAAATTTTTCCTTATCCGTCCAACATTTCCTTCTACGATTTTTTTTAAATCATTAAAAATTTGCAAAAATCATTTTCCCCCACTGTGAAACATTGCACCACACAGCAAAGTACATCACAAAAGGGAGCAAGTACACCAAAGCGTTTCTGTTTGTCGTTTGTTTTTTTTTTGAGTCCTATCCTGATGTTGTACTACTGGCTTGGCATCTTTCGGTGACACAAAGCTTCCCCTCGGAAATACAATAAGAATTTATGTAAATACTCGATCTCTCCCTCTCTCTCCCTCTCTCTGCGTGCCGCACAGAAGAAGAAATAAAACAACAAAAGATTGCGGCAGCATTTGCTGCAACCAAAAATGGAGGAGAGAAGGAATGGAAACAGGACTCTATCCACCTCATGAACATGAAAGGGGGGAAAAGTGCATAAAAACACATACAACGGGAACAGGGCATTGTAGTGGCCATGTAAATGGATGGACTGAAAGTCAGGCACCCTGTGGCTCGACATGTCGGGGGTTATGAGCAATTTCTGGTGGAGTTGAGTGCCTCAATGGAAAAATCTAAAAAATGTTTTCTTAACGAGTAATGCAAGTAAGTGTAGGGGAAACAAGTCAAAAGAAGTTTACTTCCCGGATGAGCTTCGTAATTATTTTAGCAATTGAAGATAATAAAGTAAAATGTGAGACATTGATGCTTACTCCTTGACTTACGAGGGAGTGAAGAAATAAGTATAATTTAAGAATAATTAAAGTTTGAACAATTCTGAGTAGACCTCAACTTGGAATTGCAACTCGGCATGGAAGAAAATATTTTTGGTAATGATTATTTTATTTGTAAAACAAAGAAATCTGTAAATCCCCTGCCTTACCTTTGTGCTTCCTTGGAAGCAGGTTGGTATTTCATTTTACTTTCCAAATTTTTAATTTGAAATTGAAGATCGACTTGGAGGAAAATAATTTCAGTAAAGAACATTTTATTGTGAAACCTACAAATCTGTAAATTCTCTGCCTTACCTTAGTGCTTCCTTGGCTGCAGGTTGGTATTAAAAATAAATAAAATCGAAAAATACGTCCATTTTACTTTGGCAAATTTTAAACTTGGAATTGAACCTCAACATGGAGGAAAATAATTTCAGTAAAAAATATTTTATTGTGCGCCTTTGGAATCTGGTTGGTATTGAAAAAAGATAAAATCGAAAAACCCACCATCTTAATTTCGCAAATTTTCAACTAGGAATTGAATCTCGATCTGGAAGAACATATATTACAAAATGAAAGATTTTGGACTCATCTAAAGGTCTTTCAGTTCTTGGCTCTCATTGTTGTTTGGAATATTGGCTCACCTTCCAGTTTCAAGCAAATTATGATTTCAAGATTTCAAGTCTTTAGATAATATTTCTGTTTTTTGATACTGATATTTTATTTATATCTATTATATCTACAGTTTTCTTTTGTTTGGTGACTTATAGTGAAATTTGACGTAGAATATTTTTTCCATTCACACCACCTCTCTAAAATTCCATTTTGTGGGAGAGTTTAGCCACAAATCGGAAAAAGCACGAAATTAACCCTAAAATGAATTTTAAGTTTTGTATTATTTCTGGCATTTACATTGATTTTTGAGTTTTGGTGTGTTTCGAGACTTATAGTCGATTTTTATGGCAAATATTTTTGTAGAACATTTTGACCCGTTAAACTTTCGTTTTAGGGGTATTATTTAGCCTTTTGCATAGAAGGGACCAAAACGACCCCTTCACTGAGGAGCTAGAGGGTTAAATTGTTCCACAAAAATATTCCTCGTAGTGTTCTCAGTAATATTGCTGAACATATTTTATACTTAAAATGTAAGAATCACAAGGTTCCCTATGTCGATTCATCATAAGAATGTGCAAAATGGGGAAATATACAATTTAAAATGAATTTTAAGTTTTGTTTAATTTCTGACATTTAAGTTGAGTTTTGAGTGTTGGTGTCTTCCGAGACTTATAGTCGATTTGTATGGCAAATATTTTTATAGAACATTTTGACCCGTTAAACTTTCGTTTTAGGGGTATTATTTAGCGTTTTGCATAGAAGTGGCCTAAAAGACCCCTTCGCTGAGAAGCTAGAGGGTTAAGATGTTCCACAAAAATGTTCCTCGTAGTTTTCCAAGTAATAATGCTGAACACATCCTGTACGTAAAATGTAAGGATCACAAGCTTTCCTATGTCGATTCATCATCAGAATGTAAAAAATGTGGACCCCTTCTAAAATTACCCTTTTGTACTAAAGGGACGAAAAAGACTCCTTCGCTGAGGAGCTGGAGGGTTAAACTGTACCACAGAAATGTTCGTCGTAGTGTTTTCAGTAATATTGCTGAACATATGTTATACTTAAAATGTAAGGATCACAAGGTTTCCTATGTCGATTCATCATGAGAATGTAAAAAATGTGGACCCCTTCTAAAATTAACCTTTTGTACTAAAGGGACGAAAAAGACTCCTTCGCTGAGGAGCTGGAGGGTTAAACTGTACCACAAAAATGTTCGTCGTAGTGTTCTAAGTAATATTGCTGATCACATCCTATACTTAAAATGTAAGGATAACAAGGTTACCTGTACCGATTCATCATCAGAATGTACAAAATGGGGATCCCATCTAAAAATTACTCTTTTGCAACAAAGAGACCAAAAAGACCCTATACTGAGGAGTTAGTCGGTTAAAATGTTCCACAAAAATGTTTCTCGCAGTGTTTTAAGTACTATTGCTGAACACATGGTATACTTAAGATGTAAGGATCACAAGGTTGCCTATATCGATTCATCACCAGAATGTACAAAATGACTCTTTTACGAAAAGGGACCAAAAAGGCCCGTAGATTGGGGAGCTAGAGGGTTAAAATGTTCCGCAAAATTTTTCCTCGTATTATTTTAAGTAATATTGCCGAACACATCCTATACTTCAAATGTAAGGATCACAAGGTTTCCTATGTCGATTCATCACAAGAATGTACAAAAGTGGGAAATATTGACCCCCTCCTCTAAAATGGTTTTCATATGTAATTCAAAACGCCGATACACGTATATTATCAGAATCTGTTGCCAGAACCTTCTTATTTTTTGTTTGCGTTCTACAAACCTAGTGCTTACCTTAGTGCTTCCTGGGAAGCAGGTTGGTATTACAAATTATAATATCAGAAAAGTCCATATTATTTGAGTAAATTAGCTTAAGGTTTAAAATCAAGTCATTACTTTATGTTTCCAGGTAATGGGTAGGGTAATGAGTTGGCCTTATTATGTAGTATATATGATTAAGATAATATTATAATGTAATAATATAAAAAATTTACACTTTAATTTAGCAACCACAATACTTTCTGGTCGAGCTCAGATTAATTTAGACAAACAGCTCTGACATTTCTCTGATGACCGTACAACCAGGTGTTGCCTAACCCCAACCATCTGCATGATTCCTTCTTATTTTCTCCTAATGCTGGATGTGTGTGTGTTGTAATTCCAGTGGTTGTCAGGAGGGATAGGAAATAAAAGGTGGAAAAAGAACCCTAAATAGAGTAGCAGGCCTTTGAAGTAAATGCCACTACTCTACTCAGCATAAAATATCCTTCAGTTGAGTTTAAGGGTCTCGTACATACGCGTGTGCCCACACCTAAACCTATTGTTACACAACTCAATTTGTAACGTGGGGCGGGGTGGCGGTCTAGAGCGGTTAGAGTGGTCGGTGTGTGAGTCGGTGCGAACACAATGTAAACATACTCATGTAAATAAAGTCTAAAGTGTGTAAATGTGAGCAAATATGTGCGGAAATGTGTGAAAATACATATGTACATACACACATACATATATAAAAGTGTAAATGTTGTACGTATGGACACACTTGCGTATAGCTGAAATTCCCCATTTGAGCTGCTGCTGCTGCTGCGTGTGTCTATAAAGAATTTATATGGTCTTTTTCATTTGCAGCTATTAAATCGAAATGAAATATAAAGTGTTGCTGTGAGACTATTCACCCAATTCCCTTTCGCCTGCTAGGTGACCGAGCGAACGAACAACAACACTGGGTCGCAGGCAAAATGGCAAATAGAAAATAGAATTTTTTCTCTCCGAAAAATACTCGGGAAGATTACACTGCACTACAAAAAAAGAATGAAGTAGAAATCTCTAGGAATTGATATTACTTTTCTTGTAGGTATTGTCGAGTAGAACAAGAATCGGTGTTTGAACTTTGTCAGACAGCCCCCACAATCTTGAGTTACGGGTAAAAAACCAGTTTTTCGTAAAACTAAGCTTGTAACTTATTTGATTACACAGGGCAACACATTCAAATATAAACATATTGTGAATATATAAAATAAAAAAATTCATCTTCAAGGTCAAAATCGCAAAAAAAATCGCTGTTTTAACTTTTCCCCCTGTTCAGGTCCATAGGTAGCAAATCGTTTAAAATTCAAGGAAACAATCAAATACAAAAATGTACCTAAGATCTCAATAAACAACTTTCTAGAAGATATGAACTTCCTAGGAATGATTCCTAACACCGTTTGGGTAGGAAAAACATAGGACAGCACGTATACGCTACCTACACACACTACAGCCTATACGATTTGTTCGGCAACATTAGCGATTTTGACCTTGAAGATGAAGTTTTTTTGATTTTATATGTTCACAATTTTTGTTGTTTATGAGATGAGCTACAACTTTGCCTATGAGAGCAAATCAAAATTCCTAACGGTTTGCAAGATATGAGCCTGAGAAAATGATCACTTTTTTGCAAAAGTGACACCGAGGTCCCAAATCTTTGGGGGCTCATAAAAAAGTGCATGACTTTGGGCAAAACTGGGAGACACGGGTGATTATGACAAATATTTTCAATATATGCATTACAAATTCATTAATTGATTCTTTTCGTTTCTTTATTACACTATTTTAAAATAACTTTTCATTTAATTTATTTATTTTTGTTTTTGTTTTATTCTGCAATGCACTGGCTGGTTGGTATCAGTAATTTTAATTCAAATTACTCATACGCACAGATAAATATAAATTAATATTACTCATACCACCCATTGCATTGTGTGTATATATGCAGCCGCAATTCTATTATAATTTGCATTTTAAACGATTAAACGAATTGATCTAGAAAAACTGAGACGTGCGTTTAATTTATTATGAATCACTACTACTACAGCCTATACGATTTGTGCGACGACATTTGCGATTTTTGACCTTGAAGATGAAGTTTTTTTGATTTTATATCTTCACAATTATTATTCTTTATGAGATGAGCTACAACTTTGCCTCTGAGAGTAAATCAAAATTCCAAACGTTTTGCAAGATATGAGTCTGAGAAAATGATCACTTTTTTGCAAAAATGACACCGAGGTCCCAAATCTTTGGTGGCTCATAAAAAAGTGCTTGACTTTGGGCAAAACTGGAAGACACGGGTGATTATGACAAATATTTTCTATATATGCATTACAAATTCATTGATTGATTCTTTTCGTTTCTTTATTGCAATATTTTAAAATAAATTTTCTTAAATATTTGATATTTTTAATTGAATTAATTTTTCTTTATTTTTTCTGTATAAAATGTAGTGGTTGGCATCAGTAATTTTAATTCAAATTACTCATACGCACAGATAAATATAAATTAATATTACTCATACCAGCCATTGTATATCTGTTATAATTTACAAATTTTAAATTTATTTGTAAGTTACAAATTCATTGATTGATTCTTTTCGTTTCTATATTACAATATTTTAAAATAATTTGTCATTTAAATATTTGATATATTTAATTGAATTTATTTTTTATTAATTTTTTCTGAGTATAAGTATTTTGGAATGCAGTGGTTGGTATCAGTAATTTTAATTCAAATTACTCATACGCACAGATAAATATAAATTAATATTACTCATACCACCCATTGCATTGTGTGTATATATGCAGCCGCAATTCTATTATAATTTGCATTTTAAACGATTAAACGAATTGATCTAGAAAATCTGAGACGTGCGTTATTATGAATCACTACTACTACAGCCTATACGATTTGTGCGACGACATTTGCGATTTTTGACCTTGAAGATGAAGTTTTTTTATTTTATATCTTCACAATTATTATTCTTTATGAGATGAGCTACAACTTTGCCTCTGAGAGTAAATCAAAATTCCAAACGGTTTGCAAGATATGAGCCTGAGAAAATGATGACTTTTTTGCAAAAATGACACCGAGGCCCCAAATCTTTGGGGCTCATAAAAAAGTGCATGACTTTGGGCAAAACTGGGAGACACGGGTGATTATGACAAATATTTGCATTACAAATTCATTGATTGATTCTTTTCGTTTCTATATTACAATATTTTAAAATAATTTGTCATTTAAATATTTGATATATTTAATTGAATTTATTTTTTATTAATTTTTTCTGAGTATAAGTATTTTGGAATGCAGTGGTTGGTATCATTAATTTTAATTCAAATTACTCATACGCACAGTTAAATATAAACTAATATTAATCATACCAACCATTGTATTGCGCAATTCTGTTATAATTTACAAATTTACAAAGTAAGTTACAAATTCATTGATTGATTCTTTTCGTTTACTTATTACAATATTTTAAAATAATTTTTCATTTAAATATTTGATATTTTTAATTGTTTCTTTTCTTTCTTAATTTTTTCTGTGTATAAGTATTTTGGAATGCACTGGTTGGTATCAGTAATTTTAATTCAAATTACTCATACGCACATATAAATATAAATTAATATTACTCTTACCACCATACATCATAATGCGCAATTCTGTTATAATTTTCAAATTTAACGAGTAAACGAATTGATCTCGAAAATCTGAGACACACGTTTAATTTATTATGAATTACTCCTCCAGAATATTACACATTTTACCATGTGTGCATCCAACGATTTAAACTTGTTATGATTAATACATTGTTAAGACTTTAGAGAATTAAATGAAGCATTAGGGACTTTGGAGAAAATTCTTTTTTTTTTCACTAAATGATATGTAAAAAAATATATAAGAAAAAGTAATAATAAAAATTACAAATAAATAAATAAAAAAATTGCACTTGCAACAAAAAATAACAATTTTGTGTCCGAGACCTACAAATTATTTTTTTTGATCATTGAGACATACTGATTCATTAAATACAAAAACATAAAATTTTTTATAAATACGTTTTTAATTTTTTTGTTACAATTCCAAGTTCTGTCTAAGGTACCTATACTATTTGTACTCTCAGTTTGGAAATATAAGTCCTATAACATCCACTTATATGTCTAATTAAAGGTAACTGTGATTGCTACATATGTTTCGACTATCATTTTCACATTGAGACAGTAGTTTTTGAAGAATTTCCACAAAATTGGGAATAAATTAATTTTTTTTCGAAAAAAAAAAAATTTTTTTGCTGGCACGAAAAAAATCATAAAAAATAGAAACAAAATGTAAAAAAATATTTTGCTATATTTTTTAAAAGCTCCAAGTTCCAACAAACAAAACAAGGTCTTTATGTAAATTATCTATGAATAAATGTAGAAGTTGTAGGACACTCTTTGTAGACGAAAACATAAATAAAAAATCATGATTTTCTCATTTTTGGTTAAATTGATTGAAAAAATCTTTTACAAATTAGGTAACAGAATAATATGCTTCGTTTAGTAAGACCTGACATCTTAAGGAAGAATATCTAGTTCTAATTGAAGAAAATCTATGGATAAATGTAGAAGTTCCGGCCCTCTTTTACCTTTCGGTGTTAAATTTTGTGATTTATTTTTTTTGTTCAACTGTAGCATCATTTCCATAAGTGCGTTTGAAGTAAACCTATGGCTAAATGTAGAAGTCCTGGGCCATATTTTACGTTTTAGAGTAATTTTTTGTCATTTCTTTTTTTTTCGTCAGACCACTGTGCCATCATTTCCATCGTCCTAATGTTACTTCCACTACAATGACATTTTTATATTTTATTGCATAAACACAACGCAGCAGGAGGGGGAATAATAAAGATTGACACTTTATAGTCTCGCCAGATTTGCTAGAAGAAGATGATGATCAATATCATCATCATGACGATGATGCTATCGAGCAACGTTAAGGAATTCTCAAAACTATGCTACATTCCAGTGAACAATGATAAAGCATTGGATGGCAATGGGTTTTGAAATGTACAAATGTCATCGTTGTCGTCGAACATCGGAAACTATTCATGCGTTTTGTGAATCTGTCTTTGGCAAGAACGCTTCGAATGTAAATGTATCATCGTCACTCTACTTCGAGTTCAATCATATTCTTGCGTTGTATTGGCATGTCTTTGAACGTGAAGCGGATGAGAGCGGCTGAGGTCCTGGTGATGGAAAGGAATGTGGTTGAATTTCGCCCCCCCCCCCTCCATCAAAGATCAAATGGAAATTTTGAAACAAAGTCAATTTTCCATTGACTATTGTCAGGGAGTTGGGAGCTGAAGCAACGAATGTGATTTGTTAAGTCAAGCGGTGAAATATTTACACACGTTCAAACAGACATATAGGAATGTGAACATATTTATTTAAATTATATGCATAATGTATAATAAGGTGTTCCGGAAAATTTATTAATAAAATATAAAAAAAATATTTAAACAAAAAATAAAAATGTTGTTTACGAGACCTAAAAATATTACTTTATCCAAGACCTAAATATTAAAATCCAAAAAATATTAATATTAAAATATTTAATGTCCAAGATGGGAGATATATGTACCACTATTTATGGTCATTATTTCCTATGCAATTTAATCCGATTAAAGATTTTCTATGTAGATGACCTACGACCGCGCTTTAAGCGTTCCTTCTCTGGAGGATTTTCCTTCTGGAGTAGGTGTAATAAAAACATTTTTTGACATAGTGCATCATTTAGAACAATTTAAATCTAATATGAAGTGGTTGGTATCAGTAATTTTAATTCAGGTTACTCATACGCATAGGTATATTTAAATTCAAATTACTTATACACACCACTGTACTTTATCTTTATATATACTACCAGTATTCCACATTAATTTGCATTTTAAACGAGTGAACAAATTGATCTAGACAAATTGAGAGCAACATTTTTTAATATGGATCAATCGTCCGGAATATATTGCATTTTACAAATTATTTTGGACATTTTTCGAAGATATTCCGACTTTGATGAAATTTAGTGAAGGCGTTTGGTATTGCAAGAAGATTTCTTGATGAAAGTTTTGGAAAACTGTAGCGTTGAAGTTCTGGATATTTTCCAAAATGGCTCAAACAGTCTTTAATTTTGTTCTGTGACAGATATTGAGAATAGGAGAGTTGTTGTTTGTTAGCGCAATGAATAAAATGAGATCAAAAATTAATAAACAAATTTCGATATTTTTTCAACTAAATATTGAAAAAATATTGGAATTTATTTAAAAAACAAATATATTGTAATTTAGTTTATAAAAAAATAATGACATCGATTAAAAAAAGGTTTTGTTTTTGGAAAAATTAAATTGATTTTTCGATAAAAATTCTCTTTTTTGAAAAAATATTGAAATTCATTAGCGCAAAAAATCAAATTAAATAAAAATAGCGATACCGATTTTTTTTTTCAAAAAAATATAGAAATTTAGTAATATATTTTAAAAAATATGAAATTAAAAAAAAAATAGATATTGATATTTATTTAAAAAATATTAGAATTTATTTTTTTTATGAAAAAAATAAATATTTGATTTTTTATTAAATAAAATGATTTTTTGATAAAATAAATCCTTTATATTTTTGTTTTCTCAGCAGAAAAAGCTATATCTGACATTTATTTAGAAAAATATATCGAAATTTATTTAAAAACTATTTGAATTTATTTTTTATTTGATATTTTTCCAACAAAATATTTATATATTTGGAAATAATATTGGAATTTATTTTTGAAAAAAGATATATTGAATTTTAATATATATAAAAAAATAATGAAATCTATTAAAATTTTTTTTTTTAAATGAAATTTTTGATAAAAATTCTCTTTTTTGAAAAAATATTGAAATTTATTAAAATATTTTATTTTAAAAAATATTTTGATATTTATTTAAAAAATATTTGAATTTATTTTTCAAAAAAAAAACAAATATTTAAAAAACATTTGAATTTATTTTTTAAAAAAAAAAAATAAAAGTTTGATTTTTTGTTAAAGAAAATGTTTTTTTTTTGATAAAAAACTTTATATTTTTTTATTTTTTCTCAGCCAAAAAAGCTACATCTGACATTTATTTACAAAAATATATTGAAATTTATTAAAAAAATATTTGGATTTATTTTTTTAAAGAAAATGTTTTTTGATAAAAAAAACCTTTATATTTTTTGATTTTTTTCTCAGCAGAAAAAGCTACATCTGACATTTATTTAAAAAAATATATTGACATTTATTTAAAAAATATTTGAATTTATTATTTGAAAAAAAAATGTAAATTTCTTTGAAAAAAATATTTGATTTATTTAAAAAAAATATTTGAATTTATTTTATTCAAAGAAAATGTTTTTTGATAAAAAAAAACTTTATATTTTTTGATTTTTTTTCAGCAGAAAAAGCTACATTTGACATTTATTTAAAAAAAAAATATTGAAATTTATTTAAAAAATATTTGAATTTATTATTTAAAAAAAAAATATGTAAATTTCTTTGAAAAAATTATTTAATTTATTTAAAAAAAAAATATTTGAATTTATTTTATTCAAAGAAAATGATTTTTGATAAAAGAACCTTTATATTTTTTGATTTTTTTTCTCAGCAGAAAAAGCTACATCTAACATTTATTTAAAAAATATATTGAAGTTTATTTAAAAAATATTTGAATTTATTTAAAAAAATATGTAAATTTCTTTTTTGAAAAAATTTTAATTTATTTAAAAAATATTAGAATTTATTTTTTCAAAGAATATGATTTTTTGATAAAAAATAACCTACATCTGAAATTTATAAAAAAATATTTGAATTTATTTTTGAAAAAAAATATGTAAATTTCTTAAAAAAAATATTTGAATTTATTAAAAAATATTTGAGTACATTAAAAAAATGATTTTTTTGATAAAAAATCCCTTTATATTTTTTGAATTTTTTCTCAGCAGAAAATGCTACATCTGGCATTTATTAAAAAATATATTGAAATTTATTTAAAAAAATATTTGAATTTTGTTTTTGAAAAGAAAATGTAAATTTCTTTTGTGAAAAAAATATTTGAATTTATTTAAAAAAAATTGAATTTATTAAAAAAATATTGTGAAATTTATTTAAAAAAATGTTTGAATTTATTTTTTGAAAAATAAAAATATGTAAATTTCTTACAAAATATTTGAATTTATTTAAAAAAATATTTGAATTTATTTGATTCGAAGAAAATGATTTTTTGATAAAAAACTTTATATTTTTTGATTTTTTCTCAGCAGAAAAAGCTAAATCTGAAATTTATTTATAAAAATATATAATTAAATTTATTAAAAAAATATTTGAATTTATTTAAAGAAAATGATTTTTCGACAAAAAAAAATCCGTTTATATTTTTTGATATTTTTTCTCAGCAGAAAAGCTACATTTGTTGTTTCCGATATATTACTAGAAATGTAGAAGTTTTATAAATTAATTAACAGAATATTTCATATAATTTACAATAGCTAATCTTTCAACGAAAAAAACAAGGTCAACATAACAATGCGAAAGAAAGAAAATCAAGATTTTTTTATTTTTGGTTAAATAGCGCGAAAATGCCTTTGTGAAATAAGTAACAGAAAATAAAAATTATAAAAAATCCTTGAATTATTTTGTTACACTGAAAAATCTAACGAGCCAGTAGACTTTTTAATTCTATTAAAAAAATAATTGAAAAAATATTTATTGAATTTATTAATATATTAATTGAGCATTTTGAGATGCTTAAAACCAATTAATTTTTATTTGAGGTAATTTTTTTAATTGAATTTTTGAACAATTATTATTTAATATTTAAAGTCAGAAAAATCTGAAATCTGAAAAATCTAGCGATTTTAATTCTATTAAAATAATAATTGATAGAATAAAAATATTAATTGAATTTATTAATATTTTAATTGAGCATTTTGAGCTGGTCAAAATCAATAAAATTTTTAATTGAGGTAATTATTATTTTAATTGATTTAATTTTTCTTTTTTTAATAAGCGATCAATGCAAAAAAATTGAAATCTATTTAAACAAATATTGAAATTTAGCCTTCACGATAAATGCCGCCATCAGCTTTTCAATTTTATTTTTAAAAGTATTTTCTTGTCGTGTTTCCTTATCAATAAACCTCCAATAATCTCGTTCTACGGGACACCCTAAATCTCTATACATTGCCATATTCCGTATTTGAACTGTGTGTTCATTTTGTTAATCTGGTTACCAAAATCAATATCAATTTACATACACACATTTTTTGAATATAAATTTCATTACTCACTACATTATTACATCGACTGCAGACGGGTAAGAATTCAATAAAATTCTTCGAACGTATGAAAACAATTTCCCAAGGAAATGATAAGTTGTCTTTGGCATATGCCAGGATTGTGGCTGGAATGATGGATGAGGGTGGAATATTTTTTACTCTCATTGAAAAGTCCCAGCAAAAATCGTTAATATGAACTGGCAGTTTGATTAATATGTTAATGTATTGATATTACAAAAAGGCAAGTGTTGGAAGGATGAAATAAATCAGGTTTAGATTTTAAAAATTTCTACTTTTGTTGGGAAAACGTCTCAAGGAGGGGCATCTTTGAAGAAAGTTTAGTCTTTAAAAAAATCAACAAAAAACTGACAAACCACTAGTGCTATGATATGTGTCCACTTTCCAAATTGTCCCGGAATGTTTAGATTTTGGTTAGTATTTAACCATCTGAGCCTGAAATACTTTGCCATAAGTCTGAGTCATCTCTGCATAGCTTCGAATATTATTTAAAAAAAAATAACTTAAATCTCTTATATGGAACACAATCCCACCTACTTATCCTGCTGTGCGTGGTTGTTGCCCCCATTTTTTAATTCGAACTTTTGTTGGAGCCACAAAGTCGCCAATTTCTTGCTGGCCTCACTCACATATGTCTGGACAATATGGACAATTTGGCTTGTTGTCAATGCAATTTTTTTTAGCGCAAAATGCTCTTCTCTTTCCACGCATTAAAAGTCATTGTTGCTGATACACACACACACATATCCCAAATCCAAGGGAAGCTACTTGGCCATCACTTGGATGTGGGTCTGTTGTTGTATTTCGCAGATTTATTTTTGCTTCATCGTACTCCTTCTCTAGCTGTTTGTTGCTCCGGCATAATGCGACAATTTATCATAAACATTTATGGCTGTTATGAAGCTATTCTTCTGCAAGAACGACAGCGACAACGGCAACGGGTATGGGAAGCGCGTAAGTTAGGAATATGAATTATGATGCATTATAAATAAATGGTTTTAAAGATCTTTGGTGGTGGGGCGAACACCAGCAGCAGCAGCAGCATAAACAATAAAAATGAAAAAAGAGAACAAAAAGATTTCTACTAAATTATGGTGACAGAAGTTATATCGTTTTGACAATTTACACATTCATTTCAAGTTATGCAACATGAATTGGCCAGAGCGAAATCAAAGTCCTGGCATGAAAGTCATAACAAAACCGGTACAGGAAGAAAATTAGTTTATGAAGATTCGCTTATGCAGTCTAATGTAGGCGACATTTAACCCGAAGAAAATTATGAACAATTTAAATAAGTGTTTCGTTCTTGGGAGTCCTTCAAAAATAGGTCGATAGTTCTAAATAATCATTGACATGTTACCAATAATATCTGTTTTACAATTCAAACTCTTAAATGGTCACTACAGCCAAGGATTTTGAGAATCGATTCTGAGAGTAAAACTAACAAAAAAAATATTTTCCAATAAAAAATATGTATAATTTCCCCCTAATAAAAAATAGAAAATTACAATACAATTTTTTTTATTTTTTTTAATAAAAATATGTTTTTTTTTCAATAAAAATATGTTTTTTTTTCAATAAAAAATATTTTTTTTCCATAAAAAATATTTTTTTTTTTTAATAATTTTTTTCAATAAAAAATATTTTTTTTTCAATACAAAAATCCAGAGAAAGTAAAACACAAAAATAAATAATTTCAAATGAAAAATATATATATGGAATTAAAATTTTTTACAATAAAAAATTAATAAAAATATTTTTTTTCTATGAGTTTTGAATGTAATACATTCGAATTTCAGCTTATTCGATCAAGTAATTTCTTCTTAAGAAGAAAATCTTTGTTTTTGGCAATGGAAAATAAAAAATCCAGAGAAAGTAAAACACAAAAATAAAAATAAATATTTTCAAATAAAAAATATATATAATTTCATCCTTCTAAAAAATAAAAATATTTTTTACGATAAAAAAATTAATAAAAATATTTTTTTTTTTCAATAAAAAGTCCAGGAAAGTAAAACTAACAAAAATAAAAATAAATATTTTCAAAAAAAAAAATATATATATATAATTTCATCCTTATAAAAAAATAAAAATATTTTTTACAACAAAAAATTGTTGTCAATAAATACCAATAAAACTGTTTTTTTAATAAAGAATGAATAAAAATATGAATATGAATTATTATTAAAAATATGAATAATGAATTAAAATTAATTTTTCCCTAATTAAAAATTAAAAGAGTTAAGAATTCTACGTACCATTGTTTAATTGCATTTTATTATAAAGATGACAAGATTTTTTGTTGTAATAAAAGATACATATTTTTTCTCTATAAAACACATATAAGATTTTTTTCTAAAAAAGTTGTGAAAGAAATAAATTAGAAAAATAAATATTTTATATTACACCGTGCGACACTAATTTTGAGTTATGACAAACTCTATAAACTTCAGAACTTGAAATATTTGACAATTTATTTAAAAATTGTTTTTAATTTTTCTGATATGTTTGACCTCTAGTTTCAGAAAAAATATTTATTATTATTTATTTGTCTAACACATTTTTAGGCTTCAAAAACAAGAGCTATGTGTACAGCTAAAAATTATACAAAATAAATAAAAATATTTTTATAAAAAATACAATTCTAAAAAGTCAGAAAAATTAAAAACATACAAAAATAAATATATTTTACTCAAAAAATAAATTAATTGAAAATTAATAGAAACACTTTTCTCAATAAAAAGTTAAAACAAATTTTATTTTCCCAATAAATGAGGGCAATCATCACCAAAAATCTGTTTTTCATCGGCATTTTTTCGAAAGACTTCAAAAACAAGAGACACATATCCCCTGTTTTTGAAGACTTTTGAAAAATCTAAGCTAAAAATTATACAAAATAAATAAAAATATTTCTATAAAAATACAATTTTAAAATATTCAGTTGAAGTAAAAACTTACAAAAATAAAAATAGTTATTTCCCAAAATAAAATAAATATATTTTTTTCGTAAAAAAATAAAAATATTTTAAAAATGTGTATTTTTAAAGTGTTCAAAAATTATCCAAAATAAATTAAAACGATTTTTATAAAATATACAATTTCAAAGAAAAAATAATTTTTAAAAATAATTATTTCCCAATAAAAAATAGTTATAATTTCCCCTTAGTCAAAAGATAAAAATATTTTAAAAATAAATTAATAGTAAGTTAATAAAAACATTTTTGTAAATAAATAAAAAAATTATTTTCCCAATAACCATCAAAAAACTGTTCTCAACGACATTTATCAAAAGTCTTCAAAAACGAAAGATATGTGTAAAGCTAAAAACTATACAAAAAAAAAATAAATTAAAAAAAAAACGAATTAAAAACTTAAAAAAAAAGTAAAAATAATTATTTCCCAATAATAAATAAAGGTAAAAAAAATTTTGAAATAAATAAAAATAAATTAGTTGGAAATTAATAAAAACACTTTTTTCAATTAAAAATTAATACAATTTATTGAAAAATGCATTTGAAAAACTGTTTTTAAAGGATTGATTGGGAAAATAATATTTTTATCAATTTTTTTTGTTAGAATGATTTTCATTTATATTTAAAATATTTTTTTATTTTTTTTACGAAAAAATATATTTATTTTATTTTGGGAAATAACTATTTTCATTTTTGTAAGTCTTTACTTCACCTGAATTTTTTAAAATTGTATTTTTTATAAAAATATTTGTATTTATTTTGTATAATTTTTAGCTTAGGTTTTTTCGAAAGTCTTCAAAAACATGAGATATATGTCTCATGTGACTTTTGTGAATGTCATGAAAAATTAGTTTTCATCGACATTTTTCAAAAGTCTTCAAAAACAAGAGATATTTAAAAAATCAGATAAAGTAAAAATTGTCAAAAATATAAATAATACAAAAATAAGTAAAATTAAATTAATAAAAAAAATAATAAAAAAATTTTGCTGTAAAAATAAAATTTATATAAATAATTTTTTCCGTGCTACTATTTTAAACTATTTTTTTCAGATTTTGAATAGTAAAGAGTGATTTTTTTGAGGTTAGGATTTCCATGCATTAGTATTTGACAGATCACGTGGGATTTCAGACATGGTGTCAAAGAGAAAGATGCTCAGTATGCTTTGACATTTCATCATGAATAGACTTACTAACGAGCAACGCTTGCAAATCATTGAATTTTATTACCAAAATCAGTGTTCGGTTCGAAATTTTTTATCGACAAATTTTGTTCAGCGATGAGGCTCATTTCTGGTTGAATGGCTACGTAAATAAACAAAATTGCCGCATTTGGAGTGAAGAGCAACCAGAAGCCGTTCAAGAACTGCCCATGCATCCCGAAAAATGCACTGTTTGGTGTGGTTTGTACGCTGGTGGAATCATTGGACCGTATTTTTTCAAAGATGCTGTTGGACGCAACGTTACGGTGAATGGCGATCGCTATCGTTCGATGCTAACAAACTTTTTGTTGCCAAAAATGGAAGAACTGAACTTGGTTGACATGTGGTTTCAACAAGATGGCGCTACATGCCACACAGCTCGCGATTCTATGGCCATTTTGAGGGAAAACTTCGGAGAACAATTCATCTCAAGAAATGGACCGGTAAGTTGGCCACCAAGATCATGCGATTTGACGCCTTTAGACTATTTTTTGTGGGGCTACGTCAAGTCTAAAGTCTACAGAAATAAGCCAGCAACTATTCCAGCTTTGGAAGACAACATTTCCGAAGAAATTCGGGCTATTCCGGCCGAAATGCTCGAAAAAGTTGCCCAAAATTGGACTTTCCGAATGGACCACCTAAGACGCAGCCGCGGTCAACATTTAAATGAAATTATCTTCAAAAAGTAAATGTCATGGACCAATCTAACGTTTCAAATAAAGAACCGATGAGATTTTGCAAATTTTATGCGTTTTTTAAAAAAAAAAGTTATCAAGCTCTTAAAAAATCACCCTTTATATATATATATATATATATATATATATATATATATATATATATATATATATATATATATATATATATATATATATATATATATATATATATATATATATATATATATATATATATATATATATATATATAATCTCATCCTTATAAAAAATAAAAATATTTTTTACAATAAAAAATCCAGAGAAAGTAAAACACAAAAATAAAAATAAATATTTTCAAATAAAAAAATATATATAACATCATCCTTGTAAAAAATCAAAATATTTTTTACAATAAAAAATTAATAAAAATATTTTTTTTTCAATAAAAAGTCCAGAGAGAGTAAAACTAACAAAAATAAATATTTTCCAATAAAAAATATATATAATTTCATCCTTATAAAAAATAAAAATATTTTTTACAAAAAAAAATTGTTGTCAGTCAATAAATACCAATAAAACTGATTTTTAATAAAGAATAAATAAAAATATGAATTAAAAATTAATAATGAATTAAAATTAATTTTTCCCTAATTAAAAATTAAAAGAGAATTCTACGTACCATTGTTTAATTGCATTTTATTATAAATATGACAAGATTTTTTGTTGCAATAAAAGATGCACATTTTTCTCTATAAAACAGATTTTTTCTAAAAAAGTTGCGAAAGAAATAAATTAGAAAAATAAATATTTTATATTTTTATTAACTCTATAAACTTCAGAACTTGAAATATTTGACAATTTATTTAAAAATTGTTTGTAATTTTTCTGATATGTTTGACCTTTAGTTTCAGAAAAAATATTTATTATTATTTATTTGTCTAACACATTTTAAGGCTTCAAAAACAAGAGCTATGTGTACAGCTAAAAATTATACAAAATAAATAAAAATATTTTTATAAAAATACAATTCTAAAAAATCTGAAAAATGAAAAACTTACAAAAATAAATATATATTTCTCAAAAAATAAATTAATTGGAAATTAATAGAAACACTTTTCTCTATAAAACGTTAAAACAAATTTTATTTTCCCAATAAATGTGGGCAATCATCACCAAAAATCTGTTTTTCATCGGCATTTTTTCGAAAGACTTCAAAAACAAGAGACACATATCCCCTGTTTTTGAAGACTTTTGAAAAATCTAAGCTAAAAATTATACAAAATAAATAAAAATATTTCTATAAAAATACAATTTTAAAATATTCAGGTGAAGTAAAAACTTACAAAAATAAAAATAGTTATTTCCCAAAATAAAATAAATATATTTCTGCATAAAAAAATAAAAATATTTTAAAAATAAATGAAAATCATTCTAAATAAAAAATTTTAATAAAAATATTATTTTCCCAATAAATGAGGACAATCCATTAAAAATCAGTTTTTCAAATGCATTTTTCAAAAGTGTTCAAAAATTATCCAAAATAAATTAAAACGATTTTTATAAAATATACAATTTCAAAGAAAAAATAATTATTAGAAATAATTATTTCCCAATAAAAAATAGTTATAATTTCCCCTTAGTCAAAAGATAAAAATATTTTAAAAATAAATTAATAGTAAACTAATAAAAACATTTTTCTAAATAAATAAAAATATTATTTTCCCAATAACCATCAAAAAACTGTTCTCAACGACATTTATCAAAAGTCTTCAAAAACGAAAGATATGTGTAAAGCTAAAAACTATAAAAATATTTTTATAAAAAATACAATTAAAAAAAACAGAACAGAAAAACAATAATAAAAAGATGTAAAAAATTTTTTGAAATAAATAAAAATAAATTAATTGGAAAGTAATAAAAACACTTTTTTCAATTAAAAATTAATACAATTTATTGAAAAATGCATTTGAAAAACTGTTTTTTAAAGGTTTGTCCTCATTTATTGCGAAAATAATGTTTTTATCATTTTTTTGTTTAGAATGATTTTCATTTATTTTTAAAATATTTTTATTTTTTTTACGAAAAAATATATTTTTTTATCTAGGGAAATAACTATTTTCATTTCTGTAAGTCTTTACTTCACCTGAATTTTTTAAAATTGTATTTTTTTTATTATTTGCCATGCCATTTGTAAATAAATTTGCATTCTTTTAAATATAGAAGCAAAATGGTCTTGAGCCAGGACAATATCCCAGTTCAAATCAAATTGTATTTTTTATAAAAATATTTTTATTTATTTTGTATAATTTTTAGCTTTAGGTTTTTTCAAAAGTCTTCAAAAACAAGAGATATATGTCTCATGTGACTTTTGTGAATGTCATGAAAAATTAGTTTTCATCGACATTTTTCAAAAGTCTTCAAAAACAACAAATCAGATAAAGTAAAAATTGTCAAAAATATAAATAATACAAAAATAAGTAAAATTAAATTAATAAAAAAATTTTGCTGTAAAAATAAAATTAATATAAATAATTTTTTCCGTGCTACTATTTTAAACTATTTTTTTCAGATTTTGAATAGTACAATTTATTTGAGCTTGTTGTGAATTTCTTTTTATTTTCAAACATCACCAAAACCAGAGATATAGACTTAAAACTTATATTAATTAATTAAATAAACAAAAAAATATTTTTATTGAAAAAAATATAAACGAAAAATCCAGATAAAAATTAAAATATACCAAAATCAAAAAAAAAAAATTTTTTAATAATATACTTTTTCCCAATAAAAATGTTTTTTTAATTAGTTTAGGTCAAAAATAAGATTTCTTTCGTAAAAAATATTTTTCCGAAAAAAAAATCAGATAAAGTAAAAATTGACAAAAATATAAATAATACAAAAATAAGTAAAATTAAATTAATAAAAAAATAATAAAAAGATTTTGCTGCAAAAATAAAATTTATATAAATAATTTTTTCGGTGCTACTATTTTAGACTATTTTTTCAGATTTTGAATAGTACAATTATTTGAGCTTGTTGTGAATTTCTTTTTATTTTCAAACATCACCAAAAACCAGAGATATAGACTTAAAACTTATATTAATTAATTAAATAAACAAAAAATATTTTTATTGCAAAAAGTATAAACGAAAAATCCAGATAAAAATTACAACATACAAAAATAAAAAAAAAATTATTAATAATATACTTTTTCCCAATAAAAATGTTTTTTTAATTAGTTTAGATCAAAAATAAAATTTCTTTCGAAAAAAATATTTTTCCGGAAAAAAATCAGATAAAGTAAAAATTGACAAAAATATAAATAATACAAAAATAAGTAAAATTAAATTAATAAAAAAATAATAAAAAAATTAGTTTAGTCAAAAATAAGATTTCTTTCGTAAAAAATATTTTTCCGGAAAAACCCCTTCTTTAAACAGCTGTGGTCGATTTTTTTATTTTTCTAAAGCATTCAAAAACAAGAAATTTTAAATAAATAAAAATTATTTTTATAAACAAATTTAAAATTAAAAAAAAAATCCAAAAAGACTAATTCCACGTGAAACGGAACGAAATGTTTACAAATTTGTACTTCTGAATAAGGAACATAGAACTGCATTTCCCGATTTTCAAAACAATTTTTTATTAGTAATATATTTTTTCCCAAAAAAATGTTTTTATTTTACTTTAAATATTACATTACATTAAATATAATATAAAGGGTGATTTTTTAAGAGCTTGATAACTTTTTTTTAAAAAAACGCATAAAATTTGCAAAATCTCATCGGTTCTTTATTTGAAACGTTAGATTGGTCCATGACATTTACTTTTTGAAGATAATTTCATTTAAATGTTGACCGCGGCTGCGTCTTAGGTGGTCCATTCGGAAAGTCCAATTTTGGGCAACTTTTTCGAGCATTTCGGCCGGAATAGCCCGAATTTCTTCGGAAATGTTGTCTTCCAAAGCTGGAATAGTTGCTGGCTTATTTCTGTAGACTTTAGACTTGACGTAGCCCCACAAAAAATAGTCTAAAGGCGTCAAATCGCATGATCTTGGTGGCCAACTTACCGGTCCATTTCTTGAGATGAATTGTTCTCCGAAGTTTTCCCTCAAAATGGCCATAGAATCGCGAGCTGTGTGGCATGTAGCGCCATCTTGTTGAAACCACATGTCAACCAAGTTCAGTTCTTCCATTTTGGGCAAAAAAAGTTGGATATCATCTCACGGTAGCGCTCACCATTCACAGTTACGTTACGATTCGCATCATCTTTGAAGAAGTACGGTCCAATGATGCCACCAGCCCATAAACCGCACCAAACTGTGACTTTTTCTGGATGCATTGGTAGCTCTTGCAATGCTTCTGGCTGATATTCACTCCAAAATCGACAATTCTGCCTCTTTACGTACCCATTGAGCCAAAAATGAGCTTCGTCGCTGAACACAATTTCTTTCTTTCTGAACTTTCTTAACAGAGCACGCATTTTGATAATAAAATTCAATGATTTGCAAGTGTTGCTCGTTAGTAAGTCTATTCATGATGAAATGTCAAAGCATACTGAGCATCTTTCTCTTTGACACCATGTCTGAAATCCCACGTGATCTGTCAAATACTAATGCATGAAAATCCTAACCTCAAAAAAATCACTCTTTATATAAATATTAATATTAAATTAAATATTTTTTCCGGAAAAAATCCTTCTTTAAACAGCTATAGTCAAATTTTTTTTAGTCAAAAAAGTCATCAAAAAATATATGTATAAAAATTTAGAAATTATTTTAAATAAATAAAAATTATTTTTATAAAAAAAAATTAAAATTTAAAAATTTAGGAAAATACTAATTCCATGTGAAACGGAACAGAATGTTTACAAATAAGGAACTACATTTACTGATTTTCAAAATATATGAAATTTTAAACACTAGGGTGGATTGAAAATGAGGAATTTTAACATAAGGAAATTTTTAAAGAATTCGTAACTTTTTTCTGTTAGCAAATAGAAATATAATTTTTTGGCGAATTTAAAGCAAATTGCTTCTATTTGGTTTGAATCTATATTTTATAGAATGCAAATATATTTACAGAAGGGCATGGTGATATTCATTACTTGGCTGTACACTGTCACATCATAATATCTGCCCTGTGATGTGAGCCAGAACAATATCCCAGTTCAAATCAAGTATTGATAACAAACGAAAAAAAAATTGCTTTATAAAAATTATGAAATCTAAAACAAAATATTTTTTTTTTTTAATTTTTTTTTTAATTCCCTGTAATTTTTTTATATTCAAAAATATATTAATAAATATTAGTGTCAGTAAGACGCTCCATAACTTTCATGATGGAGTTCCTGGTACTTACTCTACAACAATTATCAATTAAATAAAAATAAAAAATAAATAGACATAATAAAAACAACTGACTTTTAGTTGGCTTGAAGAAAGTAGTGGATGATCGCAACTAAGTCTCATCAGTAACAACGAGAACTATCAAGCACACCTTCTGTGAAAAAATAAAATAAATAAAATCAGAAAATAGTAAAAAGTTTAGAATCGTTAGCAATATTTTTAAAATACATTTCATTACAAATATTTTTTATAAAAACAAATTTTCCATTCGACATATTTGTGTTCTGCGATGAATACCTGAAAAATAGAAAATTTTATTTTGAGACATCTTAGAATGCAAAATGTGCTCCTAATTTATAGATCAAAATTTAATTCTTAATTTTTTGATATATAAATAAATATATATATATATATAAATAAATAAATTTGATATATAAATAAATAAATTTGATATATAAATATCAAAGTATTTTTTAATCATATTCATATATAAATTTAATGATATCTTTCCATATTAAATTATTCAAAATTCTCTAAATATTCTTTTATTTTCTTTCTTTCCAGGTAAGTCTTAACAAACGGACCCTATCCCTATATGAGCTCTGTGCCTGCCCTGGCCGTGATTTCGCAAATCCCGCCCATTAAACAAAGGAGCCACAAGTTTGTACTTTAAACCAACAAATGATTCAATATTTTCTTTATCCAAGCAACGAACAGACACACACTCGCACACAAGATTCAATTTAAATTAGAACACCATGGTTCAGTGAACTGAACCAGAGAATATCGTGTCGTCGTTGTGTTTCACACACACACAAAACGTTTTGAATTTAAACGAATTGCAGCATTCTTTCGATTAAAGGAAATCAGAAACATCACGAATCAATATATGAATCATTTTATTGCGGGCAAGTCTCCATTAAGACGAAGCTTTTCAAATAGAAATCACGTTTTTTTTGTTCGCGGCATAACCGCAGTCAGCGAAATATTGAATAATAATAATTTACACGATTCTTTATCGAAATGGGTCAGCGGTCAATTCGATACAGAAATTTGAATTTGAATACAACAACGATCATCAATTGGCGTTGTCATAAAACAATTGAGCTTCATTCATAATAACGATGGCAGGCAGCAGCGTGTGTTTCGCCCGTTTGCGATTCAACGCCTCAAAAGAAAAAATCACAAAAAAACGAAAACAAAATTCGTTGTGTCACAACATCAGCGCAAAAAAAAAATCGCAATTTGTTTTCCGTAGTCATAAATAACTGACTAAACAAATTTGCAACTTCCCCTCGAAAGAAAAAAAAAAGCGATAAAGAAAAGACAAAAACACCGCCCAAAATGTGGCTAAAGGGTGAGCGGGAAAGGAGAAAGGGTCGCCAACTGTTATTGCCGCCTAACAACGTACACAAAAAAATCATTATAAAATTCAATCAAATAAATGGGGGAAAAACTGCAAATATTGAACAAACTTAGCGCCATACACAGAACAAGCGCAGTGGAAGCGGCGTGGTAGTCGTGGTACCTACAGCCAAGACTTCACTGTAGCAAAAGGGTGTAGTTCGAAGCAGGTGATAGAATTTTGACAAAAATAACAACTTTGCCAAACAAAGTGAAATCCTTAGAAGGGTGGAGTTATCATTCCCTGATAGCCGACATATGTTGGACACTGTTTTATAACCAAGAAGAAAATAAATAATTAATAAATAATTTCTTGTTTAAATACCCAAATTGGTACTGATATTTTTCATATATATATTATAGCTACAGCTTACTTTTGTTCGTTGACTTATAGTGAAATTTGATGTAGATTAATTTTTCCCTTCACATCAAGCCCCTCATATTCAGCTTTGTGTGACAATTTAGCACCAATTCGGAAAAAGTCAGAAATTAACCCTAAAAAGGCAAATTAAGTTTAGACTTATTTCTGGCATTTAAGCTGAGTTTTGGTTTTTGGTGTATTCCCAGACTTATACTAAAATTGTATGGCAAATATTTTTGTAGAACATTTTGACCCGTTAAATCCCCGTTTTAGGGGTGGTTTTTACCCTTTTACATTAATGGGACCAAAAAGACCCCTTCGTTGAGGAGCTATAGGGTTAAAATGTTCCACAAAAATGTTCCTGGTAGTGTTTTAAGTAATATTTCTGAACACGTCCTACACTTAAAATGTAAGGATCATAAGGTTTCCTATGTCGAACCTTTTGACCTATAAAACCACTATTTTATGAGTGTTTTTTACCATTTTCTACAAAAGGGACCAAAAAGACGCCTTCGTTGAGGAGCTAGAGGATTACCATGTGCCATGAAAATATTACTCGTAGTGTTTTAAGTAATATTGCTGAATACATCCTCTACTTAAAATCTAAGGATCACAAGATTTCCCTATGCCGATTCATCATAATAATGTGCAAAAGGGGGAAATGACATCTTTTCAACAAAAGGATATAAAAGACCCCTTCGTTGAGGAGCTAGAGGGTTAAAATGTTCCATGAAAATCTTTTTCATAGTCTTCTAAGTAATATTGCTGAACACATACTAGACTTAAAATGTAAATGTAATGTCGAACCTTTTGACCCATAAAACCGCTATTTTAGAAGTGTTTTTTTTTACCCTTTTGCAAAAATGGAACGAATAGACCCCTTTGCCGAGGAGCTAGAGGGTTAAAATGTTCTACAAAAATGTTCCTCGTAGTCTTCTGAGTTACATTGCTGAACACATTGTATACCCAATATGTAAGGATCATAAGGTTTCCTATGTCGAACCTTTTGACCCACACAACCACTAATTTAGGAGTGTTTTTATCTACAAAAGTGACAAAAAGACCACTTCATTGAGGAGCTAGAGGGTTAAAATGTTCTACAAAAATGTTTCACGTTGTGTTTTAAGTAATATTGCTGAACACATCCTATACTTAAAATGTAAGGATCACAAGGATTCCCATGGGGATTCGTCATAAGAATATTCAAAAAGGGGGAAATATTGAGCTCTCTCTAACATGACAAGACCCCTAAATTGAGGAACTAGAGGGTTAATATGTTCCACAAAAATGTTCCTCGTTGTGTTTTAAGTAATATTGCCGAACACATTCTACACCTAAAATGTAAGGATCATGAGGTTTCCTATGCCGATTCATCATAAAAATGTACAAAAGGGGAAATAACCATTTTTCAACAAAAGGATAAAAAGACTCCTAAATTGAGGAGCTGGAGGGTTAAAATGTTCCATGAAAATGTTTTTCATAGTCTTTTAAGTAATATTTCTGAACACATTGTATACCCAAAATGAAAGGATTACAGGGTTTCCTAATCAGATTCATCATAATAATGTACAAAAAGGGGTGAAATGACACTTTTTCAACAAAAGGATAAAAAAGACACCTAGATTGAGGAGCTAGAAGGTTAACATGTTCCATGAAAATGTTTTTCATAGTCCTTTAAGTAATATTGCTGAACACATAGTATACCCAAAATAAAAGGATCACAGGGTTTCCTAATCAGATTCATCATAATAATGTACAAAAGGTGGGAAATGACACCTTTTCAACAAAAGGATACAAAAAGACCCCTTCTTTGAGGAGCTAGAGGGTTAAAATGTTCCACAAAAATGTTCCTCGTAGTGCTCTAAGAAATATTTGTGAACACATCCTATATTTAAAATGTAAGAATCATAAGGTTTCCTATTCCGATTCGTCATAAGAATGTGCAAAAGGGGAAAATTACCCTGTTTCGCAAAAAGGGCCAAAAAGACCCCTTCGTTGCGGAGCTAGAGGGTTAAAATGTTCTATAAATATGTTGCTCGTTGTGTTTTAAGTAATATAGCTGAACACATAGTATACCCAAAATGTAAAGATCACAAGATTTCCTATGCCGATTCATCATAAGAATGTGCCGAAGAGGTGAAATATTGACCCTAAAATGAATTTAAAGTTTTGTCTTATTTCTGTCAGTTTCAATGATTTTTAGAAGTTTTCAATTATCTAAGTCAAGAAAAATTCAACAAAAAAGTAATTCGTATTGGACTAAAAATATTATTTTAGACATTTTTTAAAAAACTAAATTAAAAAAGAATCAAAAAAATCGGCGACGACTTTGCACTTTGCTAATAAATTAAAGTTCAAACTAAATTATTTTGGGAAAAACTTCACAGAATTTTAGGATTATCAAAAACTGGAAAATTTTCAAATTTTCATTTTTAAAATTTAAATATATAAAAATTAATTAAAAATAATATTTTTAATATTTCGTTTGAAATTTTCCTATGTCAAAATCTAAATTAAAAATCTGAAGACATTTAGCCTGCAGCTGTATAAAAGTCGAAACTTTTAGAAGGTGTTGAAGAGGACTCTTTTTTGGATAATTTTAAAATGTGAAGCAATCATGTGTAACTTCTCTTATGAACGAGTCAGGTCCTCCTACAATCTTATAATTCTTAGCTTTGATAAGTTATTTCGCCATGCAACAGCAGAATTTTCTATCTCATTTTCGAACTTCTGTATAATTCATATTTCAATTGATTTAAACAAAAAATATTTTTTTTTTTATTTTCTCTAATTCATTTCCTGCCAAACTGCCACACCCTGTATAAGCAAAACTCGGCGGAAAAAATTGAATGAAATTTAACACTAACAAACTTCAATTTCAAAACTACAACGATGGCAAAGAATTCAAAATCATTCACAACAAATACAGCTGAAACAGCAACAAAACGACAAACTAACCGGGTCAACAGTGCCATGACAGTAAATATCATATGGTACCAAAGTAAACCAATTTTCTGTTGTTCATTCAATTCAATACTAGCGCCGCCGAGTTTTTATTTTAGTTTTGTTTTTATAGAACAGCCCTCGGAAACCCAACACCAACCACTCCAACTCCCCCCTACACCTCCTGCAATTGTTCAACAGATTCGACAAAATTTTTTTCTTCTTATTTTTTGCTTTTTTCAAATATTTCTATTTGCACTTTGTGTTGGCTGGACTTGTTTTTCCGTTTTCCCGTTTCTCTCTGCTGTGGCGGAAATTGCTTTTTAAAAATGTTATTTGTTTGTATTTTACGAGAATTGTTGGCATTGTGGCTGTGGAGGAGGAGGAGGAGGAGGAGCAGGAACAGGAGGAGGCATTACACAATTTAGTTTTTGCTTTTGTCATTCGATTTTTTAAGTGTTTGTGTTTAGAAATTTGATCAGGAATGGATGACATCAAAAAGGCTGCTTAATGAATATAATTTATTTACGTTTTTAGGCGGGAGCTTCACGAGCATAGTCCTTGTTCCTCATACAAAGGACAACGATGGCCGCATTGAATGAGTGTGATGTAGGGTTTCTGTCCGGGGAACGATTTTCGAGAACTAAAAAATATTTTTTGTTTGCATTGAAGCAAAAAATCAACAAAAAATTACGGATTTTTTTTATTTAAATTCCGATTTTCATCGAAGGTGCTTTTAATATTTCTACTCTCATTTTGGAAATATAGTTCCGATCACAACCTTTTATATAGCCAATTAAAGGTAATTGTGACAGCTACAAAGCTCATGTTGTGAATTTCACGTTCACATACAATCAGTGGTTCAGGAAGTCTCCAACAAATTAAAAAAATATGTTTTTTTGAGAAAAATAAAGAAAAAATTAAAAAATAATAGCTTGGTCTATTTTTGAATAGCTAACATTAAAACAAAAACAAAATTGTCTATATTGTTACCCTAATATATAAAAGACTCAACTAACATTTTTTTGCAAAACGAGATTTTTGTTCATTATGGCCCGACAAGTTCGGCCATAATTAACAAAAATCTCGATTTGCAAAAAAAATATAGTTGAGTCTTTTTTTATATTAGGGTAACAATATGGACAATTTTGTTTCTTATATTAGGGTAGCGATATGTAGAAAATCTATGGATAATTTTTGAAGTTATGGTCCTCTTTGTAGACGTAAAAACATTTAAAAAAATTCATGATTTTCTAAATTTGTGGTTAAATAACACGAGAAAGTCTTTTGTAAATTAAATGACAGTTTTTTTACAATAGCGTGGATCTTAAGGAATAAAACAAGACACATTTGAATTAAAATCTATGGAAATATTAAATTCTTTCTTACTTCCCGGGGAATTCCAAAAGTCCTTGAAACAACGAAACCCTACTGTAATGACATTACACTTCTATAGAATTCTAGTCATCCTGTTGTTGATTCAATGCGTAGGGAGATATAAGTGTGTTGGTTTAGCGAAAATCTAAACATGAAAACAAACATTAGTATATTTACGAAATTTTAGATTTAATATTAGAGGGGGTCAATATTTCCGCCTTTTGTACATTCTTATGAGGAATCGACATAGGAAACCTTATGATCCTTTCATTTTAAGTATAAAATGTGTTCAGCAATATTACTTAAAACACTTCGAGGAACATTTTTGTGGAACATTTTAACCCTCTAACTCTTCAACGAAGGGGTCATTTTGGTCCCTTTTGTACAAAAGAGTCTTTTTATAGGGTGGTCAATATTTCCGCCTTTTACACATTCTTATGATGATGATTCGGCATAGCAAACATATTGATCCTTGCATTTTAAGTATAGAATGTGTTCCGCAAGATTACTTAAAACACTACGATGAACATTTTTGTGGAACATCTTAACCCTCTAGCATCTCAATATAGGGACCTTTTTGGTCCCTTTTGTGAGAGTGGATAAAAACACCCCTAAAACACGGGTTTAACGGGTCAAAATATTCTACAAAAATATTTGCCACAAAATTCTACTCAAAGTCTCTGAACACACCAAGACTCAAAGCTCAACTTAAAGGTCAGAAATAAGTCAAAATTTAAAGCTAATTTTAGGGTGTATATTTCCCCTCTTCTCGCAACATTCTTATGATAAATCGGCATAGAAAACCTTGTGATCCTTAAAATTTAAGTATAGGATGTGTTTAGCAATATTACTTAAAATACTACGAGCAATATTTTTGTGGAATATCTTAACCCTCTAGTTACTCAACAAAGGGGTCTTTTTGGTCCTTTTTGTTTAAAAGGCTAAAGAATATCCCTAAAACGTGGTTTTAACGGGTCAAAATATTCTACAAAAATATTTGTTATAAAATTCTACTCAAAGTCTCTGAATACCCCAAAACTCAAAGCTCAACTTAAAAGTCAGAAATAAGTCAAAATTTAAAGTTAATTTTAGGGTGTATATTTCCCCTCTTCTGCACATTCTTATGAGGAAACAACATAGGAAACCTTCTGATCCTAAATATATCCCTAAAACAGGGTTTTAACGGGTCAAAATATTCTACAAAAATATTTGCCATAAAATTCTACTATAAGTCTCTGAACACACCAAGACTCAAAGCTCAACTTAAAAGCCAGAAAAGTGTCAGTAATGACACAAAACTTAAAATTTATTTAAGGGTTAACTTCGTACCTTTCCCGAATTGGTGCTAAACTCTCCTACAAAAAGGAAATTTAGGAGGATGGTGTGAATGGAAAAAATATTCTACGTCAAATTTCACTAGAAGCCAGCGAACAAGAGAAAGCTATAGGTATAATATATATATCAGCACCAATTTGGGTATTTAAACAAGAAATTATTTATTAAATTAAATTGTTCAAATCTTTGTACTTTTACTGACTAATTCCATTTGAAACGGAACATAAAATTCTCCTTAGGTTCTCCGTCTTTAATGAAAGTTTGCAAATTTTTACTTCGGAATAAGGGAAATAAAATTGTCTTTCCCTATTTCAAAAAAAATCTGAAATTGTGAACACTAGGGTGGATCGAAAATCAGGAATTTGGCCATTAGACAATTAAAAAAAATCGTAAATAAAATGAGCGTAGGCACCACAGAAGTATTGCTGGGTAACTATACCTGGATATACACATACTTACATATGCATCTCAATGAGATGCTTGTAAGATGGCATGTGTACTTTATTACTTGGTGCAATTTTTTTAAGAGCATATTCGGCAAGTGAGTTGTGATTCTCATTCGTTTGTGAGAATCATTTGCTTAAAGAAGCTGAGGAGGTGATGTTGAAAAGTCGCTGCGAAGCTACCTGAGCAAACCTTTGACAGGGAGGAAATCATGATAGTGGTAGTCTGCAGCCAAGTAATAAATGTCACCATGTCATTTGTAAATAAATTTGCATTCTATTAAATATGGATGCAAAATGGTCTAGTGCCGGGACAATATCCCAGTTCAAATCAAATTCGTAAATTTTTTGTGGTAGTTTTCTTAAGTTTTTGCTTCTGAATTCAGAGTGAAATAGGATAAATGTTGGCTGTAAAGTCAAAAATTATCAAAAGTACCTTTAGATATGCCCGCGTAACTTTTTATCAAATAGAGAATACATAAACATTTTGCTGACATATGATAGCTGACTAAATAGGGAATAGTTGCAGAAACCCAGATAGAAAAATATGATATAAATGCAATTGCAACCGTCAATTTTGGATTTTAGCAACAATTGCAGCTTTTTTCGCGGCTGACTACATATGTATATGTTACAAGCAACATTAGTTCTTAATACACAAGCAAAAAATCAGCCGGAGCCGTTGGATATATCGCGAAAAATTACAAAACAATAATAACAAATTTTGGAACACATTTTCCCCACTTGGCGAATTCGACTATATTTCGGGGAAAATGCAAATAAAGACACTGTGGCCGATTTTCTCAAATTTTTAAACACATTTAGTTAGAAGTAAAACGCCACTTTGTTTTTAAAAAGCCATTGGCAATTGGCAGAATTATTGATGTTTTCATTAAAACAAAATGTTAGCTAAAATTCAAATTTTGGGTCATTTGCATCTCTCAAAATTTTAAGAATTTAAGGACCAACAAAAAAAACTTAAAAACGCTACAGAAAGTCCTGGCGACCATTTTTATAAAAATACCAAATTTTGGAAAACATTTTTCCCACTTTGGGAATTCGGCTATTTTTTTGTCAAAAATGTAAAAAAGGTAAATACGGGCATGACATGACAATTTGAGTAAAAAATATAAAATTTTGGAACACATTTTCACCACTTTGGGATTTCGATTATTTTTCGGAAACAGTGCAAAAAATAAAGGCATAAAATCGTTAAATAAAGTCATGACGACCATTTTAGTAACAAACCCAAATTTTGTGACAAATTTTCCCCATTTTGAGAATGCGGCTATTTTGCGGCAGGAATGGAAAAAAAGAAGTTAAATATAGGCATTGTGGACCATTCTGGTAAAAATCTCAATTATTGGAACACATTTTCCTTACTTTGCGAATTCGATTTTTTTTAAAACCCACGTTTAATAAAGTCATTGTGAACGATTTCAGTAAAATTTAGGAACAAATTTTCACCACTTGGGAATTCGACTAGTTTTCCGGACAAATGTACGTAAAATCTGCAAATCTATTATTTATCATTTTTAGCTATTTTGATTAATTTTAAGTATATTTGGTTGGATCTGCAATTCATAAAATGGATTATTGGGCTGTCGAGCAACTTTTTCTTGGAACAAATTTCCCCATATTGGGCGTTCGTTGGGCAATTCTCAAATTCGTAAAAAGGCTTTTTATACTGGCGCACAGTGTTATATTACACTGTGCAACATTTTTGAAGTCATTTCAAAATAACCATATACGGACACCGCTACATGATAAAAGACCAAAAAAAAAAGACCCGTGTTTTTTCTTTCCCCAAAGTCATGCACTTTTTTTATGGGCCCCCAGAGATTTGAGGCCTCGGTGTAATTTTTGGAAAAAAGTGATCATGTTCTCAGGCTCATATCTTGCAAACCGTTCGGAATTTTGATTTACTCTCTGAGGCAAAGTTCTAGCTCTTGTCATAAAGAACAAAAATTGTGAACATATAAAATCAAAAAAACTTCATCTTCAAGGTCAAAATCGCAAAAAACTTTTTGAAATGACTTCAAAAATGTTGCACAGTGAAAGGAAAAAAATCTAATTTTTGGAAAATTTTTCACTTTTGCGGCTACCTAAGCGCTACCTAAACGGTGTTAAGAATAATTCCTAGGAAGTTCATATGTTCTAGAAAGTTGTTTATTGAGATCTTAGGTACATTTTTGTAGTTGATTGTTTCCCTGAATTTTCAGCGGTTTGCTACCTATGGACCTGAACAGGGGAAAAAAGGTTAAAAAAAAATCGAATTTTTTAAGTTTTTTGCGATTTTGACCTTGAAGATGAAGTTTTTTTGATTTTATATGTTCACAATTTTTGTTCTTTATGACAAGAGCTAGAACTTTGCCTCAGAGAGTAAATCAAAATTCGGAACGGTTTGCAAGATATGAGCCTGAGAATATGATCAATTTTTTCCAAAAATTACACTGAGGCCTCAAATCTCTGGGGGCCCATAAAAAAAAAGTGCATGACTTTGGGGGAAAAAAAAAACACGGGTCTTTTTTTTGGTCTTTTATCATGTAGCGGTGTCCGTATATGGTTATTTTTTTTTCGTGTTGCACTGTGTTATTAAATGGAATTTTAAATTAAAAATATTTTTTGCGAAGTCTCCAAAATTCCTTGAAAAATATTGTGGCTACTCAGTTTATTATTCACTGGTCGTATTTTCACTCAAAATGGATTTTTCTAAAAAATAAATAAAATTTTTGGGATTTAATTTCCCCGTTTTAGTAATTGTGGTATTTTTTATATGAGTTTGATTGAACAAAAGTTCATATCTGCTAATAATATTTTTTCCTTCTGATCCACGATCAAAATAAAAAATAACGGCAAAAATTTCTGAAAAATACAATTTTTGGCATTTTATTTTCTCTCCCGTTTTAGTAATCAGGTTTCAGCTCCACGTTCGAAATGAAGGAATGCCGGTAATTTTTCTAAAAAGTCACATTTTTAGGATTTATTTTCCCCGAAACGGAACTCAACCAAGTTTTGCAAGTTTTGGTCATTCCACTATAAATCCTTCAAATTCAATTTAATTTGAACAGAAAAACTTTCTAAATTTTATAAAAACACATAAAAACGTTAAATAAATCATTACGATCATTTTAGTAAAAATCCCAAATTTTGGAATAAATTTTCCCCACTTTAGGAATTCCCACTATTTTTCGGGAAAAATGCAAAAAACGCCAAATAAAGGAATTGTGGACCATTTTAGTAAAAATCCCACATTTTGGAACAAATTTTCCCCACTTTAGGAATTCCCACTATTTTTCGGGAAAAATGCAAAAAACGCCAAATAAAGGAATTGTGGACCATTTTAGTTAAAATCCAAAATTTTGTAACCAATTTTTCCCCCACTTTGAGAATCCCGGCAAAAATTTGTTTTCTTCTGATCCATGATCTGAAAGAAGGAATGAGGGAAATATTTCTAAAAAATGGGAATTATGGAATTGTGGGATTTTTTCCATGAGGTTTCTCAACAGCCCATGGCTGCTAATAATATTATTTTTTCTTCTGATCCCTAATCAAAATAAAGAAATGAAGTTCATTTTTCTAAAAATCATTTTTTTGCCCCATTTTAAGAATTGTGAGATATTTATATTTGTGCAACTGGCACAGCAAAAATGTCAAAACCTTCCTGAGCCTAGCTGCCTCGCAAACTTCCTCTATGAGTTGATTCTGACCTCTCTAAAAATTCTACCCTTGCATTACCAGGGAAGTGGGCATCATCAGTGATTTCTCACTAGAAGATGTCCACTCAACATTCTCCTATTGGAGGTAGACATATCTACAAGTAGTATATGACAGAATCTTCATGAGCTTCGCTGCCTCACAAACTTCCTCAATCTCGCCTAAATAATTAATGAATTCATGTGAGGTGATTTTGATTTCTCTCGGGATTCTGAACTAAACCAGGAGGTCTCTTTAAATTAGTATATTCTAATATCCCATCAGAGCTGTTTATCTAAGACTTATTTTGTATTATTTTTTAAGAAATTTATCTTAATGCTGGTCAATCACCATGGACTCGACATTCTTCTCTCTTATTTATTATTTTCCAAAAAAATCCATGGCATTGGAATATTACCCAAGTATTTTGTTTTCAAATATGCAAAACAAATAATTACAGTCATCTAATGGCGCACACTGGTTCAGCTTCATACGATTGGTGGCATTAAATATAAGGAAACATCGTAGAGCTTTGAATTTTGGTATAGGCTAATATTTCGTTATTATAAAAAAATGCTGAAAATTTGAAAAAAATCGGAGCACAACCACGCCTACTTCCCATATAACACAAAAGTTAAAAATCATTGTAGAGTCATAATTTTTGGCTCATTGCAAAAGTGTGTTTTTTATTTGATAAAAAATATATACAAATAAAGTGCAGCAACAGTCATGCCCATATTAAATATAAATATCTGTAAATAAATGAAAAATAAATAATAAAAAATTTATAACAAAGTAATTCGTGTACCTTTATTAACATAACAAATTTTTTACTTCATCAGAAAATTCCAATATATCCTTCTTGGGCTGGTTACGATATGAATTTATGTATGGATCTGAAGATGCTAAAAACATATGCATTACATCTTCATTTGTTGATATGCGATCCGTTTTTCTGGAGTGGTTTAGACGATAACTTCTGTAATCTTTATTACGAGCTTCCTGAGCTTCCTCCGACAACATGCCAAGTGGCAATATTGCTGCCGACACAATTTCACTCCCATGAATTAGCACTTTGTGTGCAGTAATAGGCATATAGTACCAGCTGTAGAGTTCTATATATCGTTCTGCAGTGGCCAAACAATAAACTTTAAATTTATCCGTATCTATTTCAAAATTACTATTTATTACAGTTAAAATTGTACTAAAGCGATGAATTAAATTTTCATCAACACCAAGAACATCTGCCGTCAAGGAAGGATTTGCAAAAAAACGTCGAGAAGTATTGCCAGTGTTCGATGAGCCCATTTCATTTTCTACCCTTTCAACTTCTTCAGAAATTACATTTGCTGTTTCTTTTACAAATTGAAATTTTATTGGCCTACATAAAGCTGTTGATGATGGCCTTGGGTTTCGCCAGTAATCAGATGTACCATCAATACATTTCAAATTAAGAGGAACAAGACTTGTCAAAAATATATTTTTGTCATTTAAATTGGGATCATTGAATTTTTGGTGGTATTCGCTATGACCCGAAGATCCATCACAACCCCATTTAGAAACATGTTGTAGTTGGCTTGGAAGTACATCCGTTTCAGCTTTCGTTTTCGCCTTCAATATTCTGGATACAGTATGATCTAGTAATTCTTGCATACTGACTTTACTATAGTTCTCCTGTACTTCCAAATTTTTAGGATAACATTCTTTTTTAGCACTAAGAACTTGATGGTATGAGGGGAAAATATCACATCCAATTTCTTTGGCACTCCATCTTAATATTTGATACTGTTGTTTTGATAAACAAGCATCAATAATAAGGCTTAGTGCTTTTCTCGACTAAACATTTTCGACGTTTGTTCATCCTTATTTATTTTTTATTTCAGCTGATGCAATAAGTTCTGCCGAATTACTATCACATAGCTGCTGTACTTTAATCCTTTTAGCACGAGTTTGGCAAAGTTCAAAGGTTTTAGAAGGCCGACCACGTTTGACTTCATGGGAACACGTAGGTTTTTCATACTCTGAAAAATCTTCACCAAAACAGTACATATTTTCCAACCAAACTTCATTTTGTTCAACAAATCTGTCTTTCATACGTTTTGCATTGACCCACTTAGTTTTCAGTTTTGGTAAAAATTGTTTACTTAAAAATGTTTTAAATTTATCTAACTCAATAATTGACAAATTTTTATTATTTGTTGAAATAATATCACAAACTACATTAATGTCCTTATCACAATCTAATAAAAGATCAGAAATTTCATAATAAGATATCTGAAGATTATCCATTTTTAATAATTTTTATTTCTATTTTTCACTTCTAAGACAATAATCGAATTAGCTTTATTCATCTAAACACAACTAATAAACAAAACACCTGTCAACTTCATTTGAAAATCAAAAAGCTAACTACAAAAACAATGCAACAAACAGTCACAGCTGATGCGAAAAAAATGGGAAGAAATGCAAATTTGTAAACCTCATGATCATGATAGACAACTGTTTTACTATTTTTTTTCATATTTTATGTTTACGCAAATGTCAATTCAGTGCATTTTGTTTTGTTTTCTTTTTGTACCACCATTGCATTGTTGCTACAAAAGATGACCGAAAGTCAATTTTCAAAAATGCTTCTGCCTGACTTATAGTGTCATGGTAAACATGTGTGTTGTTGTTGCCTTTTGTAATCGCAACTGTTGCCTTTTGTGTGTTTTTTTACAACAAAAAAAACGAAACAACAAAGCAAGCAAGCAAACAAAAAAAAAAAACAAAAACAAACAATGATGCACAATAACGCGTTTATGAAGGCAATTTTTCCTTACTTTTTTTAGTTTTTTATACCGGAATTGCTTAGGGGCAAAAACGGGCAGCTGAATTTTTTATGAATCGTTAGGTGAGATTACAAGCTTTAATTTGATATAAGTCTCGAGCTAGAGCACGTTGGAGATCAAAAGATGCAATCGATAGAAGTTTGAGAAAATAAATATTTTTGCACAATTTATAGTAGTAAATACAAAAAAAAAAATTGAGCTTCGAAATTTTTTTTCTTTTTGAATATACATTTCTTATTACATCTAATTTCAGAAAAAAATAATTCTAGTTTCATTACAAGAGTATATCTGAAGCAAGAAGTGATAGAAGGTAGCACATATAATACGATAATTTCAAATGCATTCATTTTGGTCAACTTTGAATGCCTCTGGACAAAAAAGTAATAAAGATATCGACCTAAAATTTTTGGTTCATGCTAGTAAGATTGTTTTCTACAAACTATGAAAAAATTAGGTAGATCTGAGTACATGAAAAAAATGAATTAATGCCGCTCTTGAACCAGTGTGTGGCGCACTCACAGCTCCACAACTGCAACAGGACGACGTGAGGTCATTGCTGGGGAAAATCAGAGTCGGATGCCAGCAACATTTCTGCTTCAACGATTCTCCGCACAGACGTGAAATGGCAACAACACTAACAACATAACAAAATTGTGGCACAAAGCAAACGTGCACTTGGGCAATTCTTTGTGGGTCATAACGGCAACAGCACAACTGTGTTGCCACCGATGTGGAAGAAGACTACCGACAACTACCGAATTTCCAGACGGGGGTCTGAAGGCAAATGTGAGAAGTGTGAAGCAATTCTACACCCTCCCAGTATGCGTAACGGCTGGGGATTATGAAGGGGAGAGGAGGTCTCACAGTTGAATGCAACAATTTGCTTTAAATGCATTTATAATTGCTGTTGCCGTGGTTGTTGTTGTTGCTGCTGCTGCCATGGCTGCTGTTGCTATTATGCAGGCTGTTGTTGTTGGCTCCAAAGCACAGCCAAGTATGATTAATTTTCCAAAGAAATGTTGATTTATTGATTTGAACTTTGTTTCATTGAATTAATAATTATACGGAGTGCCAGCACAAATGCATATTTAATTGAGTGGGGAGCAGAATAGCTCCGGATTGCAGTGCATTCATGACCACATGCCCAAGATGATAAATGTTGGTGGCTATACTTTTGGGCAAGTTCCAAGATTTGGGGCACGAAACCTATTGTGACAATTGATTGAAGAGATTAAAGGCAGGCGCTCGGAAAATATTTAAATAAAAAAATTTCCCCACATAATGACCGGCCTGAAAGATTTAATGGCTTTTGACTGACTGACTTGCTCAGCAATCCAACAAACCTCGCTGCTCCGCCACACTCACATTAACCCCATTTTAGCTCTGGGAAAATATCCTCGTAATTATTCGTTGCTTTTTTGGTTTTGTCACAAAATCACTCTTAACATTCATCAAACCTCAAACCTCCAACAGGACGGACGCATTAGGCTATGGCCGGTCTGCTGCCAGTCATTTCCGTCGTCCGGAACATTTGAACAAATTTATTATATTGCTTTCGGCTACACCTCCTACTACTCGCCCTCCACCTTCTCCGACACGAAAGCAGCAGCATGAATGTGCAGTGGGTAATTAAAATTAATTACTATTTGTGGTGTTTCACTAGCAAATTTTTGCTCACTTCACACTTGGAAAGATTCACGAAAAACCAACCATCTCACTCCATCATGGGGCGCCCAGGAGCAGTGAGGTGGAGGATGGCGGGACATGTAAATAAATAAACTGAAGCAACAACAAATTAATTGTCGAGTGCAAAGCAATTAAAGTAAATTTACCATTCTTTACGTTCGTGCAAAAACAAATGAAACGACAACAACAGAAAACAACGCAATCAATAGAAGCGGCTGCTTACAACAACAGTACCTGGCGAAGGAATTAGTGTGCCTCAAGCCAAATGAGTAAATGGAGAAATGATTAAATGCAATTTATCCATTTTCGATAATTATTTAAATGGATGAATAGATGAATAGATGAATAGATGAATAGATTAATAGATTAATAGATGAATAGATTAATAGATGAATAGATGAATAGATGAATAGATGAATAGATGAATAGATGAATAGATGAATAGATGAATAGATGAATAGATGAATAGATGAATAGATGAATAGATGAATAGATGAATAGATGAATAGATGAATAGATGAATAGATGAATAGATGAATAGATGAATAGATGAATAGATGAATAGATGAATAGATGAATAGATGAATAGATGAATAGATGAATAGATGAATAGATGAATAGATGAATAGATGAATAGATGAATAGATGAATAGATGAATAGATGAATAGATGAATAGATGAATAGATGAATAGATGAATAGATGAATAGATGAATAGATGAATAGATGAATAGATGAATAGATGAATAGATGAATAGATGAATAGATGAATAGATGAATAGATGAATAGATGAATAGATGAATAGATGAATAGATGAATAGATGAATAGATGAATAGATGAATAGATGAATAGATGAATAGATGAATAGATGAATAGATGAATAGATGAATAGATGAATAGATGAATAGATGAATAGATGAATAGATGAATAGATGAATAGATGAATAGATGAATAGATGAATAGATGAATAGATGAATAGATGAATAGATGAATAGATGAATAGATGAATAGATGAATAGATGAATAGATGAATAGATGAATAGATGAATAGATGAATAGATGAATAGATGAATAGATGAATAGATGAATAGATGAATAGATGAATAGATGAATAGATGAATAGATGAATAGATGAATAGATGAATAGATGAATAGATGAATAGATGAATAGATGAATAGATGAATAGATGAATAGATGAATAGATGAATAGATGAATAGATGAATAGATGAATAGATGAATAGATGAATAGATGAATAGATGAATAGATGAATAGATGAATAGATGAATAGATGAATAGATGAATAGATGAATAGATGAATAGATGAATAGATGAATAGATGAATAGATGAATAGATGAATAGATGAATAGATGAATAGATGAATAGATGAATAGATGAATAGATGAATAGATGAATAGATGAATAGATGAATAGATGAATAGATGAATAGATGAATAGATGAATAGATGAATAGATGAATAGATGAATAGATGAATAGATGAATAGATGAATAGATGAATAGATGAATAGATGAATAGATGAATAGATGAATAGATGAATAGATGAATAGATGAATAGATGAATAGATGAATAGATGAATAGATGAATAGATGAATAGATGAATAGATGAATAGATGAATAGATGAATAGATGAATAGATGAATAGATGAATAGATGAATAGATGAATAGATGAATAGATGAATAGATGAATAGATGAATAGATGAATAGGTGAATAGATGAATAGATGAATAGATGAATAGATGAATAGATGAATAGATGAATAGATGAATAGATGAATAGATGAATAGATGAATAGATGAATAGATGAATAGATGAATAGAGGAATATATGAATAGATGAATAGATGAATAGAGGAATAGATGAATAGATGAATAGATGAATAGATGAATAGATGAATAGATGAATAGATGAATAGATGAATAGATGAATAGATGAATAGATGAATAGATGAATAGATGAATAGATGAATAGATGAATAGATGAATAGATGAATAGATGAATAGATGAATAGATGAATAGATGAATAGATGAATAGATGAATAGATGAATAGATGAATAGATGAATAGATGAATAGATGAATAGATGAATAGATGAATAGATGAATAGATGAATAGATGAATAGATGAATAGATGAATAGATGAATAGATGAATAGATGAATAGATGAATAGATGAATAGATGAATAGATGAATAGATGAATAGATGAATAGATGAATAGATGAATAGATGAATAGATGAATAGATGAATAGATGAATAGATGAATAGATGAATAGATGAATAGATGAATAGATGAATAGATGAATTATTAATTAATTTATCACAGTTTTTTAATAAGTGACTATTTTGGCGCTGTTATAATTTCTAATGCCGGATGCTGTCCAAGAATCTATCAAGATACACATGTGTATCGTATCTATTATTTAAGATCTTATGAACAATAGGCAGCGCAAAAACATTAGGGGAGAAACAAATGCACATCTTGGGGGAAAACATTCAAGTGTGGAGTGATGCAAGACTAGTGATGCTAAACTCAGCCGGTTTGTGGATTTTACGAAATTGATATTTAAAAAACTTGAATCTTCTGAAAAAAAACTCTGTAGAAATGGTTTAAAATTTCCTTTCTTCTTCTTCCAGTGGATGATTAGATTTTCTCCAATTAAACAACGACTCGAGAATATTTCTTTGGAAGAATAAAAAATGGTCTTTCGGGGTTTTGTATGTCCTGTTTGATCATTATCAATGATAACATGTGAGGTTGAAAGTAGTATAACAGAAATTGGCCGTTCGGAGCCGGATCTCAACACGGAGATAGATAATCTCCTCCTCGGTAATGTTTGTGGAATTAGTTTCATAATTAGGACCACAATTGTGTTTGATATTATTTTAATTTTCTTACAAACCGGTTTTAGCGGTTTTCTACATCTCTAAAGTATTAACAGCAAGAGCCGAAAAAACAAAAGAAGCGGCTGCTTGTTGGTGCTGCTGTGGAACTTAAAGTAAATTGTTTTCGAAGGCATCGTTTTTGTTTGTTCCTCCCCCAGCTATTGTCTCAGCTTTTCGCCGTAGCCCTCTTCATCCTCTTCTCTGTTCACCTCTCCTCTACTTTCCGCGTCCTCATTGTTTGTTGAACCTATTCAAGCATTCAATAGATCGATGGTCGTCATCAATCATCCATTGATTTTGATAGAAAATAGATTTTCCGTAGGATTCTTTGGATTTTTTCATTCATGTTGTTGTTGTTGTCATGGCATTTGATCCAACCATCCATCCAAGCATCCATTATAACCTTCGAGTGAATCACGTTAAGTGATGGTACTTAGTTAACACCATCGTCAGTCTTAATAGTAACACTGTTGTCGTTGTCGATATCGGTGTTGTTGGCGTTGTAATTTTGATTGTGTTTATCCATGGGGGGTAATATTAGTGGCAATCGCTACACTGGGAATTATGGGCATTATTAGTTAAAGCTGGATTTTGCACATTCTTATGATGAATCTGCATTGGAAACCTTGCTATCCTTACACCTTAAGTATAGGATGTGAGCAGAAATATTATTTAGAACCTAACGAGGAACATTTTTATGAAACATGTTAACCCTCAAACTTCTCAACGAAGTGGTCTTTTTGCTCCCTTTGGTGCAAAAGTGTAAAAACACGTTTAAATCAGGGGTTTAACGTATCACAATGTTTTATATAGAAAACTTTCTGATCCTCCCATTTTAAGTATAGGATGTTTTTAGCAATATTACTTAAAACACGATAAGGAACATTTTTGTGGAACATTTTAACTCTCTAACTCCTCAATAAAGGGGTATTTTTGGTCCCTTATGTGCAAACCTCCAAAACAGGAGTTTAACGGGTCAAAATGTTCGACATAGGAAACCTAGTGATCCTTACATCTTACATATTGGACATTTTCAGCAATATTACTTAGAACACTACGAGGAACATTTTTGTAGAACATTTTAACCCTCTAGCTCTTCATTACATGAGTGTTCTGGTCCCTTTTGTGCAAAAGATTAAGAACATCATAAAACAGGATTTAAACGAGTCAAAATGTTCGATATAGTAAACCTTGTGATCTTTACATTTTAAGTATAGGTTGTGTTCTGCTATTCTACTTATAAAACTACGAGGAACATTTTTTTGGAACATCTTAACCCTCTAACTCGTCAATATAAAAGACTTTTGGACAGTTTTGTGCAAAAGCGTAAAACATCCCTAAATCAATCATTTAAAGAGTCAAAATGTTCGGTATAGAAAACCTTGTGATCCTTACAATTTAAGTATAGAATGTGTTCAGCAATATTAATTAAAACACTACGAGGAACATTTTTGTAGAACATCTTAACCTTCTAGCTGGTCAATATAGAGGTCTTTTTGGTCACTTTTTTGCAAAAGGGTAAAACATCCCTAAATCAGGTGTTTAATTGGTCAAAATGTTTGATATGGAAACCTTGTGATCCTTACAATTTAAGTATAGAATGTGTTCAGCAATATTATGTAGAACACTACGAGGAACATTTCTGTAGAACATCTCAACCCTTTAACTCGTCAATATAAAGGTCTTTTTGGTCCCTTTTGTAGTAAAGAGTACATACATCACTAAAAGATTTGTTTAACGGGTCAAAATGTTTGATATATGAAACCTTGTGATCCTTACATTTTAAGTATAGGATGTGTTCACCAATCTTACTTTAAACACTACGAGGAACATTTTTGCGGACTATTTTAAGCCTCCAACTCGTCAATATGGGAGTCTTTTTGGTCCATTTTGTAGAAAAGGGTAAAAAGCACCCTTCAAATAGGGGTTTAAGGGTGCAAAATGTTCCAAATATAAAATATATGCCATAAAATTTTACTATAAGTCTCAGAATACACCAAAACTCAACTTAAATGCCAGAAATAAATCAAAACTTAAAAATCATTTTAGGGTGAATATTTCACCCTTTGGCAGATTCTTATGATGAATCGTGATAAGAAACTTTGTGATCCTTACATTTTAAGTATATAATGTGTTCAGCAATATTACTTAGAACACTACGAGGAATATTTTTGTGGAACATTTTAACCCTCTAACTTTTCAATATAGGGGTCTTTTTGGTCCCTTTTGTGAAAATGTGTAAAAACACCCCTAAAACATGGGTTTTAGGGAATTGCTGCTAAACTGACCCACAAAACTGAATTTTAGGGGGTTAGTGTGAAGGGAAAAAATATTCTACAATTTACTGAAAATAAATAAAAAAAATCCAATTTTTGTCAATGCACAAAAATAATAAACAAATTTTTAAAATCCCCCCAGCCATTGTTGCCTGGCATTTATCTGGCCATAATGTTGTGTTCGCAGCAATGTCTAAAAGTGGAGCCGAATCGTTTCAAGTGTATTATCTGCTCTGGCGGGGGAACTGAGTTTAGGAATTCTTTGTTATCCCGGAAGGAACATTAATACGAATATGTGGGTGGGTGGTTGTGTGTGTGTGTGTATCAAGTTAATCATTATTATGAATGAATGGTTCGGGGCTTCATTCAGCTTCATTGCCTTTCTTAAAAATTGCCATTTTTGCGATACTTATACACAGACACACACACATTCTCGTTTAGCCATACTTGACAAGAAAAAAACACTCACAAATATCCGCACACACACATCCACGCTTAAATGATTATATTCTCCCTTTAACCCCAAAAAAACATTTTAAAGTGCGCCTTTTTTCTGTTCTGTGTGTGTGTTGGAACATCCTTACGATTTCGTTGGCTGGCAAATTTAATGGTTATTGGTAATGGTAATAGCTGGTAATTCTATTTTGTGAACCTTTATTTATTTCGTTAGATACGAGCACAGGCACAAGTACCAACCACCTCGAGTAAGTATTTTAGCGAGAATGTAATGTAATATAATACGCTTCGTTTGCTTGCTTTCAATGACGCTGTTGAGGAATTTTATTGTTGTTCTTTTCGTTTTTTTTTTCTTTCTGGAAATCACAGGAAGCAGCGTATTTTGTTAATATTTTGTAAATTGTTTCCTTCATTTGATTTTTTTCGTAGAAATGTTAATGTGAAATTAATGGGAATGGGGGGGACATTCCAGCGAAATGGTTGCGATTGAAATTCAAATAAAAATGCCATGCGGAAATGTTAATATATGGCTAACAAATGCTGGAAAATTTTATATACATTGTATAGTTATATACAATATTAATAAAATTTATAATTATATTAAATAAAATATGAAATGAATTAACTAAAATATTATTTAAATTAATTAAAATATTGAATGAATTAATTAAAATACAGGGTGGCGCAGAATGAGCTATATGGTTTAAATGCTTTATAACTTTTTTATTTATGCGATTATTATATATTTTTTAAATACAGTTATTAATGAGGATTTTTTGTAAATAACCTTGAAAATGATATCCTGAAAGTGATGTCCATTTTCTACTCGCACGTACATGCTCTTTTTAGCATATTTTTCATAACAGATTTTGCACATTCTTATTATGAATCTGCATTGGAAACCTTGCTATCCTTACACTTTAAGTATAGGATGTAATCAGTAATATTATTTAGAACCTAACGAGGAACATTATTATGAAACATGTTAACCCTCAAACTTCTCAACGAAGTGGTCTTTTTGCTCCCTTTTGTGCAAAAGTGTAAAAACACGTTTAAATCAGCGGTTTAACGTATCAAAATGTTTTATATAGGAAACTTTCTGATCCTTCCATTTTTAGTATAGGTTGTTTTTAGCACTATTACTTATAACACGATAAGGAACATTTTTGTGGAATATTTTAACTCTCTAACTCCTCAATAAAGGGGTCTTTTTGGTCCCTTATGTGCAAACCCCCAAAACAGGAGTTTAACGGGTCAAAATGTTCGACATAGAAAACCTAGTGATCCTTACATCTTACATATTGGACATTTTCAGCAATATTACTTAGAACACTACGAGGAACATTTTTGTAGAACATTTTAACCCTCTAGCTCTTCATTACATGGGTGTTATGGTCCCTTTTGTGCAATAGATGAACAAAATGATATCCTGAAAGTGATGTCCATTTTCTACTTCGCACATACGTGCTCTTTTTAGCATATTTTTCATAACAGAGATTGAGACACCACTTTAATTTTCAAAAAAAAATATTACAATTATCCTTTCGTAGGATACACCGCACCAAACAGTACACTTAAGTGGGCGTGATTGTCGCTGATGAACTGCTCTGGATTTCCCTAGCCCAAATCCTGCTGTTTTGCTTGTTGACTTACCCATTGGCTTCATTGCTCATTACCAAATTGTGACTGTTGGTATGAAAACTAAAATTCAATTATTTTATATATCGATCGTGTAATGATTCATAATTAATTCCCCCCCAAAAAAAACAAAGAAAGAAAAATAATTAAAAAAGTTATAAATAATTCGAACCATATAGCTCATTCTGCGCCACCCTGTATTAATTGAAAGATATTAATTGAATTGAATTAATAATATAATTTTTAATTGAATTATTAAAACATTAATAAAACATCTTTATGGGCTCAAAATTAAACACTTTTTTCAGTTACCGTTTGTTTTTGTAATAAATAGAATAAAAATTAAAATATTAATTAAATTAATTAAAATATTAATTGAATTAATTAATATATTAATTACAATATTTATTGAATTTATCCAAATATTAATAAATTTGATTAATATATTAATAAAAAATAAACGGAATTAACTAAAATATTATTTAAATTAATATCAATCAATCAATTAATTCAATTAAAATGTTAAGTGAATTAATTAAAATATTAATAATTACGATATTAATTGAATTGTATTTATATATATATTTTTTTTTTGATAGAATTATTTTCATTTAATGGGGCTCAAAAATAAATACTTTTTTCGGTTTCCTTTGTTTCTGATTTAAATAATATATTAACTGAATTAATTCAAATATCAATTAAAATATTAATGACCTAATTAAAATATTAATGTAATTAACTGAAATATTAATTCAATTATTAAAGTATTACTTAACCCTTTCATGCCCAATGTAGCCTATAGGCGAATTAGTCCTATAAAATCTTTAAAATCACATATTTTGCAAAATTAATCATTTTTATTTTTGTTTACATATTTAACAAGGAATATTTAAAAGGGAGCCAACAAATTCGGTAACTTGGGTTTGCGTAGGAAGGTGAAAACAAAAGTGAAGTCTCAAATTTCAATTGGTTGAGTTTCTTGTAATTCAAAATTGTTTAGAAATTCTTCTTATTTTTATTGGATTTCTTCGAGTACAAGAAAAACTGTCTTTTTATTCGAAGAGAAGATTTTTAAAATGAAGAAAACATTTAAAAATATTTTTTTGTTTAAACGATATCTGCAGTATAATGATTTTAAGAAACATCCTGTTACTCATCTCCTGTATGAATTAGATCCCCAAAACTCTATAGAAATCATATTTAGACCCATACCTCATCAAAAAGCATAGTAAGTTTTATATATTTATTAAAAAGAAAATGAGAGGGTTAAATTAATGGAAGATTAAAATATCAATTAAAAAAAAAATAATTGAATAACTGAAAATAGTAATTGAGTTAATTAATATATTAATTAAAATATTAATTGAATTAATTAATATATTTATTGAATGCAAAAAATGAATGAATGAAATGAATTAATATATATATAATTATTTATTATTATTTACTTATTTTAATTGAAGTGATTAAAACATTTAATAAGCATTTTTATGGGCTCAAAAATTTAGTTTAATACATTTAAATAATACATTCATTGAATTAATTAAAATATTAATTAAAGCAGCCAAGTAATAAATGTCACCATGCCATTTGTAAATAAATTTGCATTCTATTAAATATAGATGCAAAATGGTCTTGAGCCAGGACAATATCCCAGTTCAAATCAAATATTGATTACAGACCAAAAAAAAAATCCAAACGAAAAAAATTAAAAAAAAAGTATTTTTTTTTTCGCTCGTTTTTATTTTGCTCTATAATCAATATTTGATTTGAACTGGAATATTGTCCTGGCTCAAAACCATTTTGGATCTATATTTTATAGAATGCAAATTTATTTACAAATTTATTATTTACTTGGCTGCACACTATCATGACTTCTGGCCCGTGAAAGCCTTCGTCAGGTGGCTTCGCAGCGATTTTTCAACAACATGCCCGGACTCTTTAAATAAATGATTCTCACAAACGAATTAAAAGATTATTTGAATTAATTAATATAATAATTAGGTATTCAATTAATAAAAAAATATTAATTAAATATATATTCAAATATTTAATTCGATTAAAATATTAATTAAGAAAAAATAATTTAGTTAATTAAAATATTAATTAAAATTTTAATTGTAATATTAATTGAAACTAAAATATTATTTGTATTAATAAAAACAGTAATTAAATTTGTTGAAGATTAAAATATTATAATAATTAAGAAATAAATAATATTAATTAAAAAATTAATTGGCTCAATTAATATATTAATTGAATTAATTAATATATTGATTAAAATATTAATTGAATTAATTTATATATTAATTAAATGAAAAAATAAAATAAAAATGTCAATTGAATAAATTAAAATATTATATGAGTTAATTAAATATTAATTAAATTAATTAAAATATTAATTAAGTATGGTTTTTAATTGGGATATATAATTTCTTAATTGAAATTCGGTTAAGTGAAGTGCACACCGAATTTCACGATTCAGCAACACTGGTCGGTACCATTTTTATCGCTTTTTACCCCGTTTTCTCGCTAAAAATTCGAGTTTTAAAATATCTTTTCATATTTAGCTTCTACGTAGTCTGACGGTCGTAAACACAGAATTTCACGATTCTAGATACCAGATTTATCTGGGTACCATTTGTATCCCTTTTCCCGCTTCTTTCTGCCACACATTGATCGTTACAATTTTTTCCCTTTTGTCCCGTTTCCTCTCTAAAAGTACGAATTTTTGAAATTATTTTCATATTGAGCTTCTACGTTGTCAGCTGGCCTTAAACACCGATTTTTTACGATTCTAGCTACCAGACTTTTATGCCTTTAGTGCCGCTTCTCCCTTCAAATAAAAAATTTTGAAAAAGTACTTTGTGCCGCTTTTCTACACTAAGGGGAAATCACAATCCCGAATTCATGATTCTAACTACAGCCATTTGATCTGGACGGCGGCTCCATTTTTATCCCTTTTTGCCACCTTCGATTTTTCTTGCATGTTCCTCTACATTAGTATCTTATCTACAGACGCGTTGCGCCATAAAATTTTTACACGAACCATGCCTTAAGGGAAACAAGGATATTTCTGAAATTCTTTCCTTCGCCGATAGTCTTTGAGTCACATACCTCAAGGATTTCGCCACATTCTCGTGGAGTTCAATTAAGCCTCCTTTTCTCTTTGTCTTAAAATAATTAAAAGCAAATCAATTTCAATTTGAAACAAATAAAAGGAAACAAGAACAAGTTCTAGGTAGAAACTTTTGTCTTATTGTATTCTGCCTGCTGCTGCTCAATATGAAAAGGATATTTTTGTGCTGCTACAAGAATAGAGGGTGATGTGTGGAAGATGCGGCATCATCATCAGCAGCTCAGCAGTAGGAGCGACGCTAGAGGAAGCTGGGAGGAAGTAAGTGAAAGATAATTTTAGTGGCTTACTGAACTTTACACCTCGTTCAATAACAATTTTCTAAGAAACACCAACCAAGTAACGCATGAGTGAAGAGAGACTCCTTCATAAATGTTTCATAGAGATAACCCAGTGAAGAAAGCAAGTGACATACCTTTGGCTAAGTCAAATGACAATCTAAAGTGTATCTCAAAATTCATGCAATATATTTGGCCATTTTAGTTTGAGGAAAACCTTATTTTGTAGAAAGTTTAAATATAATGTTTCACTTCTTTCGAATCTTATTATGTAAAACGGTCAGCAGACGTGTGAAATGTCTCAAACGAAGTAGAAATTGTTGATACGGATTTGCTCCAAACCTACTATGGATCTTCATTTACGACTTCCTTTACACTTTTTGGACCTATAAAATGGTATATACACGGAAAAAATAATTGGGAAAAAATAATTAGAATGATACAAAATATTAATTAATTAAATATAAACTGCAGTAAATAAGACATTAATTATACTAATTAATATATTAATTAAAATAACTAAACTCCTAATTAAATTAATTAATATATTAATTAAATTATTTAAAAGAATGAATCGATTACAATTGAATAAACAATTGATTTCATAAAAAATTAATTAAAAAATATTTTATTGATTAAAATATTAATCAAAATAAAATTTAATAAAATTAAACTAGTTGTGATTGAACAATTTAAAATAAATTAAACAAATTTTTGAATTAATTAAATTTTTAACTAAGTATATATAAAATATTAGTTAAATTAATTAATATATTAATTTAAATATTAATTAAATTAATTAAAGTATTAATTGAATTAAATACAAAATACTTGATTTAATTAAAAGTTTACTTAAATCAATTAAACAATTAATTGAACTGATTAAAATATTAATCAAATTAATTAAAAATTTTAATAAAATTAATTAAACTAATTAAAAATTAATTGAACAAGTTAAAAAAATAAAGAAATAATTGAACTAATTAAAATATTATTGAATATATACTAATTAATATAGTACTTTAGTTAACTAAATTTTTAATTAAATATATAAAATAAATTGACTAAAATAATTAACTCAATTAATAAAAAAAATAAAAAATAATTGATTTTATTCAGATTTTAATTAAATTAATTAAAAAGGAATTGAACTGACTGAAATATTAATCAAATTAATAAAAAATTTAATAAAATTAAATTAAATAAAATATAAAAAACATAATTGAAAAAGTTAAATTAAATCGAACAAATAAATTAATTAATTCAAATATTAATTGAAATTTTTAATATAATAATCATTGAAGCCCTATAACTATATTAATTAAATTGAATTAATTAAAGTTTTAACTTAATTAACTAAAATATTAATTGAAATAAAATTTTAATTAAATTAATTAAAAAATTAATTGATCTGATTAAAATATTAATCAAATCAATCATAACATTAATGGAATTAGTTAATATATTAATTGAAATTTTAATAAAATTGATAAAAAATAATCGATTTAATTAAAATTATAATTTAACTAATTTAAAAATTGATTGAACTGGTTAAATTATTAATTAAATTAGTTAGTATATTATTTGAATTATTTAGAATAATTGAATAATTTTATTTTTAATTAACTTCATTAATATTTTAATTCACTCAATTATTTTTTAATTAATTCAATTGAATTTTTAATTATTGCAATTGATGTTTTAATCCTATATTAATTAAATTGAATTAATTAAAGTTTTAACTTAATTAACTAAAATATTAATTGAAATAAAATTTTAATTAAATTAATTAAAAAATTAATTGATCTGATTAAAATATTAATCAAATCAATCATAACATTAATGGAATTAGTTAATATATTAATTGAAATTTTAATAAAATTGATAAAAAATAATCGATTTAATTAAAATTATAATTTAACTAATTTAAAAATTGATTGAACTGGTTAAATTATTAATTAAATTAGTTAGTATATTATTTGAATTATTTAAAGTAATAATCGAGCATCTGTACTTTTTAATTGAAAATCTAAAATCTTATCTAAATTAATTAATATATAAATTAAAATAAATGAATAGATTAAAATATTAATTGTATTTTTTAAATTATTATTTAAAATATGAATTGCATTAATTAAAACATTAATTATAGTAATTAATTTAATTAACTAAACTATTAATTAAATTAATTAATATATTAATTGAAATATTAGCTAAATTAACAAGAATTTTAATTGAATTTATTAAAAAATAATTGATTTAATTAAAATTTTAATAAAATTAATTGAACTGATGAAAATATTACTCAAATTAAACATAACATATATTAATTGAATTAATTAAAATTATAATAAAATTAATTAAAAACTTATTTGAACTGATAAAATATTAATCAAATTAGTTAATATATAAATTGCATTATTTACAATAATAATAGAGCATCTGTACTTTTTAACTGAAATTCTAAAATATTAAAAATTAATAGTTATATAAATTAAAATAAATGTATTGATTAAAATATTTATCATAACATTAATTGAATTATTGAATATCAGTTAAAATTTTAATAAAATTAATTAAAATATTAAATATTATTTGAATTAATTGAAATATTAACTAAACTAATTAAAAAAATTAATTGAACAAATTAAAATACTAATTAAGTAAATTTAATAAAAAAGTAAATTAATTAAAATATTAATTCAATTAGTGAACATATTAATTTAATTCTTATAAATAATAACACTTTTAATAAAATAATTAAAATATTTATTAAATTAACTGAAATATGAATTAAACCAATTAATAAATAAATTAAACAAATGAGAATACCTATCGAATAAATTAAACAAATAATTGAATTAATTCAAATATTAAGTGAATTATTTAAAATATTAATCGAGCATCTGTATGTTTTAATTGAAACTTTAAAATATTAATAGGTAAGGAGAATATTAAAATATTAATTAATATATTAATTAAAGTATTACTTGATTTAACTAAAATATTAATTCAATTAATAAAAAAATAATAATAAGTCTTTATTATTTTATGTTTGTCCTAATACAATTTCTCTCTAATTTTTGAAAATTTCAATTTGTCGAACTTTAAAAGTTTTCTTTTTGTTCGTCGTCTCTGTGGCAACATTTCATTCCACATTTCCATGACAAATCCTCTTTTTTATAAATTCTTGGCCCAAATTAATCTTTCTTAGAATACTGTCTGGGAAAACTTATTTATTGTTACATTTCACAGAATGTCCTCCACAATCAGCTTCTTCTTGTTCTGGGCGAAATTGTTTGGTGGGCCACCAACCAACACTCTTCACTTCGCCGAAGTACAGCGTTTCTCAAGTAGTGCCGAGCACTTTATCGATTTTTATTTTCAATTAAAAACTGTTTGCTTAAGAGCTTTTACCACCAGAAGGAAGGAACGAACAGCAAAAGCAGTCAGGAAGAGCAGATTCTTCTACCACTCACCACCCACCACCTCACACATCCTGGCCACCACATCTGTGTGCACTCTCCCCGCAAATGTGTGTGGGTGTGTGTGTTTGTGCCAACTTCAATTCTGTTTTCATATTTTCATTATAATGAAAATCAAACAAGTCGTCTCTATCAGTATTCCTTGCACGCACCACACACCGAAAGCAATTTGAACAAATGCGAATATAAAGTGAATGCTGCTGCTGCAACCATGTGATATCCGTTTCCGTTCTGCCAGCAGTGCCGAGCACAGCAGAGCATATTTTCTTTCGCTCAGTGTGCTCAGTTAGTTTTTAAGCTGCTTTCAAGTGTAGCAGCAATTTAACAATTAGTTACACATAAGAAAACTCTATTAGATCGCTGGGAGTTTTGTTTTTAGTTTGTTTTTATTTTCGTAGCGTTGCCTCTACATCTGCCAAGCAATGCCACTCCAGACGCCAGTAGTTTTTTTTTGTTTTTGCTATAGAAATGAGGAGGCAAGGAACGGAAGGGAGGGCGGGCACATCTGGCACATACAGGTATAAATTGTTATTGGTTAAAGGCCAGTCAGGTAAAGCTAAAGGTAATGGGGGTGGGGGTAGGGAAGTTGATTGTGGTTAGCAGAGGAGAAAGGGCAAATGAATGAGAGTTAAGTTTTTCCTCGTCGTTTATTGTTGTTGTTGCTGTAGGAAACTAAGAAAACTTTTGTATTTTTTTTGTGTTTTTTTCTGTAGCTGTAGTTTCCCTTCTGTTCTGTCGTTTTCTTTGGAAGTTATGAATTATGAATGAGTTGAAATGAATGAAAAACAACTTCAAAACGATATGAATACTAATACGAATATGGACTTTATAATTGAGTTTCAGTGCAAGGCAACTACTCTATTGATATAAAGCCGTAGTAGTGAAATAGGCAGGTTGTTTTTTGTGTTGTTGAAACAGGTGGAATTTAAAGATAAGTTATCGGCAATGTGTTGTCAGTGCAAAATTTAATTAGAAAATATTCTTTGTGGCAGAAGGGTTTCTAAACTTTTATTGAAAGCATTATTTATCTCTAATACGGGTTGGAACATCATCATTCGCCAAAAAACTGAGCCCACTGTGGCCAAGCGAAAAACAGTTGGGTTTTCGAAATTTGTTGTACGATAATCTCTAGACTTGTCCTTTCTAAATTTACTACACTCTATATTACAGAGCAATTTTGGATCTTCCTAAGTCCACTGTGTTCAAACGAAAAGAACGGGTTGATCAAGTTCTGGCCCTAGCCTTTCTAAATTAACTCTCAATAAATAAATTTAATATAGAAAATGGAGAAATTGATTCAATCTATATATCTATAGAATTTGTCGACATTTTTTGTTTACACAAAATTTATGCATGTCTCTCGATTTGTCGAAATTTAGAGGCTATAAAAAAATAATAGAAATTCAAATTCAATTGATTTTGCAGTCTTTAAGGAAGCACTATTAATATATTAATTAATTTAATTGATATTTTAATGGAATTGATATTTTAATTCAATAGATTTTTTAAATAATTCAATTTTTTAATTGAATTATTTTTTTAATTAATCCAATTGATATTTTAATTCATTTCATTTATTTTTTAATTATTTCAATAGATATTTTTATACATTTTATGATTTTTAATTGAATTAACTATATTTTAATTAATTCCATTATTATTTTCATATTTTAATGGAATAGATATTTTAAATAATTCAATTCAATGAGATTTTTAATTGAACTCATTTATTTTTTAATTAATCAAATTGATATTTTAATTAATTTAATTGAAATAATTTTATTTTTAATTAATTTCATTATTATTTTAATTCACTCCATTATTTTTTTAATTAATTCAATTAAATTTTTAATTATTGCAATTGATGTTTTAATTCATTCAAATATATATCTATAGAATTTGTCGATTTTTAAATCTATAGAAAATGTATGTGTCTCGAAAACTTCGTCGAAATTCTATTTCTATAGAAAATTTCGTCGAAATTCCATTTCTATAGGAAATTTCGACGAAATTTCATTTCTATAGGAAATTTCGACGAAATTCCATTTCTATAGGAAATTTTGACGAAATTCTATTTCTATAGGAAATTTTGACGAAATTCTATTTCTATAGAAAATTTCGTCGAAATTCTATTTCTATAGAAAATTTCGTCGAAATTCTATTTCTATAGAAAATTTCGTCGAAATCCTATTTCTATAGAAAATCTCGTCGAAATTCTATTTCTATAGAAAATCTCGTCGAAATTCTATTTCTATAGGAAATTTCGTCGAAATTCTATTTCTATAGGAAATTTCGTCGAAATTCTATTTCTATAGGAAATTTCGTCGAAATTCTATTTCTATAGGAAATTTCGTCGAAATTCTATTTCTATAGGAAATTTCGTCGAAATTCTATTTCTATATAGAAAATTTCGTCGAAATTCTATTTCTATATAGAAAATTCTACTTCTATATAGAAAATTTCGTCGATATTCTATTTCTATATAGAAAATTTTGTCGAGATTCTATTTCTATATAGAAAATTTCGTCGAAATTCTATTTCTATATAGAAAATTTCGTCGAAATTCTATTTCTATATTGAAAATTTTGTCGAGATTCTATTTCTGTATAGAAAATTTCGTCGAAATTTTGTATTGCTATAGAAAATCTCGTCGAAATTTTGTATTGCTATATTGATAATAAAAGAAAATTTCGTCGAAATTTTGTATTGCTATAGAAAATTTCGTCGAAATTCTATTTCTATGTAGAAAATCTTGTCGATTTTTGTATTGCTATAGAAAATCTCGTCGAAATTTTGTATTGCTATTGAAAATCTCGTCGAAATTTTGTATTGCTATAGAAAATTTCGTCGAAATTTTGTATTGCTATATTGATAATAAAAGAAAATTTCGTCGAAATTTTGTATTGCTATTGAAAATCTCGTCGAAATTTTGTATTGCTATATAAAATCTCGTCGATTTTTGTATTGCTATAGAAAATCTGGTCGATTGTATTGCTATAGAAAATCTCGTCGATTTTTGTATTGCTATAGAAAATTTCGTCGAAATTCTATTTCTATATAGAAAATTTCGACGAATTTTTTTATCTTAGAAAATTTCGTCAAAATTTTTTATTTATAGAAAATTTCGTCAACAATTTTTATTTTATTAATTTAGCTAAAAATTTCGTCGAATTTTTTATCTAAAAAAAAATAATTAATTCAATTGATATTTGAATTCACTCATTCACATTTAATTTAATTAATTATTATTTATTAACTACATTGACACTTTAATTCATTCGGTTAGCTTTTTAATGGAATTTATTATTTTCGATTAATTTAATTTATTTTATTAATTTTTTAATTGAAATCATAATAAATTGTATTGACTTTATTATTTAAATTATTTTGTTAATTGAATTAATTAATTTTTTTTGATTAATGCAATTGATGTTTGCATTCGTTCAGTTAACTTTTTAATTGAATTAATTATTTTCGATTATTTCAATTGACATTTTAATTCTTCATTCAGTTAGCTTTTTAATGGATTTAATTAATTTTTTTAATTAATTCAATTAACGTTTAATTTATTTTATTAACATTTTAATTGAATTCATAAAAAGTGTATTAGCTTTTTTTATTTTTAATGATATTAATTAATTTTTCAATTAACTTTTTAATTTATTAAATTATTTTTTAATTGAATTAATGAATATGTTTACTGATTTATTAATTTTTCAAGTATTTTAAAAAGCGTCACCCGGTCACCAATCGTAAAAGTATTGAAACAACCACTTCTCAATTTTATTTAAATCCTTGACTCTGCAATTAGACCCATTCGAATGCCAGATATTCGCTTCATATCCGCATTTCGAATATTTGCATTCGCTTACATTCGTTGCATCCATGCTCTAATTGCTTTTAATTTATTTTTTATTATCATAACAATTGATTTATTGGGACAACATTTTGGTGTTATATTTTGTGCATTATTTATTATTTGTTTGTTTATAAATTTAAATGCGGACAAACACAAAAAAGTGCTAATAAATTAAACAATTAACAGCAAACAAAATGGAATATTTTTAAAGCGATTATAAACCAACTTTAGGACACGCTTTGTATCACCCGTTTGCAGATAAAATCAGCAACAGCAGTAGCAACAATGTTTCATATAGTTGTTTACATAAACTATGACATCTGATCGGTGGCTAAGTAAAGTCTAAATTCCAGCTGAACTTGGAAAAAATTAACAACTATTTGCTACCGCTGCAGTTGGCTGACAAGGTAACCCCATAAATTGAACAAATCATTTGTTGATCATTGATTGATAACCTGTTCGCCCCCGTCTTTGCCTTTTTGCGAAATCAAGCGCAAAATAAATATTGATATAAGCAAAAACGCACACACACACGATACATTTTAATTAAGAAAACGTGATAATAAATGCAAATTTAGTTTATACGTATGTACGTTCGTATGCCAGAAGCATTTGATTGGGACACGACAGAAAAAACAAACGCATTTTAAAAAGACATGTTCACACTGGGCGGGCCAAAACGCGCAAAACTGTAATTTGTGACACTTTAGATTGAAGTCGGCTCGGGAAAAAAGTAACGAGATTTTTGCAAATATACCTTCGCTCACTTCCATGCCACAGACGGCAGTCAACACACACTCACAGTCAAGTCAAATCGATAATGTTTTCCATATTTTTTGGGAAAATAAATAAACTGGTTTCAGATTAAGTATCTGCGATATGATGTAGGTGTTTTTTATGGTTAGTGTTGAATTTGAGAAAAGAATATATGCTTTTGCCATGGGTTGTGCGAACTATAAATTTTAAATAAGTATGTTTAGCTATGTGGGCATGCTGGGGTGTTCCGAACGGAATTGCAGTTACAATATTTTTGTTTCAAACTAGTGAGCCAATAAACTTACTTGATTAATCCAATACAAATATAAGTATAAATTGTTTGGCTGACTTCAGGCAGAAAAGTTTCAGAAAGCCAAATGTTAAATTATATGATATTAAAACGGCGAATTTTGATTTTCTCGAAAAAGGGTCAAATTAACCCATAAAGAGAGGAGCTAGAGGGTTAAGATCTTCCACAAAGTGATCCTCATAAAAATCCGCCATATAGTTCTGACAATAAGAATTCTTGTATTTATTAATTTGTTATTTATTTTTTAGTTATATTGATTAATTTTTGATTGACTTGATTAACATTTTAATTAATTCGTTTTTTAATTGATTTGTTTAATTTAATAATATTTTATTTATTTTTTAATTATATTTATTAAATTTTTTTTCACTTTTAAACTCCTGTTAAAAGAAACTCAGACCAGCTGGACTATAAGTTTATTCTGAAAAAATGGTCTTGTCCACATGCCCTTTCAGAATTATAGGCTGTTCGCTATTCTGTTCTAATCCGAAAGTCTTAATTTGTTGGAGAGTGTAATTAATAAAACAATAAATTTGTATTTTTTTTAAGAGACAATTTTTAAATTTTTAAAATTATACAAAATGAAATATTTTTTATTTATGAAAGTAATAGAAAAAAAGTTTTTTCCCGAGTCACGATTCGAACTCAGACCTTCTGTGTGCAAAGCTGACACCTTGCCTATGTGACCTCATGCTAAAAATGGGAACGCATTCACTTGTGAAAATGCTATTCGTAAAATGTTACGGGATATTAGCATATTATCGACTTTTTTGGAAATGTTTTAAAAGAACTTAATCAAAAGCGGGAAAATAGAAATTTTGATTTTGAATTGCGATTAAAAAGTACTTCCAATTTTTCGCTAAGAAGTTGACCATTTTCGTATTTTCCTAATTTATTTGATTATTTCTTTAATTGATTTGATTACTTTTTAATGGGTTTGATTAATTTTAATTGATTTTATTAATTGATTTGTTTATTTTTCTAATTATTTAATTATAATATTTATTTATTATTATTTTTATTTATCTATTTGATTATTTTTTTAGTGTTAGATTAGTTTTTAATTAATTGCTTTTAAATTGATTTTATATTTTATTATTTTATTATTCCTTTAAGTGATTTTATTTATTCTTTATCTATTCGATTTTTTTATTTATTTAATTGATTTGATTACTTTTTAATGGGTTTGGTTAATTTTAATTGATTTTATTAATCGATTTTACTACTTTCCTAATTGATTTGCTTATTTTCCTAATTATTTAATTATAATATTTATTTATTATTATTATTTTATTTATTTGATTATTTTTTAGTGTTAGATTAGTTTTTAATTGATTGTTTTTAAATTGATTTTATATGTAAGTTGTAGTGATTGATGTTTAGTTGGTTTGATTAACATTTTAACTAATTTGTTTTTTTATTCGATTTGATTAATTTGTTACTTGATTTTATTTTTAGTTGTATTTATTAATTTGTTAATTGATTTGATTATTTTTTAATTTGTTAATTTATTTTTTAGTTATATTGATTAATTTTTAATTGATTTGATTAACATTTTATTTAATTCGTTTTTTAATTGATTTGATTACTTTTTTAATTGATTTGTTTAATTTGATAATTGATTTTATTTTTTAATTATATTTATTAACTTATTAATTGATTTGATTCACATTTAATTGATTTGAATATTTTTTTTGATTTTATATTTCATTTATTGATTTGAATATTTTTTTAATAGTATTGATTAATTTTCAACTGATTTAGTTAACTTTTAGTTAATTTGATTAATTTTTAATATATTTGATTAATATTTTAATTATTTTTATTCTTTAATTGTATTTATTAATTTTTTAATTGATTTAATTATTTGTCTAAATTGATATTTTTAATTGATTTGATTAATTTGTTAATTGATTTTATTTTTAGTTGTAGTTATTAATTTGTTAATTGATTTGATTATTTTTAATTGATTAATTTATTTTTTAGTTATATTGATTAATTTTTAATTGATTTGATTAACGTTTTAATTAAATCGTTTTTTAATTGATTTGATTAACGTTTTAATTAATTCGTTTTTTAATGGATTTGATTATTTTTTTAATTGATAATTATTTTTTTTAATTATATTTATTAACTTATTAATTGATTTGATTCACTTTTAATTGATTTGAATATTTTTTTAATGGATTTTATATTTTTTTAATGACTTGATTATTTTTTAATGGTTTTTTAATATATTTGATTAATATTTTTATTATTTAATTGTATTTATTAATTGTTTAGTTCATTTAATTATATTTCTAAAGTGATTTGATAGTTTCAATTGATTTGATTTTTAAATATTTGATTAATTTTTTAATTATTTTTATTTTATAATTGTTTTAATTATGTTTTTATTTAATATGTTCAATTGATTCGATTATTATTTTTAAATTTATGTTTTTTATTTAACATTTTTAATTGATTTGATTATTATTTTTAAATTGATTTGATATTTTTAATTGATTTGATTATTGATTAACTTTTTAATTGATTTTATTAATTTATTAATTTTTTAATTATTTTTATTTTTTAATTGTATTTATTAATTGATTGTTTTTTTTTTTCAAATTGATTTGATGTTTTAACTGTTTTGATTATTAATTAACTTTTTAATTGATTTGATTAAGTTTTATTTATTTTTAATTGTATTTACTAATTTTTTATTTGGTTTAAATAATTTTTAAATTGATTTGATATATAATTGATTTGATTATTAGTTTTAAACTGATTTGATATTTTAATTGATTTCATAATTTTTAATGTATTTTATCGATATTTAACTAACTTGTTCGGTGTAGCTGTATTGAAACAATTGGCAACGTTGTAGCAAATTTGAATCTCCGATTGTAATATATAGAAGATAAGCTATATTCTCAAAAGTTTTACTTTTTAAACAGTTCTAAAATGATTCACCCTAAAAGAATTTTTAATATTGGAAGATTATTGTTACAGGGTATATTTTAAAATTAATTATAATACATATTTTAACCAATTGAACGTCCAATATTTAATTATTTTTTTGCAAATTTTAAAGAGAATTTCTGATGAATTCTCATTTTGTAAAACAATGTGAAATTGCCCTCAGAAACTGTCACATCATCATTTCACAATTCCGAAAAGGTCGATTTTAAAAACCTTGTTTCTTATTTTTTTTTTGATATTGGGTCTTCTTGTCGATTCCGCGAAGAAAACTTAATTTATTTCGTTTCCTGTTAGATCACATTTCAATTAATACCCACAAGTAGTAGTAAAAATGACAAATTGTGCAGTTCCGATAAAAAAGTTGTCGATGGCTACATTTAAAAAAAAATTAATTTTTCCAATATTTTTGATCTTTGGAAAATATATTTTTTCTAACTTTTCTTATATTATAAAAATCCAAAATTTTGAAAAAATATAAATATTTTTTTCAAATTCAACTGAACAAACTGAAGAAAACCAAATTTTTTTTCTATTTTTTTACATTTTTAGAATTTTGATTTTTTTCTATCTTCCTTATTTGTCTTGCTATTTTTTTATTTTATCACTAAAAAATCATAAAATATATTTGTTATTTTTTGTGACATTTTATTTCTTTTTTTTCTGAAATTTTCGAGGAAAATCCAAAAAAAAATTGTTGTATTTCTGATTTTTTTGATTGTTAAGATTTTCGTTGTTTATCTCTTAAAAAACTTTCTAACTTCTCTGTTTTTTTGTTTTCGGGAAAAGAAAAATCCAAAAATAGTATTTTCTAATTTTATCGTTTTGCGACAATTTTTTCGATTTCATTTTAACCTAGTGGAAATTGTCTATTTTTTTTTTAATTTTTGTCCATGCTTCAAATTTCGGGACAACCTATAGCACATGTATTCTCTGTGACAATATGCAATTTCCATGTTTGAATATAAATTATTATATGGCTACGCATTTTTGGCTATAAACATGTAGAACAGACTGACAAACAGTTGCATGCAAATACACTCATTTCCAATTGGCCTATATTGGAGCAATTATCGTGGGAATCGAATGGTTGATTAGTGGGACAATAATGGCGCATTTGAGTCGGACAAAAAATTTAAAAACTTCATCAAAACATAAACGGCCAAGGGAAGGGGTTTAGGATACAATAGAATGAAGTTCGCATACTCCCAATTAAAAACGATTTTTTGAAAAGGTTACTTGTTCACAGATCTTCACTTAATTCGAGAACAATTTACTCAACTTTATTCGTAAAAATACAGAAAAATTCGAAAACGAATTTTCTCCAGGTGTTATTCACACTGAAAAAATATTTGAAGCCACGCCGCATTAAAAGACTCCGAAACTATTTACCAAAGTAAAAAAAAATAATATTTATAACAATTGAATATTATTAGCCGATAGCCTTGGTTTTAAGGACCAGAATGCTCCTGCATTCTGAACACTCGGAGACCCAGTTGGATACATTGTGCAAAAATAATAGCCTTAGCCTTAGTTGCTAATGTTTTTTACATATATTTTATAATTTAAATTGTAATAAATAAAAATAAAAAATAAATAAATAGATTTCGGATATTTTGATATTTTTATAAATTAAGTCCATTAAATCGTTTTCGAGCGATGTTACCATCTTCGTCTTCTTCTTCTGAAAAAAACAACACTTTGTATATGACTCCATGAGTTTTCCCTGACTTTATGGGCCCTTAATTAAGTCCGCCATAGTTAGGATGTGAGTTTGGCTCCTTTGAACTACCATTAAAAGTTTATCTCCCTCCCCACAGATTAGTTTAAATATAAATTTTGTAATCTTCTCTCTTCAATATTGATAATGAAGAACATCTGTTGTTTGAACACAAAAAACAAATGCCCAAAAATATTCTTTGTTCGCTTCCGAATCAATAAATTTCCATTTTTTTCCGGCCAGACCGGTTTTATTTAATTAACAACCACCAAAGAATTAATTAAACATCTTTGCACATCTGATGAGAGCAGCAGCAACTAAGCAAAGACCTTCACACGAATGGTTAAAGAGGAAATGCAGTGTTCAAGAGCAGGCAACGACGTCTGTGTGTGTGGCCAAACACACCCACCACACCTACACAAAGGACTCCGAGCAGCAGCACCCAGGAACAGTAGCTAAACAAGTTTAAAGCCACACACCTTGGCCAGGCCACAAGAACTTTGCCAACCGCCACGTTTAATAAAAGCCAACAGCATGACCACATATCCGTCCTTCTACTATGCCCCCACCCCCCCTTTGCCTTCAGCATTTTTCTGCCTTTTCATGCTCAACGCCGGAAAAACACGGGATTTTAAGAATTTACTTTAAAAATGGCACACTCTCACACAAAATGTTAAACAAAACTGAAAACATTCTCGTGTTTTTATTTTTTCGTTCTTTCTTTCTTTCTTGATGTGAAGTAAACAATGTGTGTTGTCCTTTTTTGCGGAGAGAGAGCAAAAAAAAAAACAGAAATTTTCAAATAAAACACAGAACAAACCTGCAAATGATAAAGGACAACACAAAAAGCCACAGCCGAACACAGCAGAAATTCATCACAGGACACAACAAAGGCATCTCACCCAAAACGATACACAACGAACATGGACATGGACTCAAAAATTAAATCTAAGGACAATGGATGGGCCTCTTTTTATGTGTTGTTCCCGGCCACAACAGCACAGTGGGCAGGGGGCGGGACGTAGTGCGAGAGACAGATACGCTGATGATGAATTAACCTGCGGACAATGCTTGGTTAGGACAGTGAAATATTAGAAAAAGGAAAACCAAATCAAACATTAGGTGAAATGGGTTCAAAAGGATCGCATGCAAAGTATTGTGGTCAAGGTTGAGTTGAGTGTGGGGTGGGGTGGGGTGAGAATTAGTAACTCTTTATTTAATTTCTACCTCTTCACAGTGCTGCGGATCAAGTTATTTAATTAATAAGAATTAGAAAATCTTGAAATAAAAATAAAAAATAATAATGTGTGCCCCTGTCAGTCACTTTAATCCTTCCATCCATCTACTCATCTTTTCTATTTATTCTACCAATTCTATCTATTATATTTATTCTATCAATTCTATTTATTCTATCTATTCTATTTATTCTATCTATTCTATTTATTCTATCTATTCTATTTATTTTATCTATTATATCTATTCTATTTATTCTATCAATTCTATTTATTTTATCAATTCTATTTATTCTATCTATTCTACCAATTCTATCTATTATATTTATTCTATCTATTCTACTTATTCTATCTATTCTACCAATTCTATATATTCTATTTATTCTATCTATCAATGCTTGGTTAGGACAGTGAAATATTAGAAAAAGGAAAACCAAATCAAACATTAGGTGAAATGGGTTAAAAAGGATCGCATGTAAAGTATTGTGGTCAAGGTTGAGTTGAGTGGGGTGGGGTGGGGTGAGAATTAGTAACTCTTTATTTAATTTCTACCTCTTCACAGTGCTGCGGATCAAATTATTTAATTAATTAGAATTAAAAAATCTTGAAATAAAAAATAATAATTTGTCCCCTGTCAGTCATTTCGTTCTTCTTATCCATCTATTGTATCTATTCTATTTATTCTACCAATTCTATCTATTATATTTATTCTATCAATTCTATCTATTCTATTTATTCTATCTATTCTATTTATTCTACCAATTCTATCTATTCTATCAATTCTATTTATTTTATCTATTATATCTGTTATATTTATTCTACCAATTCTATCTATTCTATCAATTCTAATTATTCTATCTATTCTACCAATTCTATCTATTCTATTTATTCTATCAATTCTATTTATTCTATCTATTCTATTTATTCTATCTATTCTATTTATTCTATCAATTCTACTTATTCTATCTATTCTATTTATTCTACCAATTCTATCTATTATATCTATTCTATCTATTATATCTATTCTATTTATTCTACCAATTCTATCTATTCTATTTATTTTATCTATTATATCTAGTCTATTTATTCTATCTATTCTATTTATTCTACCAATTCTATGTATTCTATCTATTGTATCAATTCTATTTATTCTATCTATTATATCTATTCTATTTATTCTATCTATTCTATTTATTCTAACTATTCTATCTATTTTATCTATTATATCTATTCTATTTATTCTACCAATTCTATCTATTCTATCAATTCTACTTATTCTATCTATTCTATTTATTCTATCTATTCTATATATTCTATCTATTTTATCCATTCTATCTATTATATCTATTCTATTTATTCTATCTATTATATCTATTCTATTTATTCTACCAATTCTATCAATTCTACTTGTTCTATCTATTCTATTTATTCTATCTATTGTATCAATTCTATTTATTCTATCTATTCTATTTATTTTATCTATAATATCTATTCTATTTATTTTATCTATTCTATTTATTCTATCTATTATATCTATTCTATCTATTCTATTTATTCTAACTATTCTATCTATTTTATCTATTATATCTATTCTATTTATTCTACCAATTCTATCAATTCTACTTGTTCTATCTATTCTATTTATTCTATCTATTGTATCAATTCTATTTATTCTATCTATTCTATTTATTTTATCTATTATATCTATTCTATTTATTTTATCTATTCTATTTATTCTATCTATTATATCTATTCTATTTATTCTATCTATTGTATCAATTCTATTTATTTTATCTATTATATCTATTCTATTTATTCTATCTATTCTATCTATTCTATTTATTCTATCTATTTTATCTATTCTATCAATTCTACTTATTCTATCTATTCTATCTATTTTATCTATTATATCTATTCTATTTATTCTATCTATTCTATTTATTCTTTTATCAATTTCATTTATTCATTTATCCATTTATCCATTTATCCATTTATCCATTTATCCATTTATCCATTTATCCATTTATCCATTTATCCATTTATCCATTTATCCATTTATCCATTTATCCATTTATCCATTTATCCATTTATCCATTTATCCATTTATCCATTTATCCATTTATCCATTTATCCATTTATCCATTTATCCATTTATCCATTTATCCATTTATCCATTTATCCATTTATCCATTTATCCATTTATCCATTTATCCATTTATCCATTTATCCATTTATCCATTTATCCATTTATCCATTTATCCATTTATCCATTTATCCATTTATCCATTTATCCCTTTATCCATTTATCCATTTATCCATTTATCCATTTATCCATTTATCCATTTATCCATTTATCCATTTATCCATTTATCCATTTATCCATTTATCCATTTATCCATTTATCCATTTATCCATTTATCCATTTATCCATTTATCCATTTATCCATTTATCCATTTATCCATTTATCCATTTATCCATTTATCCATTTATCCATTTATCCATTTATCCATTTATCCATTTATCCATTTATCCATTTATCCATTTATCCATTTATCCATTTATCCATTTATCCATTTATCCATTTATCCATTTATCCATTTATTCATTTCTACATTTGATACTTTACAAAGCTTATTTCCAACTCATTCTTGATTTTCAACCACTTATTCCAAAGTTTTCTTTTTATTATTCTCCCCACTGTGTCTGCATCATGGGTTAGGTTTATCAGTTTCCTTTTTTGTTCTATTTCATCAGATGGAAACCACTTCTCTAGACGTATTTCAAATTCAAATTAAATTTCAAGTGTTTATATTGCAAAATATGGTTTCCATAATAAATATGGGAATATTTTCATAGGATTTTTTGATGTATCTGGAAAAGGGATAAATACAAATAAAATAAAAGCAAACAAATGTTTGACAATACAAAATGCCAAAAGAAAAAATCGACAGTCTGTGTATAATATATTATTACGGATAGATGCATGCGGCATCTGCACAATAAGCTGCAACACAAACAATATTTTATATATATACATATATATTATATATGATGATGTTAATAATATAAGAACTTTTTGAATTTTTCTCATATTTTGCAGAGGAAATAATGAACAAAATGAAAAAAGTAAATATAATAAATACAGGCAACAACAATATGTTTGTGTGCAACAGCATTCCTCTGACAACGTGTGTGCTCAGTATGACAAAGAGGTGGGCAACAAGTGGCACGAATGTTTCCATAGAGATGGGCAACACTCTGAAATATCCAAATATCAATATCAACTTCCTTATTACAAAGCAAGTACTTTGTAAACTAGTGTATTCATCTCGAAAGGGAAAAGCTGTCCTTCAAACATGTCCTCTGAGTTGTATACCCCAGATTATGCTGTAAATTTCCATTAAAGCGCTCAACAGGAATAAAAGCATGCAGGCATACATGCTGAGTCCCCACCACATATCCCTCTTTCAGCTCCTCCAGGCTACCCTTCGCAATCGCCGTGTGCACATATTTTGGAGCACTTTTTTCTTGTCTATTGTAAATTTAAAATGTTGTGAATCATGACAAACACACACACTCCCATACCATACTCCCATACAAAACCACTTGTAAGGACGATTCTTTAGTCTGTGTGACATGTACAAAACACATTTTGACATTAGTTTACTATGATTTCAGTTGCAAAAAATCAAGGATATGTGGATATGTACTCACACATACATACACAGCCTCAAATTTATCTCTCTACGAGTTCTGTTACAACCCAGCAAACATTTGGAGTCCGATATGAGTCCGATTGGACTCATAATTCGGAGTGTGAGCGCTCATTATGAGTTCTTTTAGGAGTCCAATTTGAGTGTGTTTCCATTCTTGCGATGGTCGTCATATATGAGTCCGAATTCATATACCATATGAGCCTCTTTTAGGAGTCATATATGACTCATATTTTTGAGAAAATAAGAGTTCTTATAGGAGTCCAATATGAGTGTGTTTCCCTTCTTGCGATGGTCGTCATATATGAGTCCGAATTCATATACCATATGAGCCTCTTTTAGGAGTCATATATGACTCATATTTTAGAGAAAATAAGAGCTCCTATAATATATCTGTTTCTTTTATAGTAAAACAACAGAAAATAATAGCAAGAACATAAATTATTTTTAATACTAAACAAAGAAAGTAAAATTCAGTTTTTATTCAATTTTTGGTAAAAAAAACAAAAATTTAAAAATTATATAAAAATATTCCTTTTTTTAAAAAATACTTAAAAAACTAATTAGATTCCTTGTTTTGAGTTTTCTTATTTCTATATTTAACTCGGTCTCGCGCTGTTTGAAACCACTTTATTGTTATTTTCTTAAAATCCACCTCATTGCCAAATTTTCGAGAAAACGCTTCTTCTATAACAATAATAAAAAGTGAATTATTATATTGTATTATTATATTTTTATTCACTAACCACACTAATTTTTAGAAAAATAAAGCTAGTTAATCTTTTTGATGGTAAAAACTATTCTTTACACTTCAACAGTTGCACTTATACTGAATTTTTGTTCATCGATGAACGCAGGTTTTCGTTGGTCGTTGAATTCGGGGAAACACAAGTAACGGCATTTCCAAAATACAATACACTCCGCTTCACTTGAATAGGTAATACATTTTTAGAAAACCCCAGACCATCACACCCCCTATGTGATGGCGACACAAAAAACGTTCCTCTTTTCTAAAATCGTGATAATAATAGTTGAAATCATCAGGGCCATCAAAATTAAATTTATTTTCATCAGAGAACACCACTAAAGTTATAGGCCTTTCTTTGTATAAAAAATGTATTACCTATTCAACTGAAGCGGAGTGTAATTGCAAGAGATGATGACTCATAACTCTGAGCCTCATATTTCCTACATGTTTCCACTCATTTCGGACTCATAACTCTGAGCCTCAAATTTCCTTCATATTTAATACTCATTTCGGACTCATAATTCTGAGCCTCACATTTCCTACATTCTTTACACACATTTCGGACTCATTTCGGACTCATAACTCTGAGCCTCATATTCCCGTCATAATTTATACTCATTTCGGACTCATAATTCTGAGCCGTCCGAAAATGTTTGCTGGGAAGATAGATGTATGTATGTGTGTAGACACGGAACACTGTAACAAACTGACTATATACACGTGCAAAATAAAGGATATTTGTACTTTTAGGGGTGAAACGGGTAGGAAAGGGATAAAAATGGTACCAATCAAACCACTGCAGCTAGAATAATGAAAATCGGTGTATAATTCGCGTAAACTTGAAAAATAAAGCAATTTTTCGATATTCGTACTTTTAGGGTTAAAATGGGCACAAAGGGATAAAATTGGTACCGTCAAAATGGATGCAGCTAGAATCATAAAATTCTGTGTGTTGATAAATAAAGGTATTTTTAAAGTATTTTTACTTTTAGGGAAAATGGGACGAAAGGGGATAAAAATGGTGCCAATCAAACCGATGCAGCTAAATTAATGATATTAGACTCGAAAAATAAAGCGATCTTTCGATATTAGTGTATTTAGGGATAGCAAGGGATAAACGTCAATATGTGCATTCCTCTGATTGTCAAGAAAATGGGACGAAAGGGGATAAAAATGGTACCAGTCAAAGGTTGTTTTGGATTTTTTTTAATTTAGTAAAAATGGCACGAAAGAGGATTTTTATTTTTATTTTTATTTTTATTTTTATTTTTATTTTTATTTTTATTTTTATTTTTATTTTTATTTTTATTTTTATTTTTATTTTTATTTTTATTTTTATTTTTATTTTTATTTTTATTTTTATTTTTATTTTTATTTTTATTTTTATTTTTATTTTTATTTTTATTTTTATTTTTATTTTTATTTTTATTTTTATTTTTATTTTTATTTTTATTTTTATTTTTATTTTTATTTTTATTTTTATTTTTATTTTTATTTTTATTTTTATTTTTATTTTTATTTTTATTTTTATTTTTATTTTTATTTTTATTTTTATTTTTATTTTTATTTTTATTTTTATTTTTATTTTTATTTTTATTTTTATTTTTATTTTTATTTTTATTTTTATTTTTATTTTTATTTTTATTTTTATTTTTATTTTTATTTTTATTTTTATTTTTATTTTTATTTTTATTTTTATTTTTATTTTTATTTTTATTTTTATTTTTATTTTTATTTTTATTTTTATTTTTATTTTTATTTTTATTTTTATTTTTATTTTTATTTTTATTTTTATTTTTATTTTTATTTTTATTTTTATTTTTATTTTTATTTTTATTTTTATTTTTATTTTTATTTTTATTTTTATTTTTATTTTTATTTTTATTTTTATTTTTATTTTTATTTTTATTTTTATTTTTATTTTTATTTTTATTTTTATTTTTATTTTTATTTTTATTTTTATTTTTATTTTTATTTTTATTTTTATTTTTATTTTTATTTTTATTTTTATTTTTATTTTTATTTTTATTTTTATTTTTATTTTTATTTTTATTTTTATTTTTATTTTTATTTTTATTTTTATTTTTATTTTTATTTTTATTTTTATTTTTATTTTTATTTTTATTTTTATTTTTATTTTTATTTTTATTTTTATTTTTATTTTTATTTTTATTTTTATTTTTATTTTTATTTTTATTTTTATTTTTATTTTTATTTTTATTTTTATTTTTATTTTTATTTTTATTTTTATTTTTATTTTTATTTTTATTTTTATTTTTATTTTTATTTTTATTTTTATTTTTATTTTTATTTTTATTTTTATTTTTATTTTTATTTTTATTTTTATTTTTATTTTTATTTTTATTTTTATTTTTATTTTTATTTTTATTTTTATTTTTATTTTTATTTTTATTTTTATTTTTATTTTTATTTTTATTTTTATTTTTATTTTTATTTTTATTTTTATTTTTATTTTTATTTTTATTTTTATTTTTATTTTTATTTTTATTTTTATTTTTATTTTTATTTTTATTTTTATTTTATATATTCTAGTATTTTATTAAATTTATATTCTAATTGTGGGTCGAAGGATTGAGAGGGCGACAGAGACCATTGTAGCAGTTTTTTTGCAACGACAGAACTCTGGTGGGAATCGATTGAACGAATCTTTCGTCTTTGTAGTGCAACATAGATCTCCCTAAAATCATAGCCACTTTAATATCCAGTAGACATTCACAAATGTTGGAATATCACTATTGGCTCGTAGTAGCAACGATGAACAGCTGTAAACTCCACAACATCATACGCATCATCGCATCGCATAGCTACTAGTACCGATGATGACTATGCTGTGGCTCTGGATACGAGTGTTCGGGATACTGTTGCTGCTGCAGCTGATGATGATGACAACAACATACAATCAACCCACAACATGTTAAACTTGTACTGAAATCCATTTATGTGGAACTTTGTTTTATTGCCAAAAAAAAACCCAAAGAGATACTCCCTTGGCAGGAGCATATTTGTTGCGTTCAATTTTTTCCTCGTATATTTTTTCCTCCAAATACATAAGTGCGATTTTCCAGTCAGGGATTTATTTCGATTTTTTACCGAATTGATTTTCACCCTGGGAACGCAAGCATAGTTGGTTGTTGAATAAGTAAGGCCTTATGTCCAATGGGGCCCAATCTTTACTTCACCCGAAAAAAAAATCGTTTAATATTTTTTTCTTTAAACACCAAATTGTTAGTGATATTTTATTAATAAATATTATATCTACAGCTTTTGTTTGTTCGGTGACTTATAGTGAAATTTGATGTAGAATATTTTTTCCATTCACACCACCCCCCTAAAATTCAGTTTTGCGGGACAGTTTAGCACAAATTCGATAAAACTACGAAATTAACCCTAAAATGCCTAATAAGATTTGACTTATTTCTGGCTTTTAAGTTGGCATTTGAGTTTTGGTATATTCAGAGACTTATAGTAGAATTTTATGGCAAATATTTTTGTAGAACATTTTGACCCGTTACACCCCCGGTTTAGTGGTGTTTTTTACCCCTTTTCACAAAAGGGGCCAAAAAGACCCCTTCGTTGAGGAGCTAGAGGGTTAAAGTGTTCCACAAAAATGTTCCTCGTAGTGTTCTAAGTAATATTGCTAAACACACCCTATACTTAAAATTTAAGGAGCTCAAGGTTTCCTATACCAATTCATTAGAAGAATGTACAAAATGGGGACACCCCTCTAAAATGACCCTTTTGCACAAAAAAAGACCAAAAGACCTCTATATTGAGGAGCTTAAAGGTTAAAATGTTGCACAAAAATGTTCCTCGTAGTGCTCTAAGCAATATTCCTGAACACATCCTATGCTTAAAATATAAGGATCGCAAGGTTTTCTATGTCGATTAATCATAAGAATGTGGAGAAGTGTGAATGACCCTTTTGCACAAAAGAGGCTAAAAACACCCCTTCTTTGAGTAGCTAGAGGGTTAAACTGTTCCACAAAAACCTTCCCCGTAGTGTGATAAGTAATATTGCTTAGAACATCCTATGCTTAAAATGTAAAGATCATAAGGTTTCCTATACCGATTCATCATAGGAATGAGCAAAAGCGGTAAGTGGCCCTTTTGCAAAAATTGTCTAAAAAGACCCCTTCGTTGAGCAGCTAGAAGGTTAAAATGTTCCACAAAAATGTTCCTCGTAGTGTTCTAAGCAATATTGCTGAACACATCCGATGCTTAAAATGTAAGGATCACAAGGTTTCCTTTGCTGATTTATCATATGAATGTTGAAAAGGGGGAAATGACCCATATAAGACCCCTTACTTGAGTAGCTAGAGGGTTAAAGTTCCACAAAAATATTTCTCGCAGTGTTCTAAGTAATATTGCTTAACACACCCTATACTTACAACGTAAGGGTCACTAGGTTTCCTACGTCGATTCATCATAAGAATGTGCAAAAAGTTGGAAATATTGACCTGCAGACGTAAACTTTCAAAACGCCGATACACGTATAATCTTTTTTTACCCCCACTATCAGAATCCTTGGTCATAACCTTGTTATTTTGCGAATATATTTTAAATTAATTGATTTTCCGATGGATAATTCAATGAGTTGCACAATATACCCTCCATTCTATGGATGATTTCATGGAAACCCACAGTTTTCATTTTATAATAATATTTGACAATAGGCCACTGTGTGACGGCCCTGTGTTGGTGTCACACGCACACACACTCTCACCATTAACCACGATCATGTGCAGTTCCCCCCCCCCCCCTTTCTTGTATGTGAGCTGCCGATTATTCACAGCAGATATCTGTTGACGTCTAAATCGAATTTATTTTTTTATTTCCAGTGGTTGGTTACAGTCAGACATCGAACGCGTATCCATATTTCACAACACACCAGTGTGTATATGACTGTGTCTCAGTGTGTGTGTGTGAGTGAGTGGCTGTGTGTGTGTGTCCAAGTGAATTGACAACTTGTTGTGATTGATATACTGTCAATGTATTTTTGTGGTTTTTGTTTAAAAGGGCACATTGCATACAACGAGAAGAGCCAGAATCGATGCCATCGGCCAAAATGTGTAGAATCGAATCGATACCGAGAAACCTTAAAATGTTTTCAAATTTCTGATGATATGACAGACAACAGGCACTGACATGAGACATAGAGATGACAACGAGTACTGGTCTCTGCTATAGTGTAGGGTTATTAGGGTGTATCGGGGAGTAATAAATTGCTACTGGTAAAAAATACCCCCAAAATCTAGAATCCCCGAATTTAAGCTGTCATACTCCATATGAAAAATTCCAAAATCCGAAAAAATTGGATTTTGGTTGTATATCTGAACGCAGTATTAGATCTTCTCAATTTGAAAATTCCAAAATCCAGAAAAAATTTGATTTTGGGTATAGATCCGAACGCAGTATTAGATTTTCTTAATTTGAAAATTCCAAAATCCAGAAAAATTGGATTTTGGTTGTAGATCCGAACACAGTATTCGATTTTCTCAATTTGAAATTTCCAAAATCCAGAAAAATTGGATTTTGGTTGTATATCCGAACGCAGTATTAGATCTTCTCAATTTGAAAATTCCAAAATCCGGAAAAATTGGATTTTGGGTATAGATCCGAACACAGTATTAGATTTTCTCAATTTGAAAATTGCAAAATCCAGAAAAATTGGATTTTGGTTGTTTATCCGATTTTCTTATTAGATTTGTTTATTAGATTTTCTTAATTTGAAAATTCCAAAATCCAGAAAAATTGGATTTTGGTTGTATATCCGAACACAGTATTAGATTTTCTCAATTTGAAAATTCCAAAATCCGGGAAAAATTTGATTTTGGGTATAGATCTCTTGAAAAATCTCTTTCAAAACTTTTAAAATTTCTTTATTATTTTTTTCAAATCATGTGCCCCATTTGAAATTAATTTTCTTTAGTATAATTCTGTTTGTATAGCAAAGTTTAAATAATTGAAAATTATTTTCATTCCTCCCTAATCTACATTCATGTAGATATATTTATAGATAGATATGCCTGCATTGTTTGTGAGTATGTGGTCAATGTGGATTTCGGTTTTGCATTTCAAATTTTATACGAACGAAGACAAGTGATTTGAGGCATTATTGTTGGACAGGCGACAGTGGCAGAGATGACATTTAATTGTGATTAATTTGCAATATTGTTTTTTGGTAGTTTGCGGACAATATTGATAAAGGAAAATAAATAAATATTAAATTGCAAATTACGGACTCTGAATTTCTGTAACAAAAACGGAATTATATCTGATAAATAGAAAAAACATTTTTCTAAAATCCAAAATATATAGATACATTTTATACCATTTACCGCATGCATGTCATCTCGTTTGTAATATATCGTCCACAGACCCTACAACTCACACTGTGGAACAAAATGATATTTTTCGAAAATAACAAGGAAAAATTTTATAAACAATTTCTTGTTTAAATTATCATATTTGTATTGATATTTTATTTATATATTATATCGACGGCTTTCTTCTGATGGTGAAAGTTGACGTAATATATTTTTTCATTCATAACATCCCCTAAAATTTATTTTTGTGGAACAGTTTAGCAACAATTCGGAAAAAGTATGAAAATAGCTCAAAAATGAATTTTAAGTTTTGACTTATTTCTGGCATTTAAGTTAAATTTTGACTTACAGGAGAATTTTATGCCAAATATTTTTGTAGAACCCTTTTGCACAAAATGGTTCAAAAAGATGTCTATATTGAGTAGCTAGAGGGTTAAAATGTTCCACAAAAATATTTCCCTTAGTGTTTTAAGTAAAATTGCTGAACACATTGTATACTTAAAGTATATGGAGCACAAGGTTGCCAAGTGTTTTTTTTTTTTTCAAAAGTAGTAAGGAAATTCTAAAGTCTACTGGAGCGGACTATAAAATACCATACACAACTCATATCAAACCGTCGACATGTATTGCCGATTATTGTTTAGGGTTGACCTTTAACTAAATTTACTGTAACACCCAAAATTTGATGAAAGGCTGTTGGAATATGTAACTCATCCGTGTGTATGGGTTCTAAAATAGGTCCGCCAAATAACTTTTTTTTTTGAAAATGCTATAAAAAAACGACTGACTATTTTCTCAAATTTCTTTTTTTATTTGAAAGTACAATCCTTCCGGTTAATAATGGAAAATAATTTCATTCAAATGGCTGCCTCGGCTCCCCACAAATAATAGTCCAACGGTTGAATAGTTAAAAAAAACGTTAGATGGCGGACCCTCTATAAACCGGTCTTTTAAAATTGACCAAAATCTGTTATAAGTTGTAGATTCTAGAACGATTCTAGCAACAGCGCTAACTAAAGCTCGTTCAACAATCATCAATGTTAATATAAAATTGGTTTTATCAATTTCTTAAATTGGTTTATCGTGAAAATCATTTGTGTGAAGTCGGCATGCAATTATAACCATTCGTTCAATATATGATTAATTTTGAGGACCTCTTGAGGACCAACAATATAAAATGACCAAATAATGCGGTCCATATTGGATGAAGAAATGCCAACAATCACAATTAGCGAACGGTACCTTTTCAGCCGGCCATCAAAAACACAAATCGAAGCGGATTTGATATAAAATGCATTAAAGTTAGCTCCCGAAAGGACAGCGATAAAGCCGAAATATTTTGGGATAAGGCATTAAACAAACCATCTACAACTTTTTGGAGTCAGTTTAAGGTACTTATGTTGATTTAATTACATATGTCTATAAAATACATTTATAGACATAATTTTGTCGACTGTCACGTTTATAAACGTTTGTTGTAGAGTAAGTACCAGGGATTCCATCATGAAACTTATGGAGCGTCTGACTGACACCAATGCACCGTACGACAATAAAAAAAATATTATTCTATTCTTTAATTTGGCATTTATACCGATATCATAACCTTTATTGTTGCAGCTAAAAGTTGACTGCGCAGTTTCGATGGGCGCTACCCCATTTCGTCAGAACTTTCGCAACGAATGTATGTCTTTGACTTAAATCAGGGTTCATATTAGTACCAGCGATCACATACGACAAATGAGAAGCGCTGATAAACAAAATATTCCACCGAACTAAGTCGACACACTAAAAATCTCACTTTGCCAATTCAATGTTATGCATGTGTTCGCATCGCTCGCAACAATGCAAAGGTTGTTGTTGTACTGTATGTCCCGTATACCTCGTGTATATTGTTTATTTAAAATAATTTTTCAAAAATTGTATCCTTTGGAACTTTGTAGTCCTTTTAAGGGACAACAGGATGAGAAAATGGAAAACTAAAAACGCCAATTAACTCCATTTCAGTTTCAAACATATATCATCTGATTCAAGTGTAATATGGACTGTCGGACAGTGTCATCTGTTAATACAAAATCGTAGAAGTACTTTTTAATTATTAAAAAATTACAAGGAATTAATAAAAAAATATTTCAGTTTAGGATTTGATAATTTTGTATTATACTTGAAGCAATTTGTTTGAAATTCGCCAAATGGATTATACTTCTATAGGGTGGGTCATTACAAATTATAAATTAGAATCGGCTATGAAAAAAGTACTGAGATTATTCTTTCCAAATTTCTGGTTTTATTGGAAAGATTAAACTTTGTCATTTAATAATGGAACACAATAGGACTGTTTTTCTTTAAGCCGGGGATAACAAGCTGTGATAATAAGAACGTTAATATAAATTTAATATTTTGCTCAAAATTAAAAAAATATTTTTTTCACATTGTCGCCAACTACAAAATAAATAGTTGCATCAAAGCAAATTTTCAAAAAATATTTTGTGTTGACTTTTTTGGACTTAGCCTCGATAACCATAATTTTGACGCACACTGCATAATTATCCAAGCTAAGTTCAAAATTTTAACACAACATTGTTTTTTCAAAATTTGTTTTCGCTGTTGGCGACAATTTAAAAAAAAAGTTTTTTTTATTTTGAGTGAAATTTCAGTTTTAAATAAAAACAGCCCTAATATCAGTTATATGGCTACCACGATTGGCTAGGCAGTAGCTCATCCGATCAACACAATTTTTCAGTACCGCCGAAAATCCACACCAAACAGTGACTCGTTGTCGATGCATTGACTTCTCAATATTCACGTGTGGGTTCTCTGAACCCCATATGCGATAATTTTGATTATTGACATAGCCACCGAGATGAAAATGAGCTTCATGAAGGCTGAGCTGAAGGCCAAAGTCTACTCGAAAACTGTCCACGTAAATTTCTTACAGTTTGCCTACTTTGGAAGTACGTTTTGAATATTTCCCAATTTTGTTCGAGCGTATAGCGTCCCATTTTGCAAATGACAAACATAATCCAGAAAATAAAAACGAATGCTCTTCTACCTTTCAAAGTCAAAGTTCAAAATTTAAAATGTTAAACGTCCCACCCTGTATTTCAACAAGAAACTCCTATCGTTGGGACCATGATATAGGACCCATACAAAAGTCTCTCCCTATTTAACCTTTCTCGCCGATTTGAATAATAATGGGGTAGAAAGTGCAGCGTATTATATAGTCGGCCCCGCCCGAATTTAACTTTTTCATAAATGTTTAAATTATTGTTCTTCTCAAATATTTTACATTCTTCAGCGTCTATGGTTTTATTGCTACCAAAACATCTGTCTTTTGGCAAATTATTTCAAAAGGTTTTTTACTAAATGCATTAGTGTGGACAAGGTTCTAAGAGCTGAATTTCGAAACGCGTACCCTCTACTTTTTTCTATTTGACCCCGATAGCTGAAATAAGAAATATTGTTTCGATGTCAAATTTTGAGAATATAAGTTACTGTGGTCTACATTAGCGTTGTAAATACTCTGTAAATTTCAGAGTGTGTTTTTCAGAAGATTCTGAAATATCAGCAAAAATGAAGAAATACTCATTTACTTTTATCTTATTATTATTTTATTATTCTTTTTTCTAACGAATTTCAATATGTTTGTTCGAAGAAAAAATATTTTTTTTTAATTTTAATTTTTTCTGCGATAACAACCAATAATTCGGCTGTCTCAATATCTTTTATAGAGCCAAAACTATGACTGGTTGAGTAAACCCCATTTTGCAAAACTTCAATGACAATTCTGTGATAGGATCAGACTATATAAGGGCTAGCCCTGGTTTTCTGAGAAAAACTGGGCACTATCACTCTGTCGAACGTCCATGATGTCCTTTTAACTTCTTGTAGCTACGGGATTCATGAGATATATTCATGTCCCCCCACCTCATTTTTAATAAGTTTTTGTAGTTACTCTTAATTAAGCCTTACATGTCATGCCTACATGAGGAGCAACAGTATTGTCCAAAGGACCTTTTGTGAATGGTCTTCTATAGATATAAATCCTGGCTAATTCCACCACTGGCTATATGAGTGCGTGTGTATGTGTACATAGAGTTTATATAGTTATCTGTGAATTTTGAGAGTTGAAAAATTGCGGTTGTCAAAACTATAAATGATTGTTGTGAAATATTATGACAAACACAAACTATGACAACAACAACAACAGCAAATATATGGAATTATTTTTAACATAACTCACACATACACACTCACACCAAACACATGCACATGAGCCCTGAGGGCAAGCGATTTATGTTTAGAGAGTGTGTGTTAGTTTGTAGTTTTGTCTGTGTGCTGGGGAGAGCATCGGCAGCAGTCGTTCCCTTTGCGATAATAAAAATCTGTTTCGTTTTTATAGTCAATTAAAAATAAAAATTTCACTCTAAAAATTAAGACTCAACTAAAGTTTTAGTTTTATAACTTTAACAACAACAGCAGCAACAACGAGTTGGTGATGAAACTGGTGATGGGGCATGTTGCTGCAACATTACATTTATCAACACCAGCAAAGTTAACAGACAACAGGCAATGAGGGCATATTAGCACCACCGTTCCTTCAATGACGAGGACGATGAACAGACACAGCAACAAACACCCTTCAACTGACAACAGACACACTGACAGCGACACAGACACAGACAGGAAGTACTAAACACCATTCACTGCCTGCATTCAAGGCAGAGGACTTGTGCAAGCACCACCACCAAAACAAAATTACAAACTGAGCTCACTCACACCGATGCAGTTTAGATATTGCCACATACTCGTAAACTATACAAGTACTTGTATTTTTGTTGTATCCTGGCAACACAGACACACACACTCAAACCCATAAACTCATATTTGAGCTATACATTTGTTGCTATATCACTGTATGTGAGTGTGCGTGTTTGTGTTTGACTGTATTTGTTGATGTAGCGCGCTGTAATTGTAGCTGAAGAAATCTTATTTTGCTAACTTCCTTAATTTGCAACTTTTTTCATTGCAAACTTTGTCGTACATATGCATGGCTGTGTAGCTATCTACCCTTCTGTCTGTCTGTCTGTATGTCGACAAACATTTTTGCAGAAATTTAACTTTGACAAGCCAGGACATTTTACATGGGTCTAGGCAGATCTTACAATAGCACTATGGGAAGAATGTTCATATATGACTACAAAAATAAATACAATTTTTTGTCCGAGACCTAAAAATACATGTTTCTGATGCTTACTGATTCATCAAATCAAAACAAAAAATACGGATAAACGATAAAAACCATTATAAAAAGAAATAATTTAAATAAAAAAAAATTAACAATTTTTATGGATATTTTTTTAATTTTTTTTATTAAAATTCCAATTTTCGTTCAAGGTACTTTTAATATTTGGGAATATATATCCACTAAAACCCTATTATATGCCAAATTAAAAGTAATTATGATGGCTACAAATCTTGTATCCTTGTTGCTGGCTTAGCAACAGTCTCCTAAAATTTGAAAAAATATATTTTTTCCAAAAAAAAAATTGCTCGCACAAAAAATTTATAGAAATAGAAAAAAATAAAATAAAAAATTTAAAAAAAATATGTATTATATATTTTTTATTTTTATTTTTTTTTTTACTAAAATTCAAATTTTGCAGATGATGCTTGTAAGATGACATGTGTACTTTATTACTTGGTGTGATTTTGTATGTATACTTTATTACTTGATGGGTTTGATGTTGAAAAGTCGCTGCGAAGTCACTTGTGACATGGTCGAAATCATGATAGTGGTTGTCTGCAGCCAAGTAATAAATGTCACTATGACATTTGTCAATAAATTTTCATTCTATTAAATATAAATATAAATTGTTAATAAAATATAAATGGTCTTGAGACAGGTCAATACCCCAGTTCAAATCAAATATTGATTACAGACAAAAAAAAATATTTTTTCCACAAAAATTAGAAAATATTTGGAAAATTTGAAAAAAGGAAGATATTAAAAAACATGGATAAATTTTTTTATAACAAATTAATTTTTTATTTATATTTAATTTTTAATTCGGAAATATAAGTTCAATAATGTCCTATTATAGCCCAATTAAAGGTAAATTAATTTATTATTTAATTTTTATATTATACAATTTCTATTTGTTTTAATTATTTAATATTTTAAGCCTTCATTTTTTATTTTGTTTATTGATTTAACTTTAATTTTTAGTTTATTAAATTTTTTTAATTTTTATTTATTTCTTTCTTTCTATTGTTTAATTTATAATTTTTAAACTTTTTATTTTTATTTTTTTTTAATTTAGTTTTTAAAATTTTTTATTTTTTTTTACTTTTTATAATTTTTTAATTTTGATTTTTAAATTTGTTAATTATCAATTATAAACTATAAGTTTATCATTTTTTAATTTTTAATTCTTTATTTTTGAATATTTTTTAGTTTTTAATTTTTTATTCGTTATTTTTAATTTCTTGCTTTTTCTTTTTTTAATTCATTAAATCCCTAATTTTTAATCGTTTAATTTTTAAGTTTTTAATTTTATTTATTTTTTAGTTTTTTTAGTTTTTCTATTTTTTTATTTTTTAATTCTTTCTATTCTTTAATTTATATTTTTTTAACTTTTTTTAATTTTTTTAATTTTTATATTTTTTTTAAATTTATTAATTATAAAGTTTATTTAATTTTTTAGTTTTTTATAGTTATCAATTATAAACTATAAGTTTATCATTTTTTAATTTTTAATTCTTTATTTTTTATTTTTTAATATTTTTTAGTTTTTAATTTTTTATTCGTTAAAAAATTAAATTAAATTTTTTAGTTTTTTTATAGTTATCAATTATAAACTATAAGTTTATCATTTTTTAATTTTTAATTTTTTATTTTTATTTTTTAATATTTTTTAGTTTTTAATTTTTTATTCGTTATTTTTTTAATTCATTAAATCCCTAATTTTTAATCGTTTAATCGTTTAATTTTTTATTTTTTTTCTTTAATTTTTAAGTTTTTATTTTTATTTATTTTTAGTTTTTCTATTTTTTATTCGTTATTTTTTAATTTCTTGCTTTTTATTTTTTTTTAATTCATTAAATCCCTTATTTTTAATCGTTTAATTTTTTATTTTTTTTTCTTTAATTTTTAAGTTTATAATTTTATTTATTTTTAGTTTTTCTATTTTTTAATTCTTTCTATTCTTTAATTAATAATTTTTTTAACTTTTTTTAATTTTTATTTTTTTTTTAATTTAAAGTTTTTTTAATTTTTTATTTTTTTACTTTTATAATTTTTTAATTTTTATTTTTAAATTTGTTAATTATAAAGTTTATTTAATTTTTTATTCGTTATTTAATTTAATTTTTTAGTTTTTTTTTATAGTTATCAATTATAAACTATAAGTTTATCATTTTTTAATTCTTTATTTTTTATTTTGATATTTTAATATTTTTTAGTTTTTAATTTTTTATTCGTTATTTTTTAATTTCTTGCTTTTTATTTTTTTAATTCATTAAATCCCTAATTTTTAATCATTTAATTTTTATTTTTTTTAATTTTTTAATTTTTAAGTTTCTAATTTTATTTATTTTTTTATATTTTAATTCTTTATTTTGAAATTTGTTAATTTTAAAGTTTTTTATTAGCTAGTTTATACAATTTTTAGATTTTTAATTGTTTGTATATATTTTTTTTATTTTTTTAATTTTAATTTTTTTATTTTTTAATTTTTCGTTTTTATATTTTTTTGATTTTTTTAGTTCTTTGTTATTTTGAAATTTGTTAATTTTAAAGTTTATTAATTTTTTAATTTTGAATTCTATAATAGTTAAATTATATATTTTAATTTTTATCTTTTAAATTCTTATTTTTTAATAATTATTTTTGAATTCTTACTTCATTAATTCCCTTTTTAAATTGTTTACTATTTATTTAATTGTTTACTCTTTAATTTTTTAGTTTCAGTTTTTTTAATTTTAATTTTTTATTTTAATATTTTTTTTAATCTTTCTTAGTTTTTAGTTTTTTTATAATTGTTTTATAATTTTTTAATAATTGTTTTTTAATTTTTAATTCATTAATTCCTTTTTTAAATTGTTTACTATTTATTTAATCGTTTACTCTTTAATTTTTTAGTTTTATTTTTTTTTTATTTTTATATATTTTGATATTTTAATTTTTTTGTTTATTTTGAAATATATTAAAATATATTATCTTTTTTCTATTTTTTAGTTTATTAATTTTTTAATTTGTTATATTCAATTTCATTTTTACAAGGAAATAACCGTAAAAAATTGTCTAAAAAAAATTTAAAAAAAAGTTTTTAAAAATGAAAAAAAAGTCGACAAGAAAATTCGAATATTGAAAATTATTACTTAGAATTCTTCCTGCGATGTCTTTATAGGGAAGTTAGCCAAAAAAGTGTGTAGAAAGTGTTCTAGATTTAACAGAAACCGCCAATAAATCACGAAAAGTTGAACTAAACAAAATATTTTAAATCCAATATGAATGGACCTACAATTAATTTAGTCTATGGCAATGCTGGCTAGTTGAAGCATATATTCAATTCATTATATTAGTGCCGGAAAATAAAAGAAAAATTCTTTCTATTTATTTTTTAATTTTATTTTAATTTCTTAGTTTTTTAATTTTTTATTTTTTTAATATTTTAATTTTTTAGTTTTAATTTAATTTTTTATTTATTTTTTATTTTTTTAATATTTTAATTTTCTACTTTTTATATTTTTTGATATTTTAATTCTTATTTTTTAATTCTGAAATTTGTTAATTTTATTTTTTTTCATTTTAATTTTGTTATTTTTTTTTTAATTTAATTTTTATTATTTTTAATTTTTTATTCATTATTTTTCGTTATTTAGTAATTATTATTTAATTGTTTAAATTTTGTTATTCAATTGTTAAATTATTTGTTTTTTTTTTAATTTTCCATCAATTATTTATTGATTTAATTATGTTAATATTTAAAATGTAAATTACTCTATTAAAAATTATTCAATTTTTAACTGTATCAAACGCTGTAAGTAACAGAGAATACTCCTCATTTTCACAGCTTAACAAAAAGGCAAAATGAACAAAAATCTCTTAACTCTGTTTATCCTTTGAAGTTTAATAGTTTTGTTAAGGAGAAGGCTGACATTGTTGGAAGTCTAAGATTTCCAACGTACATGTGTTTGGTGGGGATGGTACTGATGGAAAAGAAGTGGGCGGGTGTGGTTGAAACCAGAACGCACAAACTTTAAACTGCAGTTTGAACTTTACCATGAGACACAGGAATGTGTTAAGTAAGGAGTGAGAGTGATAAAGGATTTTTTTTGAAAAAATAAAATTTAAAAAGGAAATATTATTAAAATAGATGTAGATGTTCTTTCTAATAATATAAATATTTGATCAGATATTTTAAAGACATACTAGAAATTCCATTAAATTCTATAGTTTAGGACTTCTAGAAAATTTGTATAATTGAAACGCGAATTTAATTAAGCTTCTCCGCTTTTATTATTTATTATTTGTATGAAATTAGTTTTGCTTTCCAATCTCACCTCGTATCCCTTCCTGATGCACTTGCATGTGTTCGCATCACTTGAAAGTGTTCTCTTTGTGTTGCATCCTTTAACATCCGGACATCGAGTTATGTATGTCAGCACTTAGCCTCAAGGAATTCATTTGGTCTCTGCCTTTGTGGTATGAAAACTAGAAAAACAATCACATTCTTTGTTCTTATTGATATCAAATAGTTTGGGCAAAATCGCTTTTCACAAACAACTGTTGTTCCAGAGATACGAGCATATTTGGAATATATTTGCACATAAATATCTGCTGCTTTTTGGTAGTTTCAAGTTTCAGGATTTTTTTTGTCTGGTGAATTATTTATTTGTCAAGCATATGTCAGGGACAGCAAATGGAAGCATATTTTAATGGACAACAGAAAAAAAAACAAAAGTTTTTCTTCAGTAATGTCACAACTAAAGGAAGTGGTGCTAGGAGTGATGGGATTTTGGATTATTTAATTATATTCCCAAAAGAAATTAATATTAAATTTTCAACCTCAAGTTATTTTTCAGATATTTTTCCGGGGACGGCTCAAGGAATTCGTGAACGTTTCCTCGCAGCATTCAATAACTTTCCATCACTCCATATAAATCATCCCCCAAGGAGGGAATACTTTGCAGTATTCTCACTGGGGTTTTCTTTCGCATCACACCTACCTACACTATTCTTGGAATAAATATTCAATTTTATTTAATTACAATTTTTTGGCAGATATTTTTAAAGGATTTTCTTTTTAATTTTTTGACAAATGCTCAGACATGTATGTCCAAATAATGCAACAAAGTTCGTATGTATGTGTATCTGTCTACACATATTGACTGAACATGTCTTGAAAACATGTTAAAATGAAATACTTAATAGTGTGGTCAGGTTGTTTTTGTTTAAGTAATTGCAAATACAATACAAAAAACGAACATTATCAAGGATTTTTGTAAATCTTTTGTAATGAAAATAAAATCCTCTTGGATACTCTTTAGGCTTGGTATTGAGGGAAGGACACTTTTGGGAGGTAAGTCTTGACGAGAATTTTTTTAAAGGCAAGTAACCGAAAACGTGTCTAAAAATTATTTATAAATAAATATGAAAATAATATTTTGCCAGAAAATGAAAAAGTTTTACCAAATCAAATCAAACACTCGAAAAAGCAGACGAATTCACTTAAACAGCAGACAGTTTGCAGAAACAGCAGACAAAGTTTGCAGAAACAGCAGACAAGTATGCTGAAACAGCAAACAAGTTTGCTGAAACAGCAGAAAAGTTTGCTGAAATAGCAGACAAATTTTGTGAAACACCAGACAAGTTTGTTAAACAGCAGACATTTTTGCTGCAATAGAAGACAAGTTTGCTTAAACAGCAGACAAGTTTGTTGCAATAACAGACAAATTTGCTGGAACAACAAAAAAGTCTGCTGAAACAGCAGACAAATTTTCTGAAACAGCATACAAGTTTGCTGAAAAAGCTGGCGGAGACAATAAAAACGTTAGCTGGATCAGCAGAGACAGACAAGTTCGCAGACAAGTCTGTTGAAATAGTAGCCAAGCAAACAAGTTCGCTAAAAAACACCTTTCATTGACGTAGCCTACCTTCGATCTGTCTTAGAGACAGTTTTAAGTATATTTTATTCTCCGCTTAGCTTAGACATTTTCCTTTCTTAGAAATTTATTCTTTGTCAATGCGTCCATACAAAATACATGTTTTCATTATAGCTAACCTTTAGCAGAGCATAAGGATTGTTTCCCTCTCATATTATATTAAATGTTTTTAATATCTGTGGAAACATGATATCTTTTTGAAGATTTTAAATTTAAAAAAGTTCAGCTGTATTAAGAAAATAATACAATTTTCTTTATTCGATCCATAACTTTATGCAACAAACAAAAATAAAAATGTTGTGTCCGAAATCTAAAAATGTATTTTTTTTGTGTAAATTGAGACATACTATTTCCTAAAATCAACACAAAAAATACTAAAATTCCAATATTCGCCGAAGGTACTTTTAATATTTGTACTCTCATTTTGGAAATAAAAGATCTATAACATCCTCTTATAAGTCCAATTAAAGTTAAATAAGATGGTCATGAATGTTGCGAATATCACTTTCACACAGAAACAATGTTTTTTTGACAGTCTCCCCAAAAATTGAGATTTTTTTTGGAAAAAATCGATAACAATTTTGTTTATTTATAGCTAACACTCTAACGAAGATAGCAATGTCTATATTAAAAAAAATATATGGATAAATGTAGAAGTTATGGCCGTCTTTGTAGACGCAAAAGATTTAACAAAATCTTGACTTTTTTAATTTTTGGTTTAAAAGCTAGAAAAACTGCTTTATAAATTAGATGCTTAATTTTTTTTAGTTTTATTTCATAGTAACTATGTTCTTAACAAAGAAAGCAAAGTTCATTTGAAGCAAATCTATGGATAAATGCAGAAGTTATGGCCTATCTTATAGAAGTACCTGTCGTCTTCACATATGACAAAAGCAAAAACTTCGCTAAGAAATGACACATGATTTTTTTTTAATTAATTTACTGCTACTCCTTGTTTTCTTTGCTAAGATCCCAGCTATTAGAAAATAAAACAAATTGTCAAATTTAATTTGTAAAGGGACATATCGTGCTATTTAAACAAAAATTAAAAAATCACGATTAAAGAATATTCTTTTCGTCTATCATAACTTCTATAGTTATCTACAAATTGACCTTGTTTTCTGCGTCAGGATGTTAGTTTCTAAAAAATAGAACAAAATATTATTTTTAAATTTTTTCTATTCAACAAAAAAAGTTTTTTTTTGAAACAAAAAATTTTCTCAATTTTTTGGAGACTGCGCCTAAACCGCTATTTCTATGTGAAAGTCAAATTAACAATATTTGTTGCCATCATAACTACCGTTAATTGGACAATTAAGAGGGTATGTTATGTGATATTTCCAAAATTACGTTACAAATATTTATGTTACTTCGAAAAAATCGGAATTTTAGTAACAAAAATTAAAAAAAAAAAAAATATTTGTAAAAAAAGTTTGTGTTGATTTTAAGATTCAGTATTCCTCAATAAAATAAATGTTTAATATACCTGTTCTGACTTACACGATCTCAGAATAAATGAAGAGATTTCTTTAAAAACATAGATGTTTTGACGCCATATATGCACATTCAAAACACGAAACCACGGTGGTTTCAAATAAAGTGAAAGCCAGAACTGCCCAGTAAGTCTCTCTTTTATTTTTTGTTGCATAGATTATTTTTTATGGTGGTCAAATTTTCAATGGTATATCTCAAAAAATCCGTTAACTTATAATGCCCAAAGGTTGAATTGTTCCAAGTTTTGTACATAGAACACCTGCAATTAATCCTACATTAAATAGTCTAGAATATAGTCTTGAAATGTTATCAACATGCCAATATTTCGGTATAAAGATGAACGAACACTTCCCTCAAATATTCCCTGTTTTCTATAGAGAAGAATTCTTCAAGCATGACATTTAACGAATATACTTAAAAGTATTCTAAAAAAGGACTATTTTTAAGGACGTGGTAATTTTTTTTCCAATTTTTGTGGATTTTTTGGGGAAAATTTTAATCTCCCGTTTTAATTTTCGCTCTTTCCACAGACATACGTAGCTCAGGGTGATAATCAGCAAGGGGAGGTGTCTGTGTAGGTTTTTTTAATTTATTATCGAGGAATGTCAACAGTATAGCCTTAAAGTCGATAAATTTATCTTCTAACAACACGGGTGGCGTATGAGTTTTATTTATTAACATTATATTACTCATTCGCCATGTTATCGGATTGTATGGGAAAGGGAAAGTCGTATTAAAACCAACTTAATCGATTTTATTTATTTTTAAAATGCATAAATTCGATGTATATTCACCACTTTAAGTTAAAAATAAGAAAATGGCAATTCCTCATAGGAATTTCAGAAATAAATATTTATATATATTCCATAAAAGTAACTCTATATTGGTATTACGTGAATTAGGATTACTATTATCGCCGAGAAAGCTCGATTATATCGACGACATCCACTTACTCCAATTCACTTCAAACACTGTATCACTCTGTCTCGATGTAAGACAGTATCCTAGTGGCACAATTGAAACATTTCACCGCAAGCCTTTTCTTCATTGTTTTTCTGTAATTAATTCTCCCCTAAAGTGCAAGATTTCCTCAGTACATTTAAAACAATTTCTACCACTATCTATATATGTTGTAAACTTACTGACCACTATAAAAGTCCTTCACATAATATAAATAAGTTATTCATTTTTTCTTATTGAAAATACAAACTTATGAACTTTATCTTTCAATTGCCAGACATTGTAGAAATCTTGCAATATTTATTTAAATTTAAATACCAATTAAAGCCAGAGTATCTACTTACCACCATCTACCTGCCTGCCCACTTGCCAACCAAATTCAACTTTATAACTTAATAACCGAAACCATTAACAATGGACACGAGTATCAACATTGAGATCCACTCACATTATTTGTTATTTTTACTTGGGCAAATATAGTCGTACATACATAAAGAGTGATTTTTTTGAGGTTAGGATTTTCATGCATTAGTATTTGACAGATCACGTGGGATTTCAGACATGGTGTCAAAGAGAAAGATGCTCAGTATGCTTTGACATTTCATCATGAATAGACTTACTAACGAGCAACGCTTGCAAATCATTGAATTTTATTACCAAAATCAGTGTTCGGTTCGAAATTTTTTATCGACAAATTTTGTTCAGCGATGAGGCTCATTTCTGGTTGAATGGCTACGTAAATAAACAAAATTGCCGCATTTGGAGTGAAGAGCAACCAGAAGCCGTTCAAGAACTGCCCATGCATCCCGAAAAATGCACTGTTTGATGTGGTTTGTACGCTGGTGGAATCATTGGACCGTATTTTTTCAAAGATGCTGTTGGACGCAACGTTACGGTGAATGGCGATCGCTATCGTTCGATGCTAACAAACTTTTTGTTACCAAAAATGGAAGAACTGAACTTGGTTGACATGTGGTTTCAACAAGATGGCGCTACATGCCACACAGCTCGCGATTCTATGGCCATTTTGAGGGAAAACTTCGGAGAACAATTCATCTCAAGAAATGGACCGGTAAGTTGGCCACCAAGATCATGCGATTTGACGCCTTTAGACTATTTTTTGTGGGGCTACGTCAAGTCTAAAGTCTACAGAAATAAGCCAGCAACTATTCCAGCTTTGGAAGACAACATTTCCGAAGAAATTCGGGCTATTCCGGCCGAAATGCTCGAAAAAGTTGCCCAAAATTGGACTTTCCGAATGGACCACCTAAGACGGAGCCGCGGTCAACATTTAAATGAAATTATCTTCAAAAAGTAAATGTCATGGACCAATCTAACGTTTCAAATAAAGAACCGATGAGATTTTGCAAATTTTATGCGTTTTTTTTTAAAAAAAAGTTATCAAGCTCTTAAAAAATCACCCTTTACATAGCACATGTGCTGGCTGGCTGGCAGCATCTTAATTAAATTTTAATAAGAATATTGTAAATGGGAAATTCTTATTGTTCTTGTTGTTATTATTGTTATTGGTATTTCCATGACGTTATGCATATTTGCTGTCTAACTAACGAACGAACGAACGAAATATAATAACTCTGATGCGTATCGTATCGAACGACAGACCGACCGACCACACACATACACTCACAGTATCATATCTATGGGGGAAGGGCAGTTCCTTTGTGTTGTCCAATAAATGTTTCAAATGTTCATTACAACAAGCTCCACGTCCACCCACAGCACACCACACACACCCTTGACCATCACTATTAATAATGAAACATATGAGATTGTCTTTGTCTTGCCGGAAAGGGGAGAATATTTTGGGATAATAGAAAGTGGGATTATCCTCGACAGAAGTAAGAAGACAAGTTCGCTGAAATGTCAGATAAGTTTGCTGTAACAGAAGATAAGGTGGCAGCACATAAGTTTGCTGTTAAAGCAGACAAGATTGCTGAAACAGCAGACAAGTTTGCTGAAACAGCAGACAAGTTTGCTGAAACAGCAGACAAGTTTGCTGAAACAGTAGACAAGTTTGCTGTAACAACAGAAAAGTTTGCTGTGACAGCAGACAAGTATGCTGAAACAGCAGACAGTTTGTTGAAACAGCAGACAAGTTTGTTGAAACAGCAGACAAGTTTGCTGAAACAGCAGACAAGTTTGCTAAAATAGCAAACAAGTTTGCTGCAACAACAGAAAAGTTTGCTGTGACAGCAGATAAGTTTGATGTGACAGCAGACAAGTATGCTGAAACAGCAGACAAGTATGCTGAAACAGCAGACAAGTATGCTGAAACAGCAGACAAGTTTGCCGAAACAGCAGATAAGTTGGCTGGCACAGCCGAAACGTTTTCTGAAACAGCAGACAAATTTGCTTTGACAAGTATGCTAAAATAGCAGACAAGTTTGCTGAAACAGCAGACAAGTTTGTTGAAACAGCAGACACATTTTGGAAACAGCACACAAGTTTGCTGAGACAGCAGACAAGTTTGCTGTGACAGCAGACATGTTTGCTGAACAACAGACAAATTTGCTGAAACGGCAGACAAGTTGGCTGAAACAGCGGACAAGTTTACTGAAACCGCAGACAAGTTGGCTGAAAGAACTGACAAGTTTGCTGAAAGAACAGATAAGTTTGCTGAAAGAACAGACAAGTTTGCTGTGACAACAGACAAGTTTGCTGTAACAGCAGACAAGTTTGCTTGACAGCAGACAAGTTTGATGTAACAGCAGACATGTTTGCCGAAACAACAGACCAGTTTGATTGAAGAACAAAAAAGTTTGCTGAAACAGCAGATAAGCTTGCTATATTATAACTTAATTTTGCTTTGGTTTCCCGATTCCACCCTCAAACGAATTGTCATGCCACTCACATCGTCCCCTTTGACAAACATCCAATTATACGCATCCATTCTAACTTAGTTTTGCATCAATATTAACAACAATTGTGTACTTACTGACATACACATACGAATGGATATATCTTCGTGTACATAATATATAAGTAAACAAACAAACACACACAAACATACGAGTCATTCCAAGCCAAAAGGTATTCCTTTTTTGGCAGCACTAGTTTTGATTCTTTCGAAATTTATGATCAATTAAACTTTGGTGAATTTTAGATTTTTAGAAAAAGATTTTTTTTAGATTTTTTTCATTCAACTCCTAAAATATCGGCCCGATTTAAATGTACTATACCTTGTTTTGAAGGTAAATTTTGAAAAAAATCTCATATGTTTTATCATTTGGAAAACTTATTGGCGGTATTGACAAAAATTGATTTTGTTGTCATATTTCATATGAATATTCAGAAAATAAATCAATATCTTTTCATTTTGAAGAAAGTCGTAATAAGTTCCTTTTATCATTTTGAAGAAATATTAGCGATATTAAAAAGATAATTTTGTTATAATATTTCGTACGATTGTTTTAGAAAAACAAAACAAAATCTCAAAGTATCATTTTTTCATATCTTCCTTTTATCATTTTGAAGAAATATTGCCGATATTGAAAAAAAATGTTTTTCTTGTCATATTTCGTATGAATGCAATTTCACTTTCAAATATATTTTATACGAAAATAATTATATTTCTTTGAAACATTTTTAAAATATTTGTAAATGAAAAATACTTCCTACCACTCCAATCATGGAATGACTCATCTTTACATGTGGATTATTTATATTTATATTTGTCTTTTATATTTAAAATTACCTCTTCAATATGTTACCTTGGAGTTAACTATGACGAATCCAACCTTTTAGATTAGTATGAGACTACGGGAAGCATGCCTAGAGGGTTACAGCAGCATATATTCATTTGTGTTTGACATTTTATTATATTTTCAATTTATGTATAAATCTATATACATTAATTAATATCTCCCTTTAGCTGTAGGTATTACAAATAAGTAGAGTGTATTAAACAAAAGTACATATGACCAGGCAGATAAACATTAGAGTGTTTCATCTTTAAAGGCATTAAAGTGGCCATTGGATTTTTCGACAAACATTTGAAATGCGACACTTTTTGCCCAGTATTAATATTCAGGGCAAGAAGTAGCTTGATTTTTTGAAATTCGTATTTTAAATATTTAAACGGCTGAAACAGAATGCTTGAAATTCAATGTGCTTTATTAATCTATTTTCATATTTCTGCGGGTCATAGAAATATAATTTATTTTTATATTTTTGCGGGTCATAGAATGATGATATGGGTATCAAATAAAAGAGAAGAATATATGGTAAAAACACTTTAAAAAAAATTGTCATATTTCGAATAAGAATAAATTGCGCCAATATCTTCCTTTTCTTTTCTTTGGCGATATTGACATAAAAAGTATTTTATTGTCATATTTGAATATGAATGTTTGGAAAGCGAAATAATATCTCTAAAAAATCTTCAAAATATAATTTTTTCATATCTTCCTTTTATCATTTTTAAGAAATATTGGCGATATTGGCAAAAAAAAAAATATTTTGTTGTCCTATTTCATATGAATGTTTGAAAACAAAACAATGTCTCCAAAAAGAAAATTATACAAAATATTATTTTTTCATATCTTCCTTCAAACATTTCGAGGAAATATTGGCAATATTGACAAAAAAAGATTTTATTGCCATATTTCGTATGAATGTTAGCAAAACAAAACAATATCTCCAAGAAGGAAATTTCCGAAGTGTTATTTTTGCATATCCTCATTTTATAATTTTGAAGAAATATTGGCGATATTGATAATTGGTAACAATATATTGAATTTTTCATTTTGAAGAAAATCATACAAAATAGTATTTTTTGATATCTTCGTTTTATCATTTTGAAGAACTGTTGGAGATATTGATAAAAAATGTTTTTGTTGTCATATTTAATATTTATGTTTGAAAACAAATCAATATATGCAAGATACATCTTTTAAATATAATTTTTCATATTTTTTACTTTAAACATTTCGAAGAAATGTTGCCGATATTGACAAAAGGTAGATTTTCTTGTCATATTTCGCATGAATGATTGGTAAACAATATATTCTATTTATCCTACTTTTATCTTTTTGAAGATATATTGGCGATATTAAAAAAAAAAACAATTTTTTTTTCATATTTCGTATGATTGTTTGGAAAACAAGGAAAATTGTCTTTTTAATGGAAATTGGTGCCTATTTCGAACTTTTATAGTTAAGCATTGCACGGTATGAAACATTTTACATAAAAAAAAATAAAAAATGTTTGCAGACAAGTTGATGAAACAACAGAGAAAATTGCTGAAACAGTAGACAAATTTGCTGAAACAGCAGACAAGTTTGCTGAAACCGCAGACAAGTTTGCTGAAATAGCAGAGAAGTTTGCTGAAATAGGGGCACGTTTGCTGAAACAACAGACAAGTTTGCTGAAACAGCAGATACGTTTGTTGAAACTGCAGACATTTTTGCTGCAATAGAAGACAAGTTTGCTGAAAAAGCAGACTAGATTGCTGCAACAACAAACAAATTTGCTGTAACAGCAGACCAGTTTGTTGGAACAGCAGACTAATTTGCTAAATTTTGCTGAGGCTGTAGACAAGTTTTTCATATATATTTGGAAAACAATAAAGGATAATTTCATTGTTAAGTATTGGAAATTGGAACTCAATAAATAAAATTTTTCGATTTTTTCTGTTTGTAATTGTAATTCTTTTATGTTCCGCCTGACACCCTAATGTCTGGATATATTTTTGTGTAAATACCTATGAGTGGATATATGTTCATCAATGGATTTATAACTGTTCGTCTCTCTGTTGTTACGAATAATGAATAAAATTTTAATCTTAATTGAAATATAACAGAGTTATTAATACATTTTTCACATAGTGTATACCATTCTCCCTTGTGTTGTTGCTATTCAACTTAATTTTTAAGCTTGTTGCTACTGGTGTGTTTTTTCGCGTTTTTTTTTTGCCTGAAAATTAATTATGGAAATATTTGTTACTTTTTTCTGAGCAATTAAATAAACAATTGGTGTAAAATTTTTTAATTGAATTATTAAAATGGCTTATCGACAGAGTGTCAATATAATCACGAAAAAAATAAAACACGGCGAATTGTGAAAAGTTGTCATAAATCCAAATGTTGTACGAGTGAGAATGAATGAATTTAAATGAATGATTTTAAATGAATGAATGAAAGAATTGTTGCCATTAGTGGCACTTCATAAATTGTTTTCGTTTTTTTTTGCGGCATGACAAATGCAAAATTTGCAAAATGCTGAATGTAAATGATTTTTAATTAAAGCAAAATTGAAAAGATGAGCACAGCAGCAAAAACAACAAAAACGCATTTGTAAATGATTTAAACACAAATTGTGCAAAGTTATTAATTAATATTCGCAATAATAACATCCGATGAAAAAGCAATTGTTTCCGGCTTTAAATTGGTTTGAGCAGAAAAAACCCCAACATTGTCAAGCCAATAAACATGATGATTTCGTGAAACATATTTTTCTTAATTATTCTTAATAGTCTTTTTTATGTCAACGGCTAATCAGATTCAGTTGCGTTTTTTGCGAGCCTGTGATGGTTCAGAAAGTGCAAATAAATTATGGTCCGCAATTAACAATTGATTACAAAAGAGACAGTGACAAAAAGGACACGGGATTTTTTTTTGGATTTATTCTTTAATATCACTTAAACAAGGAAATTTGCAAGCATAATAAAAAATAAATTTAAAAGTTTTATATTATTCTGAATTTTCTGATTTTTTGTGGTCAACATTTTAAAAAAATAGATTTTTTAACTTTTTTTCAGACAAGATTACTGAAAAAGTAAACAAATTTGCAGATTATGACGAAATAAATTAAAAAGTTTTATATATTTTTTAAATTTTACGATTTTGTGCTGAAAAATTTATTAAATACATTTTTTTTTTCAAACTTTCAGACAAGTTTGCTGAGCCAGCAGACATGTTTGCTGGATGAGCAGACAAGTTTGCTGAGCCAGCAGACAAGCTTGCTGAACCATCAGACAAATTTGCTGAACCAACAGACAAGTTTGCTTGAACAGCAGATAAGTTTGCTGAAACAACAGACAAATTTGCTGAAAGAGCAGACAATTTTTTAAATAAAAAATTTATTTTTCAAACCTTGTCAGGCATCTTTGCTGCAAGAGCAGACAATTTTTTTTAAATAAAAAATCATTTTAATTTGCTGTAACAACAGATTTTCAAAAAATTTAGATTTGTTGTGATTGCCAATTTTGTTATGAAAAAATATTTTTTTCAAACTGTGTCAGACAACTTTGCTGTAATTGTATACAATTTGCTGAAAGAGCAGACATATTTTTAAATAAAAAAATGATTTTTTCTAACTTTGTCAGACAACTTTGCAGAAAGAGCAGACAATTTTTTAAAATAAAAATTAGTTTTTTTTTTACAAATTTTGTCAGACAACTTTGCTGTAATAGCAGACAAGTTTACTGAAACAACAGACAAGTTTGCTAAAACAACAGACAAATTTGCTGTGGTAACAGATTTTCAAAAATATCAGATTTTTTGTGGTCGGGATTTTTTTATAAAAAATTATTTTTTCAAACTGTTTCAGGCAACTTTGCTGTAACAGCAGACAATTTGCTGAAAGAACAGACAATTTTTTTCTAATAAAAATTTATTTTTTCAAACCTTGCTATAATAGCAGATAATTTGCCAACAAGTTTGTTGAAATAGCAGATAAGTTTGCTAAAACAGCAGACAAGTTTGTTGTAGCAGCAGATTGTCAAAATGTACCTACTTTTGGGCTCGACTATTTTTTATATAAAAAATATTTTTGTTTTTCTATTGAATATTTTTTGTCCTTATTTCTGTAAACAATTTTAATTTTCCCTCACGTCTTATTCCTTTTATTGTTTATTAACCAATAATATTTATTAATAAATACTTCGCATTTCCATTATTAACCGAATTCTTCTGTTTTTTGTCTCTTTCCAGGTGAGTACTTCCGGCAACTTTCTGAAATTGAGCAAGTAATCGTACACATATAACACATTTATTTTTATTAACCCTCCGTAAGTACATATTTACATAGTCTTCTGTTTACACAAGAGATGTTACAAAACACACACACTCGCCCAAAATTGTTTGCAATTTCAAAAGCAACAAAACAGCAATATTTTTCGTTGTATTTTTGCTGCCGCAAAAGTAAATATTAATATTATCAGTCCAAAATAAACATTAAAGTTGGCAATTAATAAAACCAAAAACAGATATCACAATTCTCCCACACTGGCTTTCCATAATAGCCACCACTTAGGAAACCCCCTCCTCCTCCTCTTCTCTCTGAATCGACAAACGAGAGACCATTTAAAATGTTGCTGATATTTTCGTTTGAAGAAAACGACAACAAAAAACAAACCAACAGGTCCTTTGTGGAAATGTTAAAACATTTACTTTGGTTTGCTTCAGCGATTTAAGAGCAAAAAGAAATCCATTTTTATTTCGCATTTCCAAGTATTACAGAAGTGCTCTCCATTGCATGATTTTCAGTTAAGGCCACTGTAGTGCCATTAAAGTTTAAGACAATAGCAATCTTCGGTAAGTAGGTACTGTGGTGAGGAATACAAACAAATATGAATTTCGTAATCAATTAAATGGAAAAGCGAAGAAAAAATATACAATAGTAGTAGAGATGTCGTACAAGTTATTTAAAATCAAGTAATGCTTGGGAAAACTGATACCATCTAACGAGAAAATAATCACAATTTTTTAAATAAATACAAATTGAATTTTTGTTTGCAGAATATACATATAAAGTCCTGAGCCTGCCTGTTTTTTATATCAATTCTTGTTTGCTCGGTAACTCCTACATTAAGTTGCACACAGTGGAAATCCAATACATTGTGAATGAGGGAATTACATTAAAAGCCCGGGTTATAGCAGTTTTTCAAGATTAGGTTTTGGTCGATAACTCCTGCAATTATTTGCACACATGGGAAAATGCAATATATTTTGAAAGGTTGACTTACATTACAATATGCGGGCCTAACAGTTTTTCTAGATCAATTTTGAAAGAAAAGCTGATATTAGAGAACTCCATCTTTTTAGTTTTTCTATATCAATTCATTTTCGATCGGTAACTCCGACAATAATTTGCACACATGGAAAAATCCAATATTTTGTGAGAGAAATGCTTGCAATAGAAAATCCTAGCCTGCCAGTGTTACTAAATCAATTAGTTTTTGGTCATAACTGCGCAAAAACTTTGCACACATGGGAAACTTCAATATATTCTGGAAGCGGGGCTTACGTTAAAATAACCTAGTCTAACAGTTTTTCTAGATCAATTAGTTTTAGCTATATAACTCCCATAAAACTTTGCACACATGAAAAAATCCAATATATTTTGAAAGATGAACTGATATTAAAATACCCTAGTCTAACAGTTTTTCTAAATCAATTCGATTTTGACCGATAAGTCCTAAAATAATTTGCACACATAGAAAAATCAAATATATTTAGAAAGATGAACTTATATTAAAATACCCTAGTCTAGTAATTTTTCGAGATCAATTTATTTTGGGTCGATAACTCCTACAAAACTTTGCACACATGGAAAATTTCAATATATTGTGGAAGAAGAGCTAGCATTAAAAGTCCCGGTTATAACAGTTTTTCTAAATCAATTCAGTTTTGGTCGATAACTCCGACAATAATTTGCATACATGAAAAAATCCAATATATTGTGAAATATTCAATCCTGTCATTGCACACATGAATAAAACCAATATATTACTACAGAATGGTTTACGACATAATATGAAAGCCTGACAATTTTTCTAAATCAATTCCTTTTTAGGTGATAACTCCGATAAAACTTTGCACACAGAGGAAAATCCAATCTATTTTGAAAGAGGAGCTTGAAATAGAATATCCAAGTATGACAGTTTTTCTAAATCAATTATTCTTGGTCGATAACTCCGCAAAAACTTTGCACACATGGGAAACTTGAATCTATTCTGAAAGAGAGGCATACAGTAGAGTATCTGAGCTTGTCAGTTTTTCTATATCAATTCACTTTTGGTCGATAACTTCGACAAATCTTTGCACACATGGGAATATCCGATATATTTTGAAAGAGGATCTTAATCTAGAATATCGAAGCTTGACAGTTTTTCTAAATCAATTATTTTGGGACGATAACTCCGCAAAAAACTTTGCACACATGGGAAACTTCAATATATTTTGAAAGAAAAGCTTACAATAGAGTATCTGAGCTTGTCAGTTTTTCCATATCAATTCATTTGTGGTCGGAAACACCGAAAATTATTTGCACACACAGGAAAACGCAAAATATTGTGAAAGAATGGCCCACAATAGAATATAAAAACCTGCAAATTTTTCTAAATCAATTCGTTTTTGCTCGATTATGTCCACACTACTGTGCACACATGGAAAAATCCAAAACATTCTGAATGAAGGGCTTTTGTTAAAACTACCGGATCTAACAGTTTTTGTAGATCAATTCAGTTTTGGTCGATAATTCCGGCAAAACTTTGCACACATAGGAAATTCCAATATAGCCTTAAAGACAGGTCTAAACTTAATTGTATGCAACTCCCAGTTTTTCCATATCAATTCGTTTACACGGATAAAATTCAAAGTAATATTTTTATATTAAAATATTTTTATTTTAATAAAATTTAATTGTTTTAAATTTATTATAATAGAATTAATTAATTTATTTTATTTTAAAAAGGACTTATATTTGCTTTTCACGTTTGCACACATGGAAATCTTGAATATATTTTGAAAGAAATGCTTTCAATAGAGTATCTGAGCTTGTCAGTTTTTCTATATCAATTCATTTTTGGTTGGAAACTTCGAAAATTATTTGCACACATGGGAAACTTGAATATGTTTCGAAAGAAAGGCTTACAATAGAGAATCTGAGCTTGTCAGTTTTTCGAAATCAATTAATTTTTGGTCGGAAACTCCGAAAATTATTTGCACTCACAGGAAAACTCATAATATTGTGAGAGAATGTCTCACAATAGAATATAAAAACCTGGCAATTTTTCTAAATCAATTCGTTTTTGCTCGGTTATGTCCACACTACTTCTGAAAGAAAGCTACATTCTGAAAGAAGGGCTTTTGTTAATACTCCCGGACCTAAAAGTTTTTGTAGATCAATTCGTTTCTGATCGATAACTCCGGCAAATTTTTGCACACATTGGAAACTCCAATACTGCTTTAAAGACAGGCCTAAACTTAATTATATTCAACTGCCAGTTTTTCCCTATCAATTCTTTTACTTGGATAAAATTCAAATTAATATTTTTATATTATAATATTTTTAATTTATTTTAATAAAATTTATTTTTGTTTTATTTTAAAATATTTTTTATTTTAAAAAAATATTAATGCCAAAATTTGATTTGATATTCTCCTGGCATCCATATTTTTTAGAAATTATTTACAAATGGAATGACATTTATTACTTGACTGCACACTACCTCATGATCATGATTTACACACTGTGATACGTTCCCTCAGGTGGCTTCGCAGCGACTTTCCAACACCATATCCGTCCGCTTTAAGTAAATGATTCTCACAAACGAATGTGAAGCACAACTCTCATGCCGAATATCCATTTAAAATATTTAAATTTTAAAACATTTTTATTAAAGATGTAATTAATACCAAAAATTATTAAAAAATTAAATTAAATTAAATTAAAAATAAATAAAAATTTAATAAATATTAATAAAAATTACAAAAAAACTTCTGAAGATTCCCAAAAGTGCATAATTTGAAACAGAAGATATCATAATTAATTCCAAAAAGGAATTTAATAAATTCAGAAATAATCTCCAAGTTAGTGATAGTCCTTGACCTATAGCGGGAAATTGTTATGGTCGTTACCTCAAGGGTCCATCTCTTCTCCAGGCCATATGAGAGTTTATTCAGCGGTGGCCTCACCTTATGAGTAAAACGCCATGAAAACTTCTCTAAAAATACATTTACTGGTTGGTGCCGGCTTCAAATTTCTTGTGCCTTTCAATGAGTATAACATTATATCGTTTACATATCTTTTTCTCTCAGGGATGCCTGTGGAGATTATTTTGGTTTTCAAAGGAATCATCCTCAAACTCTTAGCATATACTTTGTTTTCGCCAAACTTAAATATATTTGAAAAATGTAGAAATGGGAACCCAAACAATATATATACGAGCCTCTGAAGTAATGCAAGAATAGTAACCATTAATTATGTCAATTAAGGACAGCTGGGGACAAATAACCTTGCGAGACTAACGAACCATTAAAAATACATTTCTCAATTTTTTTCTGATTCTAAAAAGGTGATTTATGTCATGAGAAGATAAAGTGTTAAATATAAATCATTAAATCTGTCTAATAAGTAAGGTTAAATAAGGTGTCCTTGGTTTATTAACGCGTTAATACCACTCAATCGTCCCAAAATTATTAATTAATGAGAGTGAGTGGAGTAATAAAGTAGGCTGTCATTAATATTGCACCGATTTACAATTTTTGTTACCTTTGTACCACTGTGCCGACGAGTACTTCAATACGAACACACGCAATGTATATAAATTCATATGGTTGTATGTATTAATGTGTATGAAAGTATCCATACACTCACACACACACACCTCTGCAACTTAAACTGAATTGGAAATGTTGGTGAGAGAGACAGAGAGAGAGAGGGGGAGAAGCAACAAATAACAATAACAATCAGAGGAGAACATTATGTACAGTTTTCCAGCATATTGTTGGCTCAACTAAACAGACACACGCATGTATACACACACTTGCACTCACACACACTCGTACTCACTATCCCTCTTGTCTCTCGGACGAACGAACGAGAGAACTGCGAAGAGGACAGTAGGGAGACTGAATCAGGCATTTACACACACGCACCAACAAATACAGACAGACATTCAGTGCTATTAGCACTACTACACATGCTACATGGTGCACAAGAGAAGCAAACGTTGCTGCTGTTGTTCTCTATTGTTTTTTAGTAGCATACTTTTATGCGTTTCCGTGAGTTTCAGATGCTGTTTGCCAAGTGCAATATACTTACATGGCGGTGGTGCCCTACAGTGTTTAAGACGACTATTCGAAATATGAAGTTCATTTATTTCGAGTCTTACATAAATAAAAATCGAGATTTTTGCCGAGATAATTTGCAGAATTATTCGCTATGACACTGGATATATGACAAAGAAAAGTGCACCATCCCGTCTATAAAATCTTCTCTAGATTATATTTTAGAAGCAATTCTACAGAAAACCTATTTTAAGAAGCATTTATAAAAGCCGTTCTGAGAAGAATTTCCAGAAATCCTTTATTAGATTGTTTCTTCATGAGGTTTTCTTTAGGAGCCGCTTACAACGTATAAATAAATAATATAAAGAAGTAAAAACGGCGTTATGTTCGGCCGGGCCGAACTTTATATACCATCCACCATGGATTGCATACCACAGAGGTTGTCGGGTTTCGTAGAAGTGCAGTAATATTACAGGAAAATATAAATTTTGTAATATAGCCAAACCAAAGCAAAAACAAATATTGAAAAAATAGTTATATAAATAAATAAAATATTTTAATTACATCAAACCATTATCTATTTCAAATCAAAAAATAAATATTCTTATATTTATATTTTCAAAAAGCTTAAATACCATAAATATTGGTAGATAGTGGGTTGGTTGTCTTCCATTCTATTTTAATTCCAAAAGCAAAGTGCAAAATAACCTAACTTCATGATTCAACCAATTTTTGCCGTAAAAGAAAAAGTACGAATTCCATGATTCCAGCTGCGCCCATTTGGTTGGTACCATTATTACCCCCTTGACATTTCTACGCAATTAGAATTTCATCATTCTAGCTGTAGTCGTTTAGTTGGTACTTTTTTTTATCCCCCTGTACAATTGTATCCCTTGAAAGTACGAATTTCGAAAAATCCGTTTATTTTCCGTGTCTACGCAGTCAGAGGAAAGTATACAACGAATTCCATGACTCTAGCTGAGGTCATTTGGTTGGTACTATTTGTATCCCCTTTTTACATTTTTACCCCAAAAAGTACGAATTTCGAAAAATCTGTTTATTTTAAGTGTCTACGCAATCAGATGAATGTATACACCGAACATCATTATTCCACGTGTAGCCGTTTGGCTGGTACCATTACCCTCCGTACCCATTGCATCCCTTGAAAGTACGAATTTTGAAAAAACCTTTTATTTTTCATGTCAGAGGAATGTATACTCCGAATTTCATGACTCTAGCTACGGTCATTTGATTGGTACTATTTTTGTCCCTTTTTTCAGTTTAACCCCAAAAAGTACGAATTATAAAAAATCCGTTTATTTTACTTGTCTATGCAATCAGAGGAATGTATACACCGAATTTCATTATTCTAGGTACAGCCGTTTGGTTGGTACCATTTTTATCCCTCTATTCCCATTTTAACCCTTAAAAGTACGAATTTGGAAAAAAATCTGTTATAAATAAATAAATAAATAAAATTCTGTTATAAATAAATTTCGTGTTTCTAGCTGTTGTCGTTTAATATGTACCATTTTTATCCCTTTATATCCCTACAAATAAGAATCACTTTATGGTGCACGTTTTTGTTATCGGGGGAATGCACATACATAATATCAAACAAATATAAACAGACATATTCAAAAAAGCTAAATATTTAGGGATTATTATGGGTATTTTTAGTCCTTGTGAGGGAAAAATTTTTCCCTTTCGGCCGATTTCGCCCCATTTCAATCCCAACCGATCTACGACTAGCGTGCTTTCAACAGACGGACGGACATGGCTAGATCGTCTTAGAATTTTATGACGATCAAGATATTTCGGCCCAATGTGAATGTATCGCGTTGCCATAGCTATCGTTCGCTAGCTAAACCTTCTGCCAAGAAACACCAATTGGTTTCATTAAATTGGGTTCGCGAGCTATCTCATTTGCGAGCCAACATCTCGTCCCAACTCCGAAAAATAGAGATATACTTTATAGGGTTTCAGGTCGATATTTCAAGGTGTTACAAACGGAATGACAAAGTTAGTATAGCCCCATCCTTTAAGGTCTTCAGCAGAAGGCATAAAAGATGGACGCTATTTGTACTTTTAGAAGAATGTATTTTTTTGAACCCATTTAATAATGGTTTCTTTAGAAAAGAAATGATCCAGTGATGTCTACCTTACCTTACCATTCTTACCTTAGAGATTGTGTCTTAGAAACACTTTCATATGACATTCTTTGAAAAACCTTCCGTATGGTAGAATACCCTTCACAGCATTTTCCCTTAAAGTACTTCTATAAGATATTATTTAGGAAACCTTCCATGTGATAGAAAACCTTTCACAGGATCTTTCTTTGAAGCTTCTCCATAGGGTATTCTTTAGGAATCATTCTCTTTCACATGAAAATTCTTAAAAATTCTCTGAGATTTTCCATTCTAAGGATGTCAGTCTACATGTCCTTATCAGAATCATTTGAAATTTGATATTTGAAAATGTTTATATAATCACTTTAAACCAAAAAAAAATATTTACAGTTTAGCAACGCCCCTTCTTGTATCTCCCACACAATTGTCTCCATCCTAGGTAAAATTAAATCATTCATAAATTCTATACTGGTGCATGGGATCCACTATGACTTGATTTTTGATCATGTTTTTACAATGATACGAACCTCCTAGTACCTTCCACACTAATTATTCTGTCCTACATACAAATTAATTCCTTATAACTTCCATATCTATGTTCTCTGAGAGTGAGGGTATATATATGTCGGTTTATCCGACTGACGTTTTCTTACTTGTTTAAAAATTATCTTATAAAGGTTGTCATAACTTTTACATTTATCCATGGATATTTTAGAAGATAGATACATAGATTTTATAGAGGAAAGTAATTTTATCCGATTTTTTCTTTTTTTATAGATTTTTTTCGTTAGTGAAAATTTAAGAAAGAATTCCATCAAAACATTTTTGTGTTGGTTTTATGAATTTTACGAAAAATGGAGCAAAACATTTTTATTTTCGATTATTGTGCACTTTTTATAGATTTTTTCGTTAAAAAAAATAAAAAATGTGATGATTTTATAAATCAATACACACGAAATGTAAATTTTTAGGTTTCTGACACAATTTTTTTATTTATTGTTGGTGAGTTGGTGATTTCTGCTGTGGTGGGCCATGACCGTATAAGTAATATTAATTTGGAAATATTACTCATACGATCCCCAGTCGACTTGGCTTTGGTTGATGTTCTTGTTTCGTCAAAAAACCCAATTTTTAAATAAAACAAAATAGATAAAAACAAAAAAATATAAACGTAATTCTAATAAATATGGTGACAGTGGCTCATCCCCACAAACTAGTTGCCCTAGTAACTTGCTTACACCCCCTTCCATATCTGATGTGGTAGGTCATTGTCAATTCGTTTGCAACCTACGACAATCCTCATAAGTAATTGTTCTCACGTATTTGTGTATTTGTTCAGCACTTCCGGCTGTATCAAAAGAAGGGAATAGCGAAGAGCGGCGAAAGAATACACATTTTATTTTTGTTGTCTTGATTTCTTTTCACGTTTTTGCGCATTTCTCTATTTGTCATTACTTCTTTTACGCTTTTCATTTGTGTACAGCTTCTTTAGCCTGAAATATCGACAGGGTTTGCGGACGTGAACGTGGCGTGGCGCACACACTTGCATGCATATTTCATGAATGAACTGAGCCTTGGTGAGTGCTGCAAGTGTGCGTGTGCTGTGTTTGTTTGCCATGTTATTAAGACCAACAGCACGAAAGCGGAAAAGGAAGTGCTGTTGCGACGATATTTTTTCTCTTCTGTGTGTTTGGGGATGTGTGCGTGTGCACATATTTGCTTGATTGCATGGCTGTAATTATCATTGAAGTTCCTTTTGAGCAACGCACACACATACACATGGAGAGTGCATGTGCGGGGAGAGAGAGAGGGAGAAGCGAGAGTAAGAGTTAAAGGGAAAATAATCTCAGCATCGTACACGTTATGAAAGTGGAACTTCCTCCAGTAAAGGTGCAATTGCACAGTGGCATGACACATGCTTTTTCCATTCCGCCACGAATTAAATAAAAAATATAAAAATATAAAAATATAAAAATATAAAAATATAAAAATTTAAAAATATAAAAATATAAAAATATAAAAATATAAAAATATAAAAATATAAAAATATAAAAATATAAAAATATAAAAATATAAAAATATAAAAATATAAAAATATAAAAATATAAAAATATAAAAATATAAAAATATAAAAATATAAAAATATAAAAATATAAAAATATAAAAATATAAAAATATAAAAATATAAAAATATAAAAATATAAAAATATAAAAATATAAAAATATAAAAATATAAAAATATAAAAATATAAAAATATAAAAATATAAAAATATAAAAATATAAAAATATAAAAATATAAAAATATAAAAATATAAAAATATAAAAATATAAAAATATAAAAATATAAAAATATAAAAATATAAAAATATAAAAATATAAAAATATAAAAATATAAAAATATAAAAATATAAAAATATAAAAATATAAAAAATATAAAAAATATAAAAATATAAAAATATAAAAATATAAAAATATAAAAATATAAAAATATAAAAATATAAAAATATAAAAATATAAAAATATAAAAATATAAAAATATAAAAATATAAAAATATAAAAATATAAAAATATAAAAATATAAAAATATAAAAATATAAAAATATAAAAATATAAAAATATAAAAATATAAAAATATAAAAATATAAAAATATAAAAATATAAAAATATAAAAATATAAAAATATAAAAATATAAAAATATAAAAATATAAAAATATAAAAATATAAAAATATAAAAATATAAAAATATAAAAATATAAAAATATAAAAATATAAAAATATAAAAATATAAAAATATAAAAATATAAAAATATAAAAATATAAAAATATAAAAATATAAAAATATAAAAATATAAAAATATAAAAATATAAAAATATAAAAATATAAAAATATAAAAATATAAAAATATAAAAATATAAAAATATAAAAATATAAAAATATAAAAATATAAAAATATAAAAATATAAAAATATAAAAATATAAAAATATAAAAATATAAAAATATAAAAATATAAAAATATAAAAATATAAAAATATAAAAATATAAAAATATAAAAATATAAAAATATAAAAATATAAAAATATAAAAATATAAAAATATAAAAATATAAAAATATAAAAATATAAAAATATAAAAATATAAAAATATAAAAATATAAAAATATAAAAATATAAAAATATAAAAATATAAAAATATAAAAATATAAAAATATAAAAATATAAAAATATAAAAATATAAAAATATAAAAATATAAAAATATAAAAATATAAAAATATAAAAATATAAAAATATAAAAATATAAAAATATAAAAATATAAAAATATAAAAATATAAAAATATAAAAATATAAAAATATAAAAATATAAAAATATAAAAATATAAAAATATAAAAATATAAAAATATAAAAATATAAAAATATAAAAATATAAAAATATAAAAATATAAAAATATAAAAATATAAAAATATAAAAATATAAAAATATAAAAATATAAAAATATAAAAATATAAAAATATAAAAATATAAAAATATAAAAATATAAAAATATAAAAATATAAAAATATAAAAATATAAAAATATAAAAATATAAAAATATAAAAATATAAAAATATAAAAATATAAAAATATAAAAATATAAAAATATAAAAATATAAAAATATAAAAATATAAAAATATAAAAATATAAAAATATAAAAATATAAAAATATAAAAATATAAAAATATAAAAATATAAAAATATAAAAATATAAAAATATAAAAATATAAAAATATAAAAATATAAAAATATAAAAATATAAAAATATAAAAATATAAAAATATAAAAATATAAAAATATAAAAATATAAAAATATAAAAATATAAAAATATAAAAATATAAAAATATAAAAATATAAAAATATAAAAATATAAAAATATAAAAATATAAAAATATAAAAATATAAAAATATAAAAATATAAAAATATAAAAATATAAAAATATAAAAATATAAAAATATAAAAATATAAAAATATAAAAATATAAAAATATAAAAATATAAAAATATAAAAATATAAAAATATAAAAATATAAAAATATAAAAATATAAAAATATAAAAATATAAAAATATAAAAATATAAAAATATAAAAATATAAAAATATAAAAATATAAAAATATAAAAATATAAAAATATAAAAATATAAAAATATAAAAATATAAAAATATAAAAATATGAAAATATAAAAATATAAAAATATAAAAATATAAAAATATAAAAATATAAAAATATAAAAATATAAAAATATAAAAATATAAAAATATAAAAATATAAAAATATAAAAATATAAAAATATAAAAATATAAAAATATAAAAATATAAAAATATAAAAATATAAAAATATAAAAATATAAAAATATAAAAATATAAAAATATAAAAATATAAAAATATAAAAATATAAAAATATAAAAATATAAAAATATAAAAATATAAAAATATAAAAATATAAAAATATAAAAATATAAAAATATAAAAATATAAAAATATAAATAAAACATAAAATTTTCAATTTAATATTGATTCAGTTTTCGAAAAAAAAGAAGAAAATGACTGATGTTTGGATAATTTTTCAAAACAAAAAAATAAATTCCAGATGTCGCTTGGCGTGCAGAGGGATCTGTCCTCTAAAATGTATAAAAAATATTTCCAGTTTTCAATTTAATATTGATTAAATTTTCGAAAAAATAGAAACAAAATGGCTGATGTTTGAATAATTATAATTTGGCTGATTCTTCTTATGCATTTATAAGGGGGTACCGAAGTGTGCCTATTATAGCCTCACTAAAGGCTCATTTAGATATAGTGGGACCAGCAATAGTCTGTCTTTTGGTTCTTTATATTTCACCCACATGTTGTCCTCAACTCACTGTGCCCATCGCATGTGTGATTCCTCGCTGTATTACTGCCCTGTGGACGGGTGGGGCGCCGGAAGTGTTCTTATGTGTGTGTTTGTCTTTGTGTGTGGCTTTGTTATGGCCATTATTTTCGTCTGTTTATAAGTGTTGAGAGATTTCCGTTTATTTGTTCCCTCGGCACAAATAACGCGCCACGAATACCAGATTCATTTGTATTTTCACTTTTCAAACTTTCCTGCAATTTCTCACCGCCCCCTCTCTCTACCTACCAATCCACACAACATTATAAATGCAAGAGAGGTTATCAGTGTGCATGTGTGTGTGTGGCCAATTCCATGAGGTACAACAATTTAAAATTGTATATAAAAATTGTTCGAAAAAAAGGGATTGTTGTAAAAATGTTGTGTAGTAACATCATTTTAAAAAAGATTTTTTTTCGCACTAAATCCTTATAAAAACGAAAGCAAAAAGAAAAAAGGTTTCTTTCCCAAGCGGGATATTTAATGTGAAAAACAGAACAAAGCGTAGCTCTTGTGCTCGATGAAAAATCATTGACAATAAATTTGCAAAGAAAAATTGTCTGTTTTGCCTGGGCTCTATGTGGGACTATGTGGAATGGATTACTTATTCATATATAGCTCGAAAATCGCCAAGGAAGAAATTCTTAAAATTTCTTAAAATAATTATTGTAGGAAGGAAGGAAGCTAAAGAATATTCTGAAAATATTCAAAACATCAAACTTGTGTCCATTTTGAAGAACTCTATAAAGGCAAGACTATTCAACCTCTTTTGGCTGATATATGTATGGTGGGCATTCCTTGACAGCGATATAGAACTACCAAGACCTAAAATAAAAATCTTATAAATAATTTAATTTAATTAAAAAATTAATTTAATTAAAAATTTAATTTAATTTAAAAAATTTAATAAATAATTTCTTGCTTAAATATCCCAATTGATACTGATATTTTTCATATTTATATTATATCTAGAGCTTTCTTTTGTTCGGTGACTTATAGTGAAATTTGATGTAGAATATTTTTTCCCTTCACACCAACCCCCTAAAATTCAGTTTTGTAAGACAGATTAACGCCAATTCGGAAAAAACTGCGAAATTAACCCTGATGCGGATTTTAAGTTTTGTCTCATTTCTGGCATTTAATTTGAGTTTAGTGTTTTGGTGTATTCAGAGACCTGTATTAGAATGGTATAGAAAATATTTTTGTAGAACATTTTTTTGCGGTAAACCCAGTTTTTGGGTTTTTTTTTACCATTTTGCCCAAAACGGACCAAACGGATCGCTTCGCTGAGGAGCTAGAGGGTTAAAATGTTCCACAAAAATGTTCCTCGTAGTATGCTGAGTAATATTGCTGAACACATCCTAAACATAAAATGTAAGGATCACAAGGTTTCGTATGGCGATTCATGACAAGAATGTACAAAAAGAGGGAAATCACCCTTTTGCACGACAGGGATCGAAAAGGCCCCTTTGTTGAGGAGCTAGATGGTTAAAATGTTCCACAAAAATGTTCCTCTTAGGGTTTTAAGTAATATTTCTAAACACATTGTATACCTAAAATGTAAGGACCACAATGTTTCCTATACCGATTCATATTTCATATTTAAAAGAATGAGCAGAAAAGGGGAAATATTCATAAAATATTCATATTTATAAAATATTCATATTCATAAAATGAATTTTATGTGTCGACTTTTTTCTGGCATTTAAGTTGGCATTTGAGTTTTGTTGTATTCAGAGACTTATAGTAGAATGGTATAACAAATATTTTTGTAGAACATTTTGTATCGTTAAACCCCTGTTTTAGGGGTGTTTTTTTACACTTTTGTATAAAAGGGACCAAAAAGACCCCTTCGTTGAGGAGCTAGAGGGTTAAAATGTTCCACAAACAGTGTTCTAAGTAATTTTGCTGAACACATTGTATACTTAAAATTTAAGGATCACAATGTTTCCTAAGCCGATTCATCATAAGAATGAGAAAAAATTTAAATATCGACCCCCCATCTAGAATGACCACAAGAATGTAAACTTTCATAACGCCGTTACACGTACATTCCTTTCTGTATCCCTTCTATCTGTATCTATCTGTTTTCAGAACATTTTTTTTTTCGATAAAGTTTCATATTGTTCCACAGTGGAACGAAATTTTATGACGTGCAATTTTAAGGATAATGAAAAAGTATATATAAAAGTATAAATAAAAAATAAATCTAAAAATTAAACTAATTGACATGGCAAGATAATAATTGGATGTGTAAGGCCCGTAAAATATATGTAAAATGGTAAAAAAAAATAAAAAAAAACTTTTCTCGATTTTTTATCCCACAAAAATTATTTAGATTGACCAAAGTGTCCTGTTGAATTTGGGACTAATAACGCGTTTCTAAGACTAGTGGATTTTTTAAATAAATTTTTGAATTATTTCCTTCAAAATGGTCAAGTCAAGTTTAAACGCCAACTCGACCAAAAATTAAAAACTAAGTACACAATTTTGCTACGTTTGGTCTTTCTACTTTGAGAATTTTATAGACATTTTCATAAGTCAAAATTAGTTTGGCACGTTGGAATTAATCTGTAGCTAAAATAAGCTGAGAAGGGATTATGAAGTAAACATTTATAGGAGCTCTTTCACAAATCAAAGAAATTATTTAAAAAAGTCTGTTTCTACAGAATGTCTCATGTATAGGCTTCTTCTGAGCAAATCTTAGTTTGAAGGGTATCCTAAGAAGGTTTAAAAAAATTGTTTAAAAATTGTCAATGCAAAACTTGACATAATTTTCAAGGAATTTCTTCAAATTTCTTAATTTCTTTTAAAGGGGAGGTTTTCCAAGACAACCCTATGAATGGGGGCCTCTAAATAAGATCTTGTGAATGGGATTCTAGAATATGTATAAGTGACCCAAAGAACATAATATGTAAGTGATTCTAAGAAGAAGTCATGAAGACTGAGATCTAAGAGAAAATCTAGCAGGAAATTTTTAAATTGGAAAATCTGGCGGGATTTTTAAGGAATTTCTTCTGAAAGTACATGTGTCCCAAAAACCATCTTAAGAAAGTGATGCGAAGGAATATCTTGTAAAATGTGTTTTACTTTATAAAATGTGCCATATGCACGAGCTTCTAAGAATGAATTAAAGTGCTTCTAAATATATTTACAAAGAAGCCATTATTAAATATTTTCAAAATAAAACATTTCTCTAAAAGTACAAATAGCGAAATAGGCTTCTGATGAAGATCTTAATAAATGTATTCTGTAGTAAATCTGTTCTTATCTCCAAGATAATCTTTTGATATGAATAATATGCTGTGAGAGGCTCCTAAAAATATATCTAAAAAGCGTTTCTTGGAAAGGATTTTCCCTAAAATGTTCCTATAGGATTTTCTGAAAAATCGCTTCGGCTAAAAATGTTTAGCCCCCAAAAGGCTGTTTAGCCCCAAAACATATTTCTAAAAATGCAAGTGACTCTAAAGAAGACGTTACAGAAGGGCTTCTAAGGAAGATCTAACAGAAGGGCTTCCAATGAAGACCTAACGGAAAGGCTTCTAAAGAAGACCTTACGAAGGGATTCTAAGAAGGGCAAGGGAACCTTAAGAAAATTTTACCAGATGCTTATAAAGTCGATTGTATTCGAAAGAAAATCTAACGAAGTGACTCTAAAGAAGACGTTACAGAAGGGCTTCTAAAGAAGACCTTACGAAGGGATTCTAAAGAAGACCTAACAGAAGGGCTTCTAAAGAAGACCTTACGAAGGGATTCTAAGAAGAGCAAAGGCACCTGAAGAAAATCTTACCAGAGGCTTATAAAGGCGATTGTATTCGAAAGAAAATCTAACGAAGTCACTCTAAAGAAGACGTTACAGAAGGGCTTCTAAAGAAGATCTAACAGAAGGGCTTCCAAAGAAGACCTAACGGAAGGGCTTCTAAAGAAGACCTTACGAAGGGATTCTAAGATGGGCAAGGGCACCTGAACAAAATCTTACCAGAGGCTTATAAAGTCGATTGTATTCGAAAGAAAATCTAACGAAGTGACTCTAAAGTAGACGTTACAGAAGGGCTTCTAAAGAAGATCTAACAGAAGGGCTTCCAAAGAAGACCTATCGGAAGGGCTTCTAAAGAAGACCTTACGAAGGGATTCTAAGAAGGGCAAGGGCACCTTAAGAAATTCTTACCAGAGGCTTATAAAGTCGATTGTATTCGAAAGAAAATCTAACGAAGACGTTACAGAAGGGCTTCTAAAGAAGATCTAACCGAAGGGCTTCCACAGAAGACCTAACGTAAGGGCTTCTAAAGAAGACCTTACGAAGGGATTCTAAGAAGGGCAAGGGCACCTTAAGAAAATCTTACCAGAGGCTTATAAAGTCGATGGTATTCGAAAGAAAATCTAACGAAGTGAATCTAAAGAAGACATTACAGAAGGGCTTCCAAAGAAGACCTAACAGAAGGGCTTCCAAAGAAGACCTAACAGAAGGGCTTCCAAAGAAGACCTAACAGAAGGCTTCTAAAGAAGACCTTACGAAGGGATTCTAAGAAAAACGTTGCGAAGGGATTCTAAAGAAGACCTCGCTAAGGGCTTCAAAAGAAGATCTTTAAAGGGTTTCTGAAAAAGTCCTTACAAAAGAGCATCGAAAAGGAAAATATATCCTTTATATATAATATGAAATGTTTTTGAAGAAGACCTTGTGAATGGATTCTTTCCAATGCTTTACAGAAGGGCTTCTAAAAAGAAAATATTGAACCTTTTGTATGAATTTCTTCAGGAAGGGCTTGTAAAACAGAACCTTGCATAAATAATAAATCTCGTGGCCGTCTAGAGTAAAATATTGAAAGGCTTTGGAAGAAGACCTAACGAAAGGCTGTTTGAAGGAATTTTACAGAAGCCATTACGAAAGGTTTTAGAAGACACCTGGCAATGGGTTTCCAAGAAAGTTCTGTCGAAGACCTTGCAGAAGGGCTTCTAAAGAGAAAATATCTCCTTTCGAAGCATTTAGTATGATTTTTCTTCAGGAAGGGCTTGCAAGCAAGAACCTTGCCTAGGGCTTCTAAATAGTGTTTCGTCGGCTTCGAAAGAAAATAATTTTAAAATCTGAAGGATACAATAGAAAGAAATTTGAAAGAATTATAAAGAATGCATTTTGGAAGGATTCAAAAGAGACATTGAGAAAGGATTCTAAAGAAGATTTTTTCGAAAGGCTTCTTTCGAAATTCTAAAAAAATCTCCTTTAGAATCCCTAGTGATTTTTTCGAGAAGAACTTCCCGAAGGGCTTTTAGATAATGTCTCGAGGGCTTCTAAAGAAAATAATTCTAAGAGTATGTGAAGAAGGCCTAATGCATTGCTTTTATATAAAGAAATTTGAAGGGATTCTAGAGAAGGCCTTTTGGGTTCTAGAAACATGGAGAAATATACGATTTTTTCAAGAAGAATCTTGCAAAGGGCATTGAAATATTGTCATGACTAAAGACAAATTTTTGAGGGATTTCATTTTTTATCAAATATCTTACATACATATCTTTGAAAGTCCCCTCGTATGAAAACTATGTCAAATTTCGTCCAACTAGCTACTCAGACAACGCACATTAGCGAAACATGATGCAAAGGAGGAGCAGGAGGAGACACTAACATAAATTCGACGACAAGTTGTCACTTGGCAGGACGTAAGTAAATCTTGTTTCATCTGCGGCCTTAATAGCGCGTCACCACACACAGTCACCTACAATGTGCGTGTGTGTTGGATGTACAGCAGACAGCAGACACGGCAGGAAATGTTGTGGGAAGTAGCGAAAAAGTGTTACAGCTGCCACCAAAAACAGAAAAACGAACGAACCAACGAATGAAGAGAACAGAGAACACAAAGCTATGGTGGCAAGTGATGTGGCAAAATCAGATTAACACGACCACAACAGAAAGGAGACAAAAAGAAAAGGATTCACTTCACATTTTTGTGTTCGTGTTTCCTTTGCATGTGACACACACTCACACATGCACACACGCACTCACACACAGGATTTAATGCTGTTGCCCCGTTTGTGCGGTGACTTAGTCCTTAGTCCTTATAACACTATATGTCTGTCTGTCTGTCCGGCTGTCTGTCATGTTCTCTCTCGTATGCATTTTTCACCCTTCCAGCTTCCTGCTTCCTCTACCTCTCCCCGTTGTGTGTGGTCTATTGTTGATTGCCCCTGTTCAGATTAAGTTAATGGACCGACTTGTAAGACCCTCTTAAATTAAGCGGATGTGATTTAGTGTAACTTAAATTGAAAGAACAACGTGGAAAGTGTAGGTAAAGTGGAATGGATTGTTTTAAGTTTATTAATATTCAGGGGACGAGAATGAAACTTAAAGGCCGCGAAGCAGTGGTTCCTAACAAAAGCAGATACAAAATTAAATTTGTACTCTTAGAATGAATCTTTCAAATAATTTATATCACAATTTCCAATATTTCCTACTGAAAAGTGATACAAAATTAATGTTGCACTCTCAGAATGAATCCTCTAAATTTTTTATATTAAAATTTCCATTATTTCCATAAAATTAAATTTTATTTTCCCTTCATCTTGAATAATAATTTAATGAAATGCTGGCTGTTTTGTGAGTTACCTAGACTACCGTTTTAATAAACACGTCCTTGTGATTGATTTGCTAATAATTCTTGTGTGTTTTCCTTTTTTGCTTTATTGCCCTGGCAACCCTGCAATTTGTTATATTGCTTCGCACATATTTGCCAAAGAAATTACTCATATCACGTGGATGTGCGAGACAGGTGTCACTTAAAACAAAGACTTCATTTAAATTGGCAACAATTTCCCCAACAGATATTTCTAAGTACTTTTAATATATCACCGAGGGTACGAGGGTCTCGCTGAAAGTAAACTGCCGCTATAAAGATTTACAATTGTTGTCACGTAAAAGTTGATAAATTATACTTTAAAATATATTTATGAAATTCTAAGAAAAATTCAAAAAACTATCTTTTTTGGAATTGTCCTTGAATGTGAGAGATCACTGAAGAAGGCTTACTGAAATGCTTCTAAAAAGTGATTCTAAAGAATACTTTAATTAAGAAATCTTTACAAAAACCTTCGGGAGGGTTTTCTTAAGAAGACCCAGAGAAGAGATTTTTTAGAAGAGGAACTTACTGAAGTGATTCTTAAGAAGGCTACTTAAAAATAACTTACATTACAGAAGATAATCCTAAGAAGGTATTAGGGAAGAGATTCTTAAAAAGATCTCGCAGAAGAGATTCTTAAGAAGATTCTTAAGGAACACCTTACATAAGAAGACTTTACAAAAAGTCTTTTAGAGAAGACCTTACAGAAGAGCTTCTAAAGAATATCTTAAAGAATGGCTTCTAAAGACGTTCTTACAGAAGGGCCTCTTAAGAATTTCTTAAACAAGGGATTCTAAAGGAGACTATACAGAATGGCTTCTAAAGAAGACCTTACAAAAGGGCTTCTAAATAACGCCACACAAAAGGGCTTCTAATGAAGGCCACACAAAAGGGCTTCTAATGAAGGCCACAGAAGGGCTTCTAAACAAAACCTTCTAAAGAAGATCTTAGAGAAGGGCTTCCAAAGAAAATCTTACAGAGGGCTTCTAAAGAAATTTTTCCAGAAGATTTTCTAAAGAAAATCTTACAGAAGGCCTTCTAAAGAAAACCTTGTAGATGGGTTTCTAAAGAAAATCTTCCGGAAGGCTTCTAAAGTAGATCTTACAGAAGATCATCTAAAGAAAATATTATAGAAGGGTTTCTAAAGAAGACGTTACAGATGTTCTTCTAAACAAGATCTTAGAGAAGGACTTCTAAATAAAATCATACAGAGTTCTTCTAAAGAAAATCTTTTAAAAGGGCTTATAAAGAAAATCTCACAGAAGGACTTTAAAGAAGATCTAACAGAAGGGCTTCTAAAGAAAACTTTACCGAAGTGCTTCTAAAGAAAGTAATACAGGGCATCTAAAGAAAATCCTTCAGGAGGGCCACTGAAGAAAACCTTACAGATTGGCTTCTAAAGAATATCTTACAGAAGGGCTTTTAAAGAAAATCTCACACAAGGTGTTCTAAATAAGACTTTCCAGAAGAGCTTCTGAAGAAAATCTTATAGAAGGGTTTCTAAAGAAAATATTACAGACGGGCTCTAAAGAAGACCTATAAGAAGAACTTCTAAAGAAGACCTTACAGAAATGCTTCTAATGAAGACCTTTCAGTAAGACTTCTAAAGAAGACCTTTCAGAAGGACTTCTAAAGAAGACCTTCCAGAAGGACTTCTAAAGAAGACCTTTAAGAAGGACTTCTAAAGAACTCACAGAAGGCATTTTAAAGAAGACCTCACAGAAGGGCTTCTAAAAATCTTACAGAAGGCAATATATAGATGACCATACGAAAAGGCTTCAAAGAATAACATATAGAAGGGATTCTTACTTCTTATTCTTAAATGGATTCTTAAGAAGGTCTTACAAAGGGCTTACTTACAAAATGTCTTATTAAGAAATCCTTATAGAATGAATTCTTAAGAATTCTTTACAGATGTTATTTTAAGGAAGACTATTTAGATATACTGAAAATAAGTCCTTGCAAAATACCTTCTAAAGAAAAACTACTTACAGAAGGAATTCTTAAAAAGATCTTACAAGAACCTTAAAGGAAGAACATACAAAAATGATACTTAAGAAACCCTTACAGAAGGGACTCTTAAGAAGAATTTACAGAATCATTTCTAAGGACTATTAAGAAATGCGGATGAAGAGACCTTACAGCCAAAATTCTTAAGAAGACTTTAGAGACCTGCTGAAGAGGATCTTACAGATGGAAGACCTTACAGAAGCGATTCCTAAGGTCTTATAGAAACGATTATTAAGAAGACCTTACAAAAGGCATTATAAAGAAGAGTTTACAAAAGACTTGAAAACCTCACAGTAAGGATTCTTAAGAGAACTTTACAGAAGGGACTCTTAAGAAGACATTGCAAAAGGACTTCTAGCGAAGAACTTACAGGAGGGATTCTTAAGAAAAAACATACAGTAAGGAATGTTCTTCATACATTTTACAGAAGACTAATTCAATGAGAATTTTAACGAAAATTGGAAAATGTATACCTCCGAATAATGGAAATAAAACTGTATTCCACGATTTTCAAAAAAATATGAAATAGTAAACACTAGATCGATTGGATAGAAAATCAGGAATTTTGTCTTAACCATTTTTTGACCGTGTTGCAAAAATTGCCGACAAATGTTTAAAAGTTACCATATAAAACGAATCCGTTGTCAAAATTTGTCTACCTGTTACAGTTTCGCCAGGTGATACTGTTCGGGTCGGTCGAAATGACAAACATTAGCCTCTCGTAAAATATGCAAGAACACTTGATTTAAAACTCATTTTCTTATTATTTTAGACTTTTATACATACGGATAAAGTACTATATTGAAGTTTATTTACAATATTTATGCTTAGTTTTGTACTTCGAAAATAGGTATATTTCTAAGACATTTTTGGGACCCACTCTAAAGTCCAAGAAGGGAATGGTGGATCACTGCAATAATTTTTTTCTGGAAAGCCAACAAAATGTTCTATATTATAGCATATTTACATGCGAAGTAGATGTACATCTTAAAAACTACATAAAAAACTTCGCGTTGCCAATATACAACATTGCTGTTCGACTAATCGAACAGTGGCCGTAAATGGGTTAAGGTGATTTAAAAAAATTCGTAACTTTTTTCTGGTAGGAGATACAAATATATATATTTTGTCGAATTTCAAGCAAATTGCTTCTAGTTTAATATGAAATTATAAAATATTAAATCTTATTTCCCTGTAATTTTTTAATAAACAAAAATATATATCTTCGATTTTTGAAAATATTTTTTATTTTTAGGAGTTTTTATACACTCCACGAGAGTATTATGTCTTTGAGCATTTGTTTGTAACGCCCAAAAGGAAGGGAGATAGGCCCATTGTTACACCGAATTATACCGATTGACTTCGAATCACTTTTTGAATCGACGAATCGATATATTCTTGTAATCACGATACAGGTCGCAATTGTAGACAGAACTAAATGAAATTTTGCCCAACGAAGTTTTTCGGTACAACGACGAACGCTATTTAATTTGAAGGAAATCGGTTCAGATTTACATATAGCTCCCATACAAATTTCGCCCCGAAAATTTCCCATACAAATTTCGGATAGACTTTTTCCGCACCAGAAAGCACGAATTTTCACAAAATGAGCTTAACACGTTATATTTAAACTGGATGAACTTATTGTGAAAGTTAGTCACTATATTCCATGTTTGGATATAAAGGGTGATTTTTTAAGAGCTTGATAACTTTTTTTTAAAAAAAAAACTCATAAAATTTGCAAAATCTCATCGGTTCTTTATTTGAAACGTTAGATTGGTCCATGACATTTACTTTTTGAAGATAATTTCATTTAAATGTTGACCGCGGCTGCGTCTTAGGTGGTCCATCCGCTTAGTCCAATTTTGGCATTTCCACGTTTTTGAGTAACAGAGACCCAATTGGTGCGAACGGCGACGAATCGAAAATTGGTGGTCATCATTAACACTGGCCGATACAGCTGCGATATTTTCTTCAGTTCGCACTCTACGTAAGCGTGTTGGTGGTTTAATGTCCAACAATGTAAATTTGGTGCGAAATTTAGTCACAATAGCCCGAATAGCCGCTTCAGTGGGTCGATTAAACTGACCATAAAATGGAAGCGCGCAATGAACTTTCTTAACAGAGCACGCATTTTGATAATAAAATTAAATAATTTGCAAGCGTTGTTCGTTTGTAAGACGATTCATGATGAAATGTGAAAGCATACTGAGCATCTTTCTCTTTGACACCATGTCTGAAATCCCACGTGATCTGTCAAATACTAATGCATGAAAATCCTAACCTCAAAAAAATCACTCTTTAGCAGCGATATAAATATTTCCGATTTGACAAATTGGACCAGGTAATATTAGCCTATGATTAGGAAACATTCAAAAATTCTTACCGTTTTTACTTTTTTACCGAGTTGAATTGTATTCGGATAGAAAGTGGAGTGTATCATATAGTCGGCCCCGCCCGACTTTAGCCTTTCCTTACTTGTTTTATTAGGAGTTAATAGTGTCAGTAAGACGCTTTTTTCTGATAGGAGTTAAAAATATATTTTTGGTGAGTTTCAAGTTTAAATTACTTCTACTTAAAATTAAAATTATCAAATATTGATAAATATTTTTTGTTTTATTTTTTTCTTAATTCCCCGCAACTTTTTAATAAACAAAAAAGTAGCTCTTCGCTTTTTGAAAATATTTTTTTTGTTAACACATAATAGTGTCAGTAAGATACTGCATACGCTTCATAATCGAGTTACTCTACAATAATTATTAACATTACTGCAATCGAAATTAAAATATTAAAATCGAAATAATGAAAATAGCTTACAGTCAGCTGGATTTAAAAAGTGGCGGTTATTCCCTTATAAAATTAATCTTTGTTTTGTTTTAAGTGTTGTCCCGAAATGTTACGGCTTTATCACTGTCCATTGTCCAACTAGCCAGTTTTTTTTTCGATTTTATTGCTATTTTTAATGAAATTTTTATAAAATCCCCTATATCTTTCATATTTTTGGTCCGATTTGTGGTTTACAGGACTGGAAATGAATGATTTGCCATTTATACAAAAGATGTTGAATGTGGTTCCATGTGGTATATGACCCCAATTCCTTTCTTCCCATTCTACATTTTACACAACATCCATCATCTCGAAACAAAACGATGGCGAAAACTTTATACTATGCCTACTGGTAATACCAAAATAAGCTAAGACATACAGCTATGATGTGCTCCGTTTCATTCTTACAGACATGCATCATTCAGATTATATTTATTAATGTCACAACAACAGCGATTTATTATTTACAATTTTCCTCGCAGGCTTTTCAACAGCAAGACGCACAAAAAACACACACACACCAACAGTCGTGATGCAATGTCTGTCTGTCTCATGATATTATGGTCTAGGGATGCAGAGATGATTTTAGGAGTAACCGGTTTGTCGGTTTCTTGGATAATTACTTACATATAAGTCCAATAAGATTTAAGTTTTGGAAATTGTCCAATTTCGGTTTTTACATCCCTAGCTACAACATTTGTATGTCTGTCTATAGGCTTGGATTTACTGTATGAAGAAAATATGCTAAAATTTTGCAGCACAAAAATATTTCCGGTTGTATATGAGGTGTGTGTTAACATTATATTACTTGTGAATATAACACATCAATACGCATAAGTAACAGGGTGAGTCGATCAATGAATATAGTTGAAATGTAACAAAAATTTAAAATTCAACGAAAATGCTGGAAATTTAAAAAAAGAGGTTTCCTAACAAATTAGATTAAAATAAGGTTGACTTGACTTACTTACCTGGTGTATAACATAAAATAAAAAAATTGTTACATATTTCTAATGCTTAAATTTCAGTACAAAATTATATAAAAATAAATTTTTTCTACTTTCACACATAAATAAAATAAATAAATAAAATAAATAAAATAAATAAAATAAATAAAATAAATAAAATAAATAAAATAAATAAAATAAATAAAATAAATAAAATAAATAAAATAAATAAAATAAATAAAATAAATAAAATAAATAAAATAAATAAAATAAATAAAATAAATAAAATAAATAAAATAAATAAAATAAATAAAATAAATAAAATAGATAAAATAAATAAAATAAATAAAATAAATAAAATAAATAAAATAAATAAAATAAATAAAATAAATAAAATAAATAAAATAAATAAAATAAATAAAATAAATAAAATAAATAAAATAAATAAAATAAATAAAATAAATAAAATAAATAAAATAAATAAAATAAATAAAATAAATAAAATAAATAAAATAAATAAAATAAATAAAATAAATAAAATAAATAAAATAAATAAAATAAATAAAATAAATAAAATAAATAAAATAAATAAAATAAATAAAATAAATAAAATAAATAAAATAAATAAAATAAATAAAATAAATAAAATAAATAAAATAAATAAAATAAATAAAATAAATAAAATAAATAAAATAAATAAAATAAATAAAATAAATAAAATAAATAAAATAAATAAAATAAATAAAATAAATAAAATAAATAAAATAAATAAAATAAATAAAATAAATAAAATAAATAAAATAAATAAAATAAATAAAATAAATAAAATAAATAAAATAAATAAAATAAATAAAATAAATAAAATAAATAAAATAAATAAAATAAATAAAATAAATAAAATAAATAAAATAAATAAAATAAATAAAATAAATAAAATAAATAAAATAAATAAAATAAATAAAATAAATAAAATAAATAAAATAAATAAAATAAATAAAATAAATAAAATAAATAAAATAAATAAAATAAATAAAATAAATAAAATAAATAAAATAAATAAAATAAATAAAATAAATAAAATAAATAAAATAAATAAAATAAATAAAATAAATAAAATAGATAAAATAAATAAAATAAATAAAATAAATAAAATAAATAAAATAAATAAAATAAATAAAATAAATAAAATAAATAAAATAAATAAAATAAATAAAATAAATAAAATAAATAAAATAAATAAAATAAATAAAATACATAAAATAAATAAAATAAATAAAATAAATAAAACAAATAAAATAAATAAAATAAATAAAATAAATAAAATAAATAAAATAAATAAAATAAATAAAATAAATAAAATAAATAAAATAAATAAAATAAATAAAATAAAATAAATAAAATAAATAAAATAAATAAAATAAATAAAATAAATAAAATAAATAAAATAAATAAAATAAATAAAATAAATAAAATAAATAAAATAAATAAAATAAATAAAATAAATAAAATAAATAAAATAAATAAAATAAATAAAATAAATAAAATAAATAAAATAAATAAAATAAATAAAATAAATAAAATAAATAAAATAAATAAAATAAATAAAATAAATAAAATAAATAAAATAAATAAAATAAATAAAATAAATAAAATAAATAAAATAAATAAAATAAATAAAATAAATAAAATAAATAAAATAAATAAAATAAATAAAATAAATAAAATAAATAAAATAAATAAAATAAATAAAATAAATAAAATAAATAAAATAAATAAAATAAATAAAATAAATAAAATAAATAAAATAAATAAAATAAATAAAATAAATAAAATAAATAAAATAAATAAAATAAATAAAATAAATAAAATAAATAAAATAAATAAAATAAATAAAATAAATAAAATAAATAAAATAAATAAAATAAATAAAATAAATAAAATAAATAAAATAAATAAAATAAATAAAATAAATAAAATAAATAAAATAAATAAAATAAATAAAATAAATAAAATAAATAAAATAAATAAAATAAATAAAATAAATAAAATAAATAAAATAAATAAAATAAATAAAATAAATAAAATAAATAAAATAAATAAAATAAATAAAATAAATAAAATAAATAAAATAAATAAAATAAATAAAATAAATAAAATAAATAAAATAAATAAAATAAATAAAATAAATAAAATAAATAAAATAAATAAAATAAATAAAATAAATAAAATAAATAAAATAAATAAAATAAATAAAATAAATAAAATAAATAAAATAAATAAAATAAATAAAATAAATAAAATAAATAAAATAAATAAAATAAATAAAATAAATAAAATAAAATAAATAAAATAAATAAAATAAATAAAATAAATAAAATAAATAAAATAAATAAAATAAATAAAATAAATAAAATAAATAAAATAAATAAAATAAATAAAATAAATAAAATAAATAAAATAAATAAAATAAATAAAATAAATAAAATAAATAAAATAAATAAAATAAATAAAATAAATAAAATAAATAAAATAAATAAAATAAATAAAATAAATAAAATAAATAAAATAAATAAAATAAATAAAATAAATAAAATAAATAAAATAAATAAAATAAATAAAATAAATAAAATAAATAAAATAAATAAAATAAATAAAATAAATAAAATAAATAAAATAAATAAAATAAATAAAATAAATAAAATAAATAAAATAAATAAAATAAATAAAATAAATAAAATAAATAAAATAAATAAAATAAATAAAATAAATAAAATAAATAAAATAAATAAAATAAATAAAATAAATAAAATAAATAAAATAAATAAAATAAATAAAATAAATAAAATAAGTAAAATAAATAAAATAAATAAAATCAATTTATTATTGATTTTTTATTTTCGTTCGTGAGCAGTTAAAGGAAAACATTGTCCAAAAATACATTTTTAGACGGAATAGAATATTCTTATACTATCTGAATAGCAAAGGAGAGAAAGAAATATAGATTTTTTTCTAAATTTTAAAAATATTATTTTTAATTATTTTTTTCAACATTTTCGAAATTTTTTATAAATATTATTTTATTTTTTAAATCGATGACATTGCTTTATACTCAACTTAATATTAATATCGACCAATGCGCTCGCATGCCATAAAGCATTACATCCCTAAAGTATGCTTTAAATGAATTTTTCCAAAATACATTAACAGAGAACAACGAAGAAAGTATTGCTTCATTTTTTTGCTTAGAAGGTTTTACCATTTCAGTAATTAAATCGATGTTGGCAGCTATAAGCAGAATATTCTTTTTAGAATGAATAAATAAGACAATAGTTTAACAATATTTGTAAAAGCCGAGGCATCGGCATAAATACAACCTTCAGGTACACCCCTGTATGAAAAGGAAAGCAAAAACGTAATTGCATTTCTTTAAATGCAAAAGAACACTCCAAGAGCTCATATTTTCTACGAACTAAACGAAATTTCAATGCGATGCATGGTTACCGAGACATATCCCAATAAAATAACCTGTCTTATGATGAAATTTGCAACTATATTAATGGGAATGTTCTTTGCAAAATTCAATCAGTAAAGTTGAGATTTGGGCGCATGAAATTTGGAAGTTTTTGCCACTGATAATATACTGTGCGGTGTAATATAAGAAAAATTGATTTTTTTTTCAAAAAAAAACTTCTTTTGTTGACATAAAAAATTGAAAAACGAAAATCGGAAAAAATTATTTTGTGTTAATGTGTATAGCAAACATTCTACAAACAAAAAAACGTCTATATGTAAAAGACCTTTACATAAGTGTAGAAGACATTCTTTAACGATGCAAGATATTTTTTATAAAAATTATTTTTTGTTTAAATAGCGCGATGAAATATAGAAATAAATAATAAAAAATATAATAATAAATCTTGTTTCATTTTCTAATAGCTGGTATCTTAACGAAGAAAACAAGGCCTATTTGAAGAAAATATGTTGATAAATGTAGAAGTTATGGGCCTTCTTGTAGTATTAAAGGAATTTTGTTATAATCAAACACGCTGTCGGCGGCCGCTCGTGATTGTGTCTATTGCTTATGTGTATATAGCGTCTGATGGCTTGCCGTACACATAAGAAATACACATCAAAACAAGATCGGCTGTTGCCTTCGTGTTTTATTGAAGTTTGTCTCTAACAAGTCAATGGTCACACAAAGGCCTTTCGTTTCCCTTACTCTTTTGTGAGAACCCAATTTTTTGCTCTCTTTTCTCATTATCTTGGTGCCCTTGTTGAAATTCCATAATTTGCCGAGCCATCCTAATATTGATTCTGAGATATATTTTTGTCTATAATATCCCCCTTTGAACTTCACACATCCACACACTCACACACTTTCCCCAAAGGGGAAAGGATAGTCAATGGGTTGGGAGAGGGAGGGGAGAGGGAGGGGAGAGGGAGGGGAGACGGAGGGGAGATGGAGATGGAGATGGAGCATTTGCTCTTCCTTCTCTTTAGTAGATATAAATTGCCATGATTAAGTGTTGTTACATCGGTTGTATCAAACACTGTATTAACACATTTAACATTTTAACATCCATCCATGTTGGTTGTATGCTGCATGCGTGTGTGCGATGGTGGGTGTGTGGCTGGGTTGTAGTCAAACCATAAGAGTACAACGTGCAAATCGTTGGGGGAGGTGTGTGTGTGTGTGAGTGATATAACGAAGCCACAAAGTCGTGGTTGGCTGTAACTAGAGAAATTGCGGTGCACATGTGGATGTATAAGTTTGAATGAGTTTTGTTTTTGTTTCTGTTGTTGCGTTGTAATGTGAGTGTGCACCAGTGTGTGTGCGTGTGCTCACAAAGCTGTTGTAGCTGTGTGCGATTACATCGGTGGTGTATCTTTCCGTAGATTTGCCTACAAGTTTTTTTGTCATTGTTTTGTTTAATATCTCGTTGATGTTTTTGTTGTTGTTGTTTCTGCCGCTGCTGGCTTTTATGTATTTTTAATGATAAGATTTATGTAAAAATACACACACTCAGACACTCCCCCCCCAAAGATGCAAAAATTTGGAGTGCTATGCCTATTAGAAGGCCTCCAAGAGGGCCTTCTTCGGGAAGGGAGATGTAAAGGCCTAGCCACCCTATGACAACCAGTGTTAATTTGCAATGATGAATGCCTTTCGCCGCTGCTGTTTTCATATGTGGAAAATATTGGAGTGTTTTTAAAAATCTAATTTTGCTGAATATGTTTTTATTTTCTTTTGTTTTTTTCTTCTTTCGTCTTCTTTGCAAAGATAACAATTCCGTTCCGTTTTTTGTTTTGTTTTGGAATAATTTCTTTTGTTGTCGGTGTTGTTGGCACCCCATAAAACGTATTATTTCCTTAATAGGAAAACACTTCGTTTGATATGCCCTTGGGGCGTAACGACTACAAACAAAAAAAAATGAGATAATAACCAAAGACAGTTCAAGTTTCTTTTCATTTTTCTGTAGAATTCACACAACAAAAAGGCAGCTGATGGCAGGCCATAAAACATTTTTCAAGGATTCTGCTACACGTACAGGTTAAGAGATTTAGGTTATAGAAGAAGCTTGTTTGGAGACATGCGGCATCATTTGGCCATGTACTGAAAAATTCTCTGTGCCTGTTTTGTAATTCATTCTCTTCTCAGTGGGAACGTCAATAATGTTCAATACTTCAAGAGTAAATCTTTGCTTATAATTTCTCTCCTCTGCTAATATTTTTACGTCTTTGAAGTTTGACGTATGGCCTGTCAGAGTACAGTGGGCCGCAAGAGCTGTTCTTTTTGCTCTATTGGCTTGTCAGTTGCTTTTTGGTCCGATTTATGTGAAGAAAGTCTGGTTTTTAGTGTCGTCTAGGTAGTACCAACATATACCTTTTGGCATATGTTGGACTTGTCGCCATTACATGGTATCCTATAAACTACATTAGACCTGTCTTCTTTTTTGATCTTAGATTTAGTTTTACTGAATAAGTTATTAACGGTAATATTTGTTTTGAGTGCCAATTGATAGTTGTCTTTGTTATAAACGTCAGCATTTTTGAACCTTTCAGAAAATCCTCGTATATACGTCAGCGGTTTGTAAATTTTCTCCTCCTTCTCCTTCTCTTTGTTATTTTTATGTTTTTTCATCTTAGTATGTCTTATTAGATCGTCGATGGTTTGTTTTGGGAAGTCATTTAATCGTAGAATGTTTTTGATTTTACGTTCATTGTCTATGTGAAATGATGAGTCACTTATATTGAATACCCTATTTAAAATTCGTCGCTGTGTTAATTATTGTTCGTCTATGGTGTTTGGAATAGGGTTTGGGGTTCGGGAATTCCCGAATCGTTTTCCCCGGGAATTCCCGTCCAATTTTTTTTTAAATTTCCCGGGAATACGGGAAATATTAAAAAATATTTTTTTGTTTATTTTGAGCGCTAATTTAGTTTTACTATATAAATGGGAAATTGTAGATATATTTCAAATGCATATATTTAAATTACTGACAATAATAGTGACCATTTGATACTATGGTTGACATAGTGCCAATACGTAACCCCTCGTGCTATTTCATTTAACTTGTTTTCCCAGAAAAATCGACGAAATAAAAGGTGAAAATCTTCTCAAAGACGAATTTACATGTGAAACCATTAAGAAGTGATCTAAAAATAGGAATAAAAATAAAATTGACACCTGGAACCTTCCAAGAAAAATCTAATATGAATAGATATGTATATCCAAATTATCATTGGTAAGAACTAATGACTGCACCATTTCAATGTTTTTATTTTTATGAATTTATTTAATAAAAATTAACATTTTTAATGTTTCTATTGTATTCACAATTTAGAATATTTTTCCCCTGTTTCTGTAAAACATTTTCCTCTCTAGAGTCTTGACGAATGAATTTCATTAATTGAAGACGGCATAACATTCTTTGTTTCTTTAAATATTTTTTTTTAATTTTGAATCTAGAGTACGTTTCAGTTCACTTATGATTACAATGTCCAATATTATGACTCCTTCAATTCTGACTATTTGTCTAGAGTAAAATATTTGCAAAATGAAAAATAATTTCTAAAATATTTTACCAAAAACATTCGTTTTTAATTTGTAATATGCCAGTATTTTAACCCATAATTATATTATTTATTATTTTCGTAATAATAACTACAGTAATACAAAATATTTAGTTTTATATTATTATTATTATTTTGTTGTGTTCTTCTCGATCACTTCTGCAATAAAGTTTAATAATCAAGAATTGCATTCATATTGAAAATGATCAAAAAGTACGTTTACGGGCGTTTACGGTGGGCGTTAATGGGTTAAAAAATAACACCTGTTACTAAATGTTGATATTTTAAAACATATTGGACATACCTAAAAGAAAATATATTTTCCCGGGAATCCCCGGGATTCCCGGGAATGAAAATTTACATTCCCGTTTTCCCGGGAAATGAAAAAATTCCGGGAAACCCCAAACCCTAGTTTGGAATGAAAATTTATTAGTCTTCGAGATGACATTGGCTTCTGGTACCAATTCAATTTAAGCAGGATTCCTTGTCTATGAATTATCGAGTCGAAGTATGGGAGTTTATTGTCTTCTTCTTTTTCCATAGTTAATTGTATTTGTCGATCAAATGAGTTCAGTGTTTTTAGGGTATTGCCAACTTCTTCCTTCCTTAGTATCCCAAACAAATCGACTACATATTTTTGTGAGAATTCTTGGTTTCATCGTCAATTTCTCCCATGTTGCGTCTAGTAGCTCTTCCATTATTCGGCAACTTTAGTAAAAAATAAAAAAAAATGAAATTATCGTTAAAAATTTGTTTGTTGATTTTATGAATCAGTTTGGCAAAATGCACGCAAAAAAATAAATTTTTATCGAAATATTGTTTTCCTATTTTTATGAATATTTCTCTCAACACTTCGTGGACTAGGGTATTGTAAGTTAGTTTTCCGCCAAATGTTTGTAACACTATTTGTAATCGAGCTAGACCCACCTTTAAGTATACGGATCGGCTTAGAATCACCAGCTGAATCGATTTAACGATGTCTGTCTGTCCGTCCGTGCGTCCGTCTGCTTTCCATCTAAGCTTATTCGCTCTCTATAGGTCGCAATTGTTGACCGATTATCATGGAATTTGGCAGAAGTTACTTTTTTGGGCCAAGGACGGAGGATTGTTGACCGATTATCATGAAATTTGGCAGAAGTTACTTTTTCTGGCCAAGGACCATCGGTATTGGATTTGGAGCAAATCGGTTCAGATTTAGATATAGCCCCCATACAAATGTTGCTCCCGATTTGACTTTTTCCGCTCTACAATCCACATATTGTACCCGATTTTCTTTAAAATTGGCACAACATTTTACAATCGAACTACAAACACCTAAGCTGAAAGTGGATAAGATCGGTTCAGATTTAGATATAGCCCCCATACAAATGTCGCTCCCGATTTGACTTTTTCCGCTCTAAAATCCACATATTGTACCAGATTTTCTTTAAAATTGGCACAACATTTTACAACCGAACTAGAAACACCTATGCTGAAAGTGGGTCAGATCGGTTCAGATTTTGATATAGCCCCCATACAAATGTCGCTCCCGATTTGACTTTATCCGCTTTAGATACGACATGTTGTACCCGATTTTCTTTAAAATTGACATAACATTTTATGATCGAACTAGAAACACATATGCTGAAAGTGGGTAAAATCGGTTCAGATTTAGATATAGCCCTCATACAAATGTTGCTCCCGAATGTTTAACCGATTTTGGCCAAACTTTACATATTATATTTCACCAATAAACATACATGGTTAAAGGGGGTCACATCGTTACAGGTATCAATATACCCTTATACAAATGTTCTTTCCGATTTAACATTTTTTGTCAAACACATACATTTACAGGATGCAAAAATCCTTCCCGATTTCACTTTTTTACCGAGTTGAATTGTAATGATATAAAGGGTGATTTTTTAAGAGCTTGATAACTTTTTTAAAAAAAAAAACGCATAAAATTTGCAAAATCTCATCGGTTCTTTATTTGAAACGTTAGATTGGTCCATGACATTTACTTTTTGAAGATAATTTCATTTAAATGATGACCGCGGCTGCGTCTTAGGTGGTCCATTCGGAAAGTCCAATTTTGGGCAACTTTTTCGAGCATTTCGGCCGGAATAGCCCGAATTTCTTCGGAAATGTTGTCTTCCAAAGCTGGAATAGTTGCTGGCTTATTTCTGTAGACTTTAGACTTGACGTAGCCCCACAAAAAATAGTCTAAAGGCGTCAAATCGCATGATCTTGGTGGCCAACTTACCGGTCCATTTCTTGAGATGAATTGTTCTCCGAAGTTTTCCCTCAAAATGGCCATAGAATCGCGAGCTGTGTGGCATGTAGCGCCATCTTGTTGAAACCACATGTCAACCAAGTTCAGTTCTTCCATTTTGGGCAAAAAAAAGTTGGATATCATCTCACGGTAGCGCTCACCATTCACAGTTACGTTACGATTCGCATCATCTTTGAAGAAGTACGGTCCAATGATGCCACCAGCCCATAAACCGCACCAAACTGTGACTTTTTCTGGATGCATTGGTAGCTCTTGCAATGCTTCTGGCTGATATTCACTCCAAAATCGAAAATTCTGCCTATTTACGTACCCATTGAGCCAAAAATGAGCTTCGTCGCTGAACACAATTTCTTTCTTTCTGAACTTTCTTAACAGAGCACGCATTTTGATAATAAAATTCAATGATTTGCAAGCGTTGCTCGTTAGTAAGTCTATTCATGATGAAATGTCAAAGCATACTGAGCATCTTTCTCTTTGACACCATGTCTGAAATCCCACGTGATCTGTCAAATACTAATGCATGAAAATCCTAACCTCAAAAAAATCACTCTTTAGAAAGTCCGCCCGTCTTTAGCCTTTCCTTACTTGTTTGGGAGATGCCCATATGTCCATACTTTGGTGTAACCCAAATGGGGCCCCATTCTCAGCTCTAGAAACTACATCTTTTATCGGAACTTTATCAAATTTTGCAGATCATTATATGTTTCAACTATGGATACCTACCGTGAATGAGAAATATATAGGCGCATGTTTTGACACAGGCCTCAAGTGTTTTTATAGGCCCCTTCAAATGCATCCTATTACCGCTGTATAATCTGTATTTATCATTCGATGTTGATCAATTTTTCCAGATCATGTTATATTTACTTTACTCGGAATATCTGCTGGAAAATTGGCTCAATTACTTTATTATTTACCATATTCATCAAAGATGAATTTATAGTAACTGTATAATTTATATGAACTACATAAAATTGCTCCCATGAAATACCTGGGTTTAGTAATCAAAGCGAGTTATATAAGCAGGGAGTGGTGTAGGGTATTATATAGTCGGCCGGCCCGACTTTAGCCTTTCCCTAGTTGTTTTTAAATAATAAATTTTTCTCAATTTCTATGAGACTTTCAATGTTTCAATGTTAAAGTGAAATTTATAATATTTGTAGCCATCATAATTAAATTTAATTTAATTCAGAGCGCACCGGTAGTCGCTATCGTGCTCGGCTATCAGCGTGGGGGTCGTGGGTTCAATTTCCACCAGAGGCTCTGGTCTGTCGCTGCAATAACTAGCTACAATGGTCTAGTCACCCCGGCTCAATCCCTGGACCCAAAATTAGAATATAAATTTACTTTGTATTGTAATTCATAATAAATAAATAAATAAAATATATTTAATTGAAAGTATAAGTGGATGCGATTGGACCTATATTTCATATATTTGTGTTTCATGAATAACATAATTTTTAGGTTTCGAACTCAAAATTTGTATTTAAATATATTAATTAATAATAATAATAAATATATTAATATTTTAAATTTGTAGATGGGGAATTATAGGCTCATTTGCCTCTCATTTGCGAGTAACTCCAAAAAAAATAATCAAAACAGTTCAAGTCCTCCTTCAATTTGCCTTCCTTAGAGAATAAGGCTATTTGTAAGTCGTCTTTGCAGATTTGCCACTTTTTTCCTCCTTTCCTCATGAATAGAACAAAAAATTAGTATAAGAAAGAGAAAAGACAATAATGTATGAAATTGTTATCTCGTAACAACATCCCATAAGTGCGTAAAAAATACATACAACACATACTTGAATGTGTTGCTGATATGTTACGCACCAATACATATTAATGGGATACGGAAATTTAAGCAGTCTGTGAATATGTGTGAATATATAACACCGACATTAGGCAGGGTGAGGAGGAGAAGGAGAAAAAGCCATGAATTAACAAATGTATAGTAGATGCTCGAAAGCATAAACTGAGATCAGGTCTACAGGGTTAGTGGATTGGATTTGGCATTTATTGAAAATAACTCGGAAAATTTGCACCTAACACTGACACTAGTTACTTGTGATTATTTTATGAACCCGAAAAGCTACAATTTTATCGACTCAAAAAGCTATTTGCATGAAAATGAGCCTTATTAATGAAAATGATGGTGATGGGTGACTTTCATCATTTGTAAAGTAATTCCTCAACAATGAGAAAATCTGCACCAAACCGGTCACTTGTAATTGTTTGACGAACCCCAAAGGTTACAATTTTGACGATTCACGAAGCCATTGGTATCAAAATAAGCCTAATCGCTGAAGATGATGGGTGATATTCATATTTTTTTAATATTTATTGAAAAACAATGAGAAAATCTTCACCAGACAATAACAACAGTCACTTGTGACTGTTTGACGAGTCACAAAGGCTTCAATTTTGACGATTCACAAAGCAATTTTCATAATTTTTAAAATACTGCTCAACAATGAGAATATCTACACCAAACAGTCACTTGTGATTGTGTTGTGTATTCTACATCCTACAATTACGACGGTTCACGAAGCCATTCACTTGAAAATGTGCCTCATTGTGGGTGATTTACATAATTTTTTTAAAATATGACACTTTTTTTTTGCTTTTCTGGAATTATTTTTAAATAACTTCACCAACAAATATAATGACTTAGCAGGAAATCTAGTAAGAAGTCCTAGTAATCGGTAGAGTGAGTGCCAACCTCTCAAAAAAAGTTGCCTATGACCTGCAAAAATCCGGCACCATTTGGCCATTCTGTCCTACATATCCCTCTCTAAACACATCCTTGTTCTATTTTGTGGCGGGCGGTAGATGGGGGTGGGGGGTAGGAAGTTGCTCCGGAAGTTGTTTGTGTGCCATATTTTGCAATGGCAAACATGAACAACTTAAAAATGAATAAATTATGAAATAATGCCAAAGAAGCTTTCAATGGGATGGTATGTATGTAGATGGAGAGCCGGGTGTGGTGGTGGGTTGGGGATGGCAGCATGAAACATGAAAATGAAATTCAAAAAATATAGATTAAAAATTAATGACGTGTAGTCTGATTTTTGTATGCAGATATCTGCTGCTGTTGTTGTTCGTGCACAAGCAATTGCAAAATTCATGGCAAAGCAAATTTTTCCAACCAAAAACCGACAACAAGCCATAGCCCACAACAGAGAGCGCAAGGGTGTAACTAGGGTAGCCGAAGCTCAATTAAAAATTAAAAAATCGTGATTTTTTCAAAATTCTATATTTAGTAATAGATTCTTACATGTTAAAAAATAATGTTAAAAAATAAAATATTTTTTTCCAATTTTCTTATTTTTTATAGATTTTTTTTCGTGCCAACAAAAAAGATTTTTTAAATAAATTTTCTGTCAGTTTTTAGCAGACTGTTCATAAACAACTATTTCTATGTAAAAGTGTCAATTCGCAACATTTGTAGCCATCATAATTACCTTTTTATTGGTCATGTAAGCTGGTATTATTGGACCCATATTTGCAAAATGAGATTAAACGAAATTTATAAATAAATTTTATAAAAAAATTAGAAAAATATATAATTAAAAAATATTCGCGTCAATAAAGAGGGTCATAACTTTTACATTTATCTATAGATCGTTTACATGTAGGCATTGTTTTCTTCATTAGAATGTTACGTATTAAAAAATATTTTTTTTTATTTTTTAAGGTTTTTTTCGTACCAGAAAAAAATATTTTTTTTTAATATTTTGGAGGGCCACTTGTTCAACCAGGTCTTGTCTTGTTCGTTAAGATCCAGCCACTATAAAAAAACTATTCTTCTATTTAATTTACATTTTTTAATTTTTATTTAAAATTTAAATTTAAATTTTTATTTAAAAAATTAAAAAATCATAATTTTTTAATTCTTTTGCCTCTACAAAGAGGGTTATAACTTCTACATCTATTCATAGATATTTTACATATAGGCATTGTTATCTTCGCTGGAATGTTAGCAATTCAGAAATAAAACAATATATTTTTTCTGATTTTCTGTCTATTTTTTAGGAATTTTATTGTCAACAAAAGAAGATTTAAAAAAATTTAATTTTTCTAAAGTGTCTTGACTTCCTTAACACGGCCTTGTTTTGTTCATTAATATCCCAGCTACTATAAAATAGAACAAAATATTTACAAAGGGCTTTTCAAACAAAAATTAAAAAAAATAATGGTTTTTATTCTTTTTTGCGTCTAGAAAGAGGGCCATAACTTCTACATTTATTCCTAGATCTTTTACATTTCTTTGCTAGAATGTTAGCTATTCAAAAAATAAAACAAAATATTTTTTTCAGATTTTTTTTTTCTATTTTTAATGGGGTTTTTCGTGTCAGCAATAAAAGATTTTTTTTTTTCGAAAAAAATCAATCTTTTCTCAATTTCTTGAAGACTGTCCTAAACTACTGTTGCTATGTGAAAGTGAGCTTAGCAACATTTGGGCATATAAAAAATATAAAAAAAAAAATAACAATAATTAAAAATGGTTCCGTCAATAAAGAGGGTCATAAATTCTATATTTATAAAGTAAAATATTTTTGTCCGATTTTTCTGCTAATTTTTATGATTTTTTTTCGTGCCAGCAAAAAAAATATTTTTTCTCTTCCTTTGAAGACTTTTCCTAAACCACTTTTGCTATGTGAAAGTGAAATTCGCAACATTGTTAGCCATTATGATTACCTTTTAATTTGACATATAAGCTTACATTATTGGGCCCATATTTCGAAAATGATTATAGAAATATTAAAGATACCTTAAACGAAAATTGCAATTTTAGTACAATAAATATAAATTCTTATGATGAATCGTCAGAAGAAACCTTGTGATCCTTACATTTTAAGCAAAGATTGTATTCAGCAATATTACTGAGAACACTACGAGGGACATTATCATGGAACATTTGAACACTCTAGCTCATCAATTTAGGGGTCTTTTTTATCATTTTGTTGAAAAAGGGTCATTTTCCCCCTTTTTCACATTCTTATGATGAATCGGCATAGGAAACCTTATGATCCTTACATTTTAAGAATAAGATGTGTTCAGCAGTATTACTTAGAACACTACGAGGGACATTATCATGGAACATTTTAACCCTCTAGCTCTTCAATTTAGGGGTACTTTTTATCATTTTTGTGAAAAAGGGTCATTTTCCCCCTTTTTCACATTCTTATGATAAATCGGCATAGGAAACCTTATGATCCTTACATTTTAAGTATAAGATGTGTTCAGCAGTATTACTTAGAACACTACGAGGAACATTATCATGGAACATTTTAACCCTCTAGCTCTTCAATTTTGGGGGTCCTTTTTATCATTTTGTTGAAAAAGGGTCATTTCCCCCTTTTTCACATTCTTATGATGAATCGGCATAGAAAACCTTGTGATCCTTACATTTTAAGTAAAGTTCGTATTCAGCAATATTACTTAGAACTCTACGAGGGACATTATCATGGAACATTTTAACCCTCTAGCTCTTCAATTTAGGGGTCTTTTTTATCATTTTGGTGATAAGGGGTCATTTTAGACGGGATCCCCATTCTGTGCATTCTTATGATGAATCGTCAGAGGAAACCTTGTGATCCTTACATTTTAAGTAAAGATTGTATTCAGCAATATTACTTAGAACACTACGAGGGACATTATCATGGAACATTTTAACACTCTAGCTCTTCAATTTAGGGGTCTTTTTTATCATTTTGTTGAAAAAGGGTCATTTTCCCCCTTTTTCATATTCTTATGATGAATCGGCATAGGAAACCTTATGATCCTTATATTTTTTACGTATAGGATGTGTTCAGCAATATTACTTAAAACATCATGAGGATTTGTGGAATATTTTAACCCTCTAGCTCCTCATCGATGGGGTCTTATCGGTCCCATTTGTGCAAAAGAGTAAAAAACACTACTAAAAAGGGGGTTTATGATGAATCGGCATAGAAAACTTTGTGTTCCTTATATTTTAGGTATAGGATGTGTTCAGCATATTAATTAGAACACTACGATGACTTTTTTGCATTATTTTAACCCTTCAGCTCTTTTATATAGGGGTCTTTTGGGTCCCTCTTGTGAAAAGGGTGCAAACACACCCCTAAAACAGGAGTTTTAGGGGTGTGTTTGCCACAAAAATATTTGCCACAAAATTCTACTAAAAGTCTCCCAATACATCAAAACTCAAATACCAACTTGAATACCAGAAATAAGTCGAAACTTAAAATAATTAGTTTTAGGCTTAATTTTGTACTTATTCCGAATTTGTGCTAAATTGTCGTACAAATCTGCATTTTAGGGGGTTAATGTGAATGAAAAAAATATACTACGTCAAATTTCACTATAAGTCAATATATATAAACAAAATGCTAGTATCAATTTGGGTAAATAAAAAAAAATAATTAATTTTTTTAAATTTTTCTTTTAATTCTAGGTATTTTTTGGTCATTATCAAACAATGTTCAGCATGTATCAGCCATAAGGACTATAATGCTTAGTCTTCAGTAGTTATCGAAGCCAAAGTGTTCGATTATTACAATGCTATTAAAAAAAAAATAAAAAGTGAAAATTAAAAAAAAAATGAAAATCGTAAAAATTTCAAAAATTTAAAAAATCAAAAAAATTTAGTTTTTGAGTTTACAAAGCCAAAATACAAAAAAATTGTTTTTCTTTTCTAGTCTTCTGTTGAGAACATTTAGGGGGTGTCACTTCGAATCGAATTCTGGAATCATGTCTGTTTAGAATGCTGCGAGAACTTATATTTTTAAATTTCAAATTAATTATTTTGTATTTTCCCACATCGATTATATTGGGCCACACTAGGATACAACTGATATCACGGAAGTAACTTCTTTGAAACGAACTTTGTTATGCCATTAAGTTTTATGATCGATTTATATTTATGTCATTTTCTAATACCTAATCCTGGCTGAAATCCCAGAGTATTTTCAAACCCCATCACCATTGGCATCCCTAATCACAACGCAAATGGAATGTCATTATTTTGTGATAATGTGTGTAACATGGAAGAGATACAATGTCGAGGAGTAACATGGTTATGCTACAAAGGACATGGGTCGACTTGTGGGGGAACAACATGTTCGCCATTGAAAGGATTTCATGTGAGGGCAACAACACAATTGTTTCTCACATACCCCAGTGTAGGTAGGGTGTTACTATAGGGTCGTCCATGTCTGTTTGCGAATTCTAGTCTGTGCTGGCGTAAATTACCAAACAGGTTGAGCTTAATAATCAGCATGTAGCATGTTCTAGGGATGCACCATAATTTGGACTAACTCTCCCCCACCTCTGCTCCTTTGATAATGTTGCCTGTGCCATTGGCCACCGGCCACAGGACCTCAATGTGCTCTTCGTGTGTGATGATTTTTCGAAAAAGTAATTTAAAACTATTGTGAAACTAGCAAAAAAAGCCAGAGAGAGAGAGAAATGTATGTATAAATTATTAACAAACGTGTGAATTTCCGTTGTGACTTTTTGTGTGTTGGCAACAAAACACGTTAACAACAATGACTTCCGCTTGTGAAATTGCCACCGAAAAGGATATGGTTGTTGGTTGGTCGGTCGTTTGATTTCCGCAGGCAGTTGCATTACCACTTGGGTCCTAGCGCTCTTCCTGTGGCTCCCTCTCTGCCTCTCTCTCTCCTTCTCGTACTTCGTCCTTGTGTGTATGTGTGTGTCATTTAGTTTGTCATTAGTTTATGGTTTTTTAATCAGGTCTACTACAAATTAGATGATATGAAAGGTTTTGTGCTGTTGTTGTTAATGCTGTTGTCTCTTCATGGCTTCGCAATAATGATGGTAATTTTATGATGGCTTTTTCCCAACACCAGAGATAATTTCGTCAGGAGAATGAGAATGAGGATGAGGATGATGTTGATGATGATAATGGTCCCTTGTGTTGCCTGTTCAGTTCATTCGTTTGGGATTATGGCGTGTGAATTATAAAAGAGTTTCATCATCACCAGGTGGTGAGTAGTTTTAGTTGGTTGAATAATTATTTGAGAATTTAATTGTAATTAATTGGAATTTGTTATGGTCTTTGTAGGAACTACAAGAGGTTAATTTCAAGAAATATAAAATATTTTAAGGAATTCAAAATTCGTTTATATCAAGTTTTATAGTCAGTATTTATTACCATTATTTAATTGTTTCCCATACTTTTTCATACTAATTGTTTTATTTTTACTATTTTTTCTTTGCAGGTAAGTTCGTTGGAATCATTGTCATTGTCAAGGATCATCCAGCAGATCGTTTACGTGGAACACAAAAAATAACAAAGTTCTGACAACGGATTCTGATATATGAATTTAAAAAAGATTAAACGTGTTTTAAAGTTTTAAAAGTTTACGTATGGCTGTCATTTTAGATGGTGGGGGTCAATATTTCCCCCCTATTGCACATTCTTATGGCGAGTCGGCCTAGGAAACCTTGTGATCCTTGAATTTTAAGTATGACATGTGTTCAGCAATATTACTTAAAAGACTACGAGGAACATTTTTGCGGAACATATTAACTCTCTAGCTCCTCAACGAAGGAGACTTTTTGGTCCTTTTTGTGAAGAAGAGTAAAAATGACCCCTAAAATGGGGTTTTAACGGGTCAAAATGTTTTACAAAAATATTTGCCATACATATCTACTATAAGTCTCTGAATACACCAAAACTAAAAAATGAACCTGAAATAGGTCAAAACTTAAAACGCATTTTAGGGTGAATATTTTCCCTCTTCAGCATCTTTTTATGATTAATCGGCATAGGAAACCTTGTGAACCTTACATTATAAGCATATAATGTATTCAGCAATAAAACACTACGAGGAACATTTTTGTGGAACATTTCAACCCTCCAGCTCCTCACTATATAGGTGTCTTTTTGGTCTATTTTAGACAAAACATCACTAAAGTAGGGGTTTAAATGATCAAAATGTTCTACAAAAATATTTGCACTCAAATTCTACTATAAGTCTCTGAATACCCCAAAAAATCAAAACCAGAAATAAAATTCATAACCTAAAATTCATTTTAGGGTAAATTTTGTATTTTTATCGAATAAAAATTAAAAATAATTTCATATGGAATCATCATTGGATCGGGATGGTCCCTTGAGGACCAAATATTAGAAAAACTGTGGTCCTTAATAACTCAATAAAATGATTCCCATAAGGCTTGAAAAAAAAAACGAAAATAAAAAAGTCGAAATATGAATACCGAGAATGAATTGTTGACCTGTAGCCTCCAGCCTAATATAGTATCATTAGATTCAAAAAGTATACTTGTAGAAAGATAAATGGGACAAAAGGATGACAATCGCCCAGACGAAATGACAGTAGCAGTAGAACAGTAGAATCATAAAATGGGACTATGGGATAAAATAGGCCAAAAATGGAACTAATGATTTTTGGTAAATTCTCAAGTTTCATATCAACTTTTATCCAACGGAAATAAGTGAAAACTATTCCCGGGTTATATTAATAGGGATAATTATGGGGACAGAATTAGTTCTAAAATAAGGACAAATTGAAGATTATTCAAAATATAAAATAATTAAAACAGGCATAAAATGTGCAGAAATATGTATAAAGAGCGAAAACTTATATTAAATCAAATGCCAGATGCATAAAATTGCAAATGGTAAGAAAAAATTGACAACATTTGCTAATAAAATTTCAAATTGGTAATTAAAAATGGGAACAAATAATTTTGCGTGTGACTGATTTCGATATTTTTCGACGCCGACGAAAGCACACTTTTGGACCCTGTTTGATTTGTATAAAATTTGGCCCGTTTGTTCTACTCATTCATAATTTTTGACTTCAAAATTTGGCGATAATTTACAGTCTTTGTAGAAAAATATACATTACTTTATGATGAAGTATTGTTCGCATGAATTATCGGATTATAAAACTATATAGGTTTTATCGGCAAGCTCCTCACAACTGCTTTAAAATGGTATAGAAAACTATGCACGTCCTGGTGTGAAAAAAGGCGTTGTAAATTTAAAAATATTTTTTATCCTTGAATATCGTTGCAAAACGTCATTTGGATTTTGTGCAAAATTTTTCGGAAAATAACCCACAATTTTATAAAACCGGTCAAAATTTCAGGATGGAATCATCATTGGATCGGGATGTGCCCTTGAGGACCAAACATTAGAAAAAACTGTGGTCCTTAATTGGTTAGAAAATTCCAAAAATCAGAATTAGCGATCAGTACCTTTCCAGCGAGCCCTTTCAAACACAAATTGGATGAGATAATTAAAAATTAAAAATGACAAGGATATGTTAAATATGGGAACGAAAGAAAAAACAGGGGATACAACGAGACCGACATCGTGGTAGAAAAATAAACGCCAACAATTTTACTAAAATTTAAATTTTTGTTAAAGGCACTTTTAAAATTTGAATGTGTTCCGACCACCCGTGTATATGTTCAATTAAAGGTAATTGTGATGGCCATAAATGTTGTGAATTTCGCTTTCACATATAAACAGTGGTTTAGAAACAAAAATGAAAAAAAAAAAATGATTTTTTTTTTTGAACAAAATATTTGATTTGAACTGGGATATTGTCCTGGCTCAAGACCATTTTGCTTCTATATTTAATAGAATGCAAATTTATTTACAAATGACATGGTGACATTTATTACTTGGCTGCAGACTACCACGATCATGATTTCGACCATGTCAAAAGTCTTTTCAAGTGGCTTCGCAGCGACTTTTCAACATCAAACCCGGCCTCTATAAGGAGATGATTCTCACAAACGAACGAGAAGAACAACTCACTTGCCGAATTTGATGTTGAAGAGTCGCTGCGAAGCCACCGTAGACATTGATTTCTTCGTTATAATGCAAATAAAACAATTATTTCCAATTTTCAATTCTTTTCTATTTTTATGATTTTTTTTTCGAGTAAGCAAAAAAATTTTTTCTTCGAAAAAAATCAATTTTTTCGTAAAAGTAAAAATTCACAGCATTTATAGCCACGATAATTACCATTAATCGTACATAAAGAGTGATTTTTTTGAGGTTAGGATTTTCATGCATTAGTATTTGACAGATCACGTGGGATTTCAGACATGGTGTCAAAGAGAAAGATGCTCAGTATGCTTTGACATTTCATCATGAATAGACTTACTAACGAGCAACGCTTGCAAATCATTGAATTTTATTACCAAAATCAGTGTTCGGTTCGAAATGTGTTTCGCGCTTTACGTCCGATTTATGGTCTACATAATCGACCAAGTGAGCAAACAATTAATGCGATTGTGACCAAGTTTCGCACTCAGTTTACTTTATTGGACATTAAACCAACCACACGAATGCGTACAGTGCGTACAGAAGAGAATATTGCGTCTGTTTCTGAGAGTGTTGCTGAAGACCGTGAAATGTCGATTCGTCGCCGTTCGCAGCAATTGGGTTTGTGTTATTCGACCACATGGAAGATTTTACGCAAAGATCTTGGTGTAAAACCGTATAAAATACAGCTCGTGCAAGAACTGAAGCCAAACGATCTGCCACAACGTCGAATTTTCAGTGAATGGGCCCTAGAAAAGTTGGCAGAAAATCCGCTTTTTTATCGACAAATTTTGTTCAGCGATGAGGCTCATTTCTGGTTGAATGGCTACGTAAATAAACAAAATTGCCGCATTTGGAGTGAAGAGCAACCAGAAGCCGTTCAAGAACTGCCCATGCATCCCGAAAAATGCACTGTTTGGTGTGGTTTGTACGCTGGTGGAATCATTGGACCGTATTTTTTCAAAGATGCTGTTGGACGCAACGTTACGGTGAATGGCGATCGCTATCGTTCGATGCTAACAAACTTTTTGTTGCCAAAAATGGAAGAACTGAACTTGGTTGACATGTGGTTTCAACAAGATGGCGCTACATGCCACACAGCTCGCGATTCTATGGCCATTTTGAGGGAAAACTTCGGAGAACAATTCATCTCAAGAAATGGAAAGGTAAGTTGGCCACCAAGATCATGCGATTTGACGCCTTTAGACTATTTTTTGTGGGGCTACGTCAAGTCTAAAGTCTACAGAAATAAGCCAGCAACTATTCCAGCTTTGGAAGACAACATTTCCGAAGAAATTCGGGCTATTCCGGCCGAAATGCTCGAAAAAGTTGCCCAAAATTGGACTTTCCGAATGGACCACCTAAGACGCAGCCGCGGTCAACATTTAAATGAAATTATCTTCAAAAAGTAAATGTCATGGACCAATCTAACGTTTCAAATAAAGAACCGATGAGATTTTGCAAATTTTATGCGTTTTTTTTAAAAAAAAAGTTATCAAGCTCTTAAAAAATCACCCTTTACAAAAATACAGACGAAAACAAAACATGACTTTTAGTTGACAATAACTTGTGCAGACGAACAGGGCGACGCTAATTATTTTTTAATGTAATTATTTGTAAAATTGTTTCGTGGTTTTTATAGTTTACATTTGTTATAATTTAAATATGTTTTTGTTTAGTGTTTTTACCCCTGATGATGGTTGACGAAGGCAACCGAAATATTGGGAAAAATAAAATAAAATAAAACAAACAACACCAGTTTTTCCTATGGCCTCAAGCTGAACAAATACAAAAGAAAATTTTGCATCTATATTTTATAGAATGCAAATTTATTTACAAATGGCATGATGACATTTATTACTTGGCTACACACTACTCTATCATGATTTCTCTGTGAAAGACTTCGTCAGGTGGCTTCACAGCGACTTTTCAACATTAAAGCCGGTCTCTTTGTGTAAACGATTCTCACAAAACGAATATTTTATATTTTTAAATTTTACTTTTATCCGCGGATATTTTCACTATGCTTTGAGATAGTACAATATTTCAAACCAAATATGGTTCAAAAATAATTATGAGGGTTATAAAAAGGATTAATTCGCACACTAACCAAAGACAGACAAAATAGCTTAAATTACGAATATGAAAAATTAATTTTTCTATTTTTTTCTATCCGAGCCCTAATAGCAAAATTGTCCATACTAGAATTGTAAAATTTTTTCTGACGGCCTATGTTATCCTTGTGTTATCCCGGCATAGGTTGTTGCTGTTGCGGTGCTCCTGTTCAAATATTTCTTTAGGCAAATTGCATTTTGGTGCATTTCCTTTCCAGCCATCGACTTTATGCAGAATTGTTAGCAAAAGTTCGGTTGTATGATTTTTCAAAACTCCTTTTCAATAAAACTCCATTGAACAAACAATGACTGCCATTTACATTAACATCAATTACCAAAGGCAAATGTTTACATAATAAATTGCCTGTAAAATATTTGGCACTATCGCATATGTTCAACATGGCGATGTTAATGTGTCTGAACTTGTGTGCGAGTGTGAAAAGAGTGTAAAGAGGACTTCATAAGGACCTTGTGATTCAATTTTCTATCAACATTTTTGATATATTTTCCTGAACAATTGCTACTGTTCATGAACATGAACAAGAACGGCGAACGAAAAATGAACACATGAAGTGAACAATTCAAATAAATTTCAAAGTTTTTCAATGAAATTTTTCTTTTTTGATTTATTAACACTATGAAAACATTTCCTTTCCGCCAACACACTCACACGCAGGCAATTGTATTTTTGTGTGTGTGTGCGGAAGGGGGCGAAGATGGCAGTCAATGTCGAAGTTGAAGGAAGCGGAAATCTACTTAAACATTTTGGCTTCACCATTCACACAAACACATACACTCTTTCTTAGTACCTATGAAGACTAAGTGAAAACACATGTTCTGACAAAACAAATACCCAGACAAATACACACCAGGACATAACATACTCACACACAGGGACACACACATATCTTCTAGATTACATGGGGTTCGGGTTTTTTGTCCCCCCCTTTTTGAAATGTCAGCGGCAAAAGGCATAAAGAAAAATTGAAGGAGCTGTCTGAGAGAGTGAGGGAGGTTGGGGGGCAAGACATTGAGTATGTAATGCGATCCGAGTTGTAGCAGCAGGAAAAAGGAGGGAAGACAAAAACAAGTGAAATAAGTCGAGTTGTCCTAAAACTTGAAATAATGTTATCCTTTTGAAATTGACTACTAAAATGTAAGCATGTCTCTCTCTCTGTCTTTGTTTTCAGCCAGATATGTAGGATCCTGTAAGTGTGAGTGTGTGTGAGTGTTCACACTTACATATGGGCTATTTCGCAGAATATGGAAATGTCGTAAAGCGTCCCATTTTGCAAATGTAAACCTGAAAATAAAAACATAAATAAAATAAAAATAAAAATAAAAATAAAAATAAAAATAAAAATAAAAATAAAAATAAAAACAAAAATAAAAATAAAAATAAAAATAAAAATAAAAATAAAAATAAAAATAAAAATAAAAATAAAAATAAAAATAAAAATAAAAATAAAAATAAAAATAAAAATAAAAATAAAAATAAAAATAAAAATAAAAATAAAAATAAAAATAAAAATAAAAATAAAAATAAAAATAAAAATAAAAATAAAAATAAAAATAAAAATAAAAATAAAAATAAAAATAAAAATAAAAATAAAAATAAAAATAAAAATAAAAATAAAAATAAAAATAAAAATAAAAATAAAAATAAAAATAAAAATAAAAATAAAAATAAAAATAAAAATAAAAATAAAAATAAAAATAAAAATAAAAATAAAAATAAAAATAAAAATAAAAATAAAAATAAAAATAAAAATAAAAATAAAAATAAAAATAAAAATAAAAATAAAAATAAAAATAAAAATAAAAATAAAAATAAAAATAAAAATAAAAATAAAAATAAAAATAAAAATAAAAATAAAAATAAAAATAAAAATAAAAATAAAAATAAAAATAAAAATAAAAATAAAAATAAAAATAAAAATAAAAATAAAAATAAAAATAAAAATAAAAATAAAAATAAAAATAAAAATAAAAATAAAAATAAAAATAAAAATAAAAATAAAAATAAAAATAAAAATAAAAATAAAAATAAAAATAAAAATAAAAATAAAAATAAAAATAAAAATAAAAATAAAAATAAAAATAAAAATAAAAATAAAAATAAAAATAAAAATAAAAATAAAAATAAAAATAAAAATAAAAATAAAAATAAAAATAAAAATAAAAATAAAAATAAAAATAAAAATAAAAATAAAAATAAAAATAAAAATAAAAATAAAAATAAAAATAAAAATAAAAATAAAAATAAAAATAAAAATAAAAATAAAAATAAAAATAAAAATAAAAATAAAAATAAAAATAAAAATAAAAATAAAAATAAAAATAAAAATAAAAATAAAAATAAAAATAAAAATAAAAATAAAAATAAAAATAAAAATAAAAATAAAAATAAAAATAAAAATAAAAATAAAAATAAAAATAAAAATAAAAATAAAAATAAAAATAAAAATAAAAATAAAAATAAAAATAAAAATAAAAATAAAAATAAAAATAAAAATAAAAATAAAAATAAAAATAAAAATAAAAATAAAAATAAAAATAAAAATAGAAATAAAAATAAAAATAAAAATAAAAATAAAAATAAAAATAAAAATAAAAATAAAAATAAAAATAAAAATAAAAATAAAAATAAAAATAAAAATAAAAATAAAAATAAAAATAGAAATAGAAATAAAAATAAAAATAAAAATAAAAATAAAAATAAAAATAAAAATAAAAATAAAAATAAAAATAAAAATAAAAATAAAAATAAAAATAAAAATAAAAATAAAAATAAAAATAAAAATAAAAATAAAAATAAAAATAAAAATAAAAATAAAAATAAAAATAAAAATAAAAATAAAAATAAAAATAAAAATAAAAATAGAAATAAAAATAAAAATAAAAATAAAAATAGAAATAGAAATAAAAATAAAAATAAAAATAAAAATAAAAATAAAAATAAAAATAAAAATAAAAATAAAAATAAAAATAAAAATAAAAATAAAAATAAAAATAAAAATAAAAATAAAAATAAAAATAAAAATAAAAATAAAAATAAAAATAAAAATAAAAATAAAAATAAAAATAAAAACAAAAATAAAAATAAAAATGAATATTATTCTACCTTTCAAATTCAACCCTATGCTATCTCGTAACAGCTAAAAATATCCTTTGAACTCTGTGCGTAGTGCCCCATATGCATTCATACAAGAATTTAAGCATACATATGTGAATGTGTGTTTCTTGATACTCATGCGTATGTGTGTTTGCATGGAAGTGTGAGTCCTTTGAAACGTCTGTGTGCATGTGTGTTTGTTGTGCCTGAAGGCAGTTTATTTCAATTCAAAATATTACGACACATTCTCTTACATCAGTCCACCATACATGAGCATGTAATGTACGTTGCACAGTGGGACATTTGAGCAAGAAATTAATAAAAAATTAACATGAAATTTCAAACAGGCATAAAAGGGGCAAAAAAAACTCTATATTGATGAGCTAGAGGGTTGACACCTTGAAATATCGACATGAGACCCTATAAAGTATATATAATCTTGATCGTCATAAAATTCTAAGACGATCTAGCCATGTCCGTCCGTCCGTCCGTCTGTTGAAAGCACGCTAGCATCTAAACGAAAGGAGCTAGAGCGTTCAAATTTTCCATAAATGCGTCTTATAGTCGTAGATCGGTTGGGATTGAAACGGGGCGAAATCGGCCCAAAGCGACAAATTTTCCCTCACAAGGACTAAAAATACCCATAATAATCCCTAATATTTTAGTATATTTAAGCATGTTTTTTGAATATGTCTGTTTATATTTGCTTGATATTTGGTATGCGCATTCCTCTTATAGCAGTGCACCATAAAGTGATTCTTATTTGTAGGTTGTGAAATGGGGGCAAAAAGGAATAAAAATGGTACATATTAAACGACAACAACTAGAAACACGAAATTCGGTGTGTACATTCCTCTAATTGAGTAGATACATAATATAAAAGAATTTTTTCCAAATTCATACTTTAAAGGGGTTAAATGGGTACGGAGGGATAAAAATGGTACCAACCAAACAGCTGTACCTAGAATAATGAAATTCGGTGTATATATTCCTCTGAATGCATAGACAAGTAAAATACACGGATTTTTTAAATTCGTACTTTTTGGGGGTAAAATGAAAAAGGGGATAAAAATAGTACCAATCAAATGACCGCAGCTAGAGTCATGAAATTCGGAGTATACATTCCTCTGACTGTGTAGACACGGAAAATGAACTGATTTTTCGAAATTCGTACTTTTTGGGGTCAAAATAGAAAAAGGGGATACAAATAGTACCAACCAAATGACCGCAGCTAGAGTCATGAAATTCGGAGTATGCATTCCTTTGACTACGTAGATATGAAAAATAAAACGATTTTTTCCAAATTCGTACTTTCAAGGGATACAATGGGTACGGAGGGATAAAAATGGTACCAACGAAACGGCTACACCTGGAATAATGAAATTCGGTGTATACATTCCTCTGATTACGTAGACACAAAATAAACAGATTTTTCGAAATTCGTACTTTTTGGGGTTAAAATGAATAAAGGGGATAAAAATAGTACCAATCAAATGACCGCAGCTAGAGTCATGAAATTCGGAGTATACATTCCTCTGACTGCGTAGACACGGAAAATAGACGAATTTTTCAAAAATCGTACTTTTTGGGGTTAAAATGGAAAAAGGGGGTACAAATAGAACCAACCAAATTACCGCAGCTAGAGTCATGCAATTCGGAGTATACTTTCCTCTGACTGCGTAGACACGGAAAATAAACGGATTTTTCGAAATTCGTACTTTCAAGGGATACAATGGTACAGAGGGATTAAAATAGTACCAACTAAACGACTACAGCTAGAATGATGAAATTCTAATTGTGTAGAAACGTCGAGGGGATAAAAATGGTACCAACCCAATGGGCGCAGCCGGAATCATGGAATTCGGTGTATACATTCCTCTGACTGCATAGACACGCAAAATAAAAAGTTTTTTTCAAATTCGTACCTTTTCTTTTACGGCAAAAATTGGTTGAATCATGAAGTTAGGTTATTTTGCACTACGTACGTCTGATAATGGCTTTTCAAAATTTGTACTATGGGAATTAAAATAGAATGGAAATACAAGCAACTGTAGCACCCACTATCTACCAATATTTATGGTATTTAAGCTTTTTGAAAATATAAATATAAAAATATTTATTTTTTGATTTGAAATAATTAAAATATTATATTTATTTATAAAATTATTTTTTCAATATTTGTATTTGTTTTGGTTTGACTATATTACAAAATTTATATTTTCCTGTAATAATACTGCACTTCTAAGAAAACCGACAACCTCTGTGGAATGCAATCCATGGTGCAGGGTATATAAAGTTCGGCCCGGCCGAACTTAACACCGTTTTTACTTGTTAAAACTCCGATATACTTATATTTTTCCCCTCTATTCGTTTTATTTTTTGTTTTGGGCGATATTTCATAAAATCAAATTTTGACGATTTTTCATAAGAAGAAATTTCAGGACATTTTTATTCTGAGCAGCCGACTTTAGAACGCATTCAATCTGGTTGAAGACCCGGAAGCTTTTAGTGTGTGTAGTTGAGTACCCACTCAGAGGAGTATATGCCCCAAGGCTTGACTTCCAAATCGTGGTTTTGGATCATTCAACCTCTATATAGTCTTTTCTCCATCAACTGTAACTTTATTTGTATGGTTTATTTTTCATTTGGGCGATTTTGCTTTTATTTTTGGGCATTTTGGGTAATTTTCTTGAACCAATTTTTCTAAAGGGCGATTTTGTATTCCAAAAATTTGGCATGCCATTTGAAAACTAGACGCTACGAAATAATATCCAAACAAAAAATTTAAATAATCCTTAAAAAATGGCAAAAAATAAATTATTTTTTTTCGGGAATTATATCGTTTTTATTTTCGGTTTATTAAACAAATTCCAAATTAAATAAGCCCCAAAACAATTTTTGGTACAGTTTCAATGTTTCAATTTGAAGTAACTTTCCGAGTAAAGGTTTTTCTCGTCTGGGGGCTCGTTCTTTGTCTTTTGAGCTTTATTTAATTTTTCATTTTGGGTGTTATTTCATTTGATTTTGCAGTTTATTTCATAGGGAGTTATGTTGTAGTGCCTGAAAAATTTTCAAGATTTTTATAAAACTTCCCACTGTGCTTTGTCCACAAACTCGCAATCACACCGTCCCCTCCACACACATGTATCTACATCCAGCCCCACGCATACTTCTACATAAATTGTACGCGTCTTTGTGTGCGTCTGTGTTTGTATGTCCTAAGTACTTGTATGTATGCACATGTGTATGTACATGGACTCCTATATATGTATGTTTATATATCCATCTATCTTTTCCTACACAACGGAAATGAACAAATATTGTTCGCAGTTGGAAAATTCATTTGTAACATTGACGACGTTCTACTCAAATAATGAATGGAAGGAGGATATAAACACACACACACATGCACACACACACACTCATGTGAACACTCAGGACTTCTAACTCATACACATATGCCCAAACATGTTGCTAAAGAATCTCACATTTTTTGTTTGTTTTTCTCTCTACGTCCTGTTGATGTTGTTGCTTTTCTACTTTAACGTAGACAAACATTGACATGGTCTTGTACTTGTTGTCGTTGTTGTTGCTGCTCTTGCTGTTGCTGTTATTCGCTTGCCTTTGCAATTGCCTTCCCTGTCAGTAGAAAATAATGTTCTTGTATTGGAGCTTTAAAAGAAGAAGTGATATTCCGCACGCACGGTGTTTGGGCAGCAGCATTAGCAAAGGGGGATACTTTCATGTATTTATTTGGGGGAATAGTCGCATTTGAAAAACAATAAATAGGGATCACAATAGGGAAGTACATTAGAAAACGTAGTGGGGAGCCATATCATCAGGACATTGGTTATGAAATCTCAAATAAATCACATTGTATCTATTAATCGATGGTAGCCATGTCTTATAATTTAATAAATAACTAAAGTTTAACAGATCAGCTCAACATTTGCAGAAAAAATCAGGGGGAAATGGCTTATCGTTCTCTGTTAATTAATAAAACATTCCATATGACAGGCTAATATTATTCCTATAAAATTAACTACTGATTAAAGTAAGTGTATTTCCCAATGCATACTTTTAGGCGCATAATAAATTTACTATTGTAATCGGTTGTTGTTCATCTTTAAGGTTCAAATTAATTCGACATTTCTTCTCTGGCTTATAAATATAAGGACCAAAACAATAAAAATCCAGGAAAAAGTAGTTGATGGAAAAATTATTATTTTTTATTTTTTTTTGTAATGAGCGATTGCACCACCGGAAAAAATATATATATATATATTTCGTAGATTTGCTTTTCTATTAAATACCTCTTCTTGGAGTTTTTTATTGTTTTTATGTTAAGTGTTAATAAACAAATGAAGAAATAAATTCAGAGATTTTTTTACTGATTTTGGTTGTTTGGTTGCAAACAAAAAATATTTGGAAAAAAGTTCGTAAAAATTATATCGCATCAATTCACCACTTCCAAACTGATACTGTCGTTAAAAATGACATCTAAGAAACTTCTTTTAAGTTTCAAAAAAAAAATTATATAATCATTTAAAAAAAACATAAAATTGTAAACACTTAAAAATCTAAAGAGGCCATAACAACCCATTTGAAGAAATTAGTATTACTTGAAAGTAATTGAAATTATCTTCAAAACACGGTATAGTAGATTAAAATCGTTTAAGAATTTCATGAGTTACAGTATAAACACACCTTCATAAAAAAATCACAATTTCACCACTGTAAAATTGGTCAAAATACGTGATTTTTTATTCTTCCTAAAAATATATATAAAATATTTTTATGAGAAGGCAAACATTCGAAACAAGCCTTGCTTGTAAGGTCAAAATTTCGTACCGCTTGGCATGGACTGTCTCATATGTGAATGCTAGGAAAAAAAAATACAAAAAACTAGTCAACGATCAATTTTGGGATGGTTTTTGCTTTTCGTTTTACCTTTTCTTAATTAAATTGACGTTTGCTGCTATAAGGAGGATTTTCTTTAAGCAATGATTAACTGAAACCCTAAATTAATTAATAAAATAAAATAAATTAAGATGTAACCTCCAAAATTTTAAATTTTTCAACTGTTTTAAAATTAAAAAAACAATAATAAAAAAAGTTAAAATGTTTTTTTTAGAATTCATTTCATAAAAATTGTAATTTGGTGGTTTTTGTCCCAACAAAAAAATAATTAAATTCTATGACCGAGATTTAAAAATTTATTTTTTCTGTGCACTGAGGCATACTGATTCATAAAATAAAAACAAAAAAATATGGATATTTTTGTTATTATTATTATACCCTCCACCAAAGGATGGGGTATATTCACTTTGTCATTCCGTTTGTAACACCTCGAAATATTCATCGGAGACCCCATAAAGTATATATTATGGATCGTGGTAAAATTCTAAGACGATCTAGCCTTGTCCGTCTGTCTGTTGAAAGCACGCTAGCATATAAACGAAAGGAGCTAGGAGGTTTTAATTTTCCCTAAATGTATCTTATGGATTGAAAGTGGGCGAAATCGTCCCAAAGGAAAAAATTTTTCCCTCACAAGGACTAAAAATACCCATAATAATCCCTAATATTTTAGCGTATTTAAGCATGTTTTTGAATATGTCTGTTCATATTTGCTTGATATTTGGTATTCCCCTTATAGCAAAATTGTGCACCATAATGTTATTCTGATTTGTAGGGGGTGAAATGGAAATGGAAATGAGGGGATAAAAATGGTACATATTAAACGACAACAACTAGAAACACGAAATTCGGTGTGTACATTCCTCTAAATGAGTGGATACATAATATAAAAGTATTTTTTTCAAAATTCGTACTTTTAAGGGGTAAAATAGGAATAGAGGGATAAAAATGGTACCAACCAAACGGCTGTACCTAGAATAATGAAATTCGGTGTATACATTCCTCTGATTGCATAGACAAGTAAAATAAACAAATTTTTCGAAATTCGTACTTTTTGGGGTTAAAATGAAAAAGGGGATAAAAATAGTACCAACCAAATGACCGCAGCTAGAATCATGGAATTCGGAGTATACATTCCTTTGATTACGTAGAGATGAAAAATAAAAGTTTTTTTCCAAATTCGTACTTTCAAGGATTACAATGGATACGGAGGGATAAAAATGGTATCAACCAAACGGCTACAGCTAGAATGATGAAATTCTAATTGCGTAGAAACGTCTAGGGGGTAAAAATGGTACCAACCAAATGGGTGCAGCTGGAATCATGGAATTCGGTGTATACATTCCTCTGACTGCATAGACACGCAAAATAAAAAGTTTTTTTTCAAATTCGTACCTTTTCTTTTACGACAAAAATTGGTTGAATTATGAAGTTAGGTTATTTTGCACTATGTATGAACGTCTGATAATGGATTTTCAAAATTTGTACTTTTGGAATTAAAATAGAATGGAAATACAGCACCCACTATCTACCAATATTTATGGTATGTAAGCTTTTTGAAAATATAAATATAAGAATATTTATTTTTTGATTGGAAATAAATAATGGTTTGAAATAATTAAAATATTATATTTATTTATAAAAATAATTTTTCAATATTTGTATTTGTTTTGGTTTGACTATATTAAAAAAATTATATTTTCGTGTAATATTACTGCACTTCTACGAAGACCGACAACCTCTGTGGAATACAATCCATGGTGGAGGGTATATAAAGTTCGGCGCGGCCGAACTTAACTTAATATTACTGCACTTCTACGAAGACCGACAACCTCTGTGGAATGCAATCCATGGTGGAGGGTATAAAGGTCGGCCCGGCCGAACTTAACTCCGTTTTTACTTATTTACCAGATCTTTTGCGTAAAGACACTATTTTCTTCGTTATAATGTTAGATATTGAAAAATAAAACAAAATATTTTTTTCGATTTTTTTTTCAATTTTTTTATAGATTTTTATCAGCAAAAAAATGTATAAAAATTCTATATATTTTTTTATTTTTTGGATACTGTGCTTAAACCACTATTTCTATGTGAAAGTGATATTCACAACATTTGTAGCCATAATAATTACCTTCAATTGGCCAAATAAGCGGATGTTTTCGCACTTATATTTCCAAAATGAGTGTATAAATATTATTTGGCGAAAATTTGAACTTTAGTAAAAAAAATGTTTCCATAATTTTTTAACATCGTTTTCCAGCTTAGAAAACCAAAATACACCAGAAAATGTTTCACATAGCCCTTTGGTAACATATTTTTAATAATTTTAATTTTAGAAATTCAAAATACATCAGGAAATGCTATACAAAGGCTTTTGGCAAAATTTTTGTTTTATACTGTAATACATTATGCGCCATATAGTCTTACTTTGGGACCCAATTCTTCTTCCTTATCTAATATTTTTTTAATATTTTTTCGATATTTATTTTCGATTAAAGGATATTTATGATACCCTTCTTTCTGAAATTATTTCCATTTCGTAATATTTCCCTTTTCCAAACACTGTGCTCTTTCCTGGCCTTTCCAGCTCCTCTCTAACAATGTATGGTCTTGACACGCGTGTCTGCCCGTGCCATACGTATTTATTGAGGCAGTCCTTTTTCGCACAGAGTGTGTGTGTGTGTCTGTGAGTGTTGTTGTGTGTATAAATATACACCAACATACATGGATTGGTTCGTTCGCTCGTTTCCAAAAGGGCTTTTTGTCTTAACGTATCAGTTTTCTAAGGTTTCCTAAAAAGTAAATTTATTTGACGGTTTTAAATTTATTCATAAGTCTAGGTTTTCTCGCTCTCTCTCTATATGTCCTGCTCTCCACCTCCACCCCACTCCACTTCACTCCTTTTCGTTGCTGTTTTTTTTTGTTTGAGTTGGGAATTGTTGTTGGCACATTCTTGTTGCTTCTCCTCTCGAATTACGTCTAATGTTGAAATATGGCTAATTCCATTATTGATACGAACAGCAGTGGGCTTACAACTTACAACGAACATAGAACATAGAACAACTGGCAGGCATAAAGTTTCGACATATTTTCTCCGACTCAAACACCCTCCCCTCCCCACCTCTTCCAAAAGTGTAACTTTGAAATGAAATCTTTTTGGATGTGGTCGTTGTTTTTTGCAAATAAATCATTTTTGGTGGGGCTTTTCTGTGTTATCAGGTGGTGATTTGAAATTTGGCCATTTGGGAGTCATGTATCCTCAAGTATTTCAATATATTTCAGAGCTTGGGGAATCGTCTAGAATAAAATTTAAATGTTGGGAGAGATATGGACAATTTTTGAGGCAATTCTGTTTCAGTTTCACGGCGACTAAACGTTTGTAAATCATGAAGATTTCCTTGAACATAGAAACAATTTTATTATCCCCACATGTCTGTCCCTGAAATTTTCAGCTTTGGAATCAAAATTAATCAATCTTCCAATCACTGAGTATCCCATCCTTGTTAAAAAATGCTGATATTATTTGAATTATACTACAATATTTTATATCAATATTATTTGACTACATTGACTGTCTAAATAATTTTTTTAATATTCCTCAAGTCCTTTTGACATCCATTTTTTATTCAAGGCTAATTTATTTACAAACGACATGCCGATATTTATTACTCGGCTGCACACCACCTTTGGCATGATTTCCAGTCCGTGACGAACTTCTTCGATTTTTTCAACCCGGTCTGAATATTTTTTCATAATTTAAGTTTTGAATATTCTTTCAAAAAATCTAATAAATATTCTTTAATTTCTCTTCAAGTTCTATATTTTGAATATTCTTTCAAAATTTAAAATCTCTTTAAAGACTTTCCTGAAAGTCCAGCAACACCTTGTATTAGTCGTGATATACTTAAATAAAGGGTGATTTTTTAAGAGCTTGATAACTTTTTTTTAAAAAAAACGCATAAAATTTGCAAAATCTCATCGGTTCTTTATTTGAAACGTTAGATTGGTCCATGACATTTACTTTTTGAAGATAATTTCATTTAAATGTTGACCGCGGCTGCGTCTTAGGTGGTCCATCCGCTTAGTCCAATTTTGGCATTTCCACGTTTTTGAGTAACAGAGACCCAATTGGTGCGAACGGCGACGAATCGAAAATTGGTGGTCATCATTAACACTGGCCGATACAGCTGCGATATTTTCTTCAGTTCGCACTCTACGTAAGCGTGTTGGTGGTTTAATGTCCAACAATGTAAATTTGGTGCCAAATTTAGTCACAATAGCCCGAATAGCCGCTTCAGTGGGTCGATTAAACTGACCATAAAATGGAAGCGCGCAATGAACTTTCTTAACAGAGCACGCATTTTGATAATAAAATTCAATAATTTGCAAGCGTTGTTCGTTTGTAAGACGATTCATGATGAAATGTCAAAGCATACTGAGCATCTTTCTCTTTGACACCATGTCTGAAATCCCACGTGATCTGTCAAATACTAATGCATGAAAATCCTAACCTCAAAAAAATCACTCTTTATTACCTTGTAATAAATAGCAGCAACTATTTCTTGTCACACAGGAAGCAGCAAACACTTCCGTCCATTGAATATTTCTTCATTTCCTCCAAATTGTCTATCATTTCTTAGCAAATATTTTTTTGGGGTGGCAACATACCTACACGAAGCACTATCGCTACACAATACGCATAACTAGCCATACCCAGTCAACTATGGCATTACCAAACATATAAGGGTAGGCGGAAATGGAAAAACATTCATCAGGAATTATTCTTGAAATTATTTTTATACAAACGGTTTTGTGAAAGAACTAACAGGTCCAAATGAAGAGTATTTGGTATCATTGGAAAGGAAATTACCTCTAGTTTACTAAACAATTGAGAAATATGGGAAAAACAACTATAGGTGAGGCGGAATTTTGGGAAACCCCTCAGAATGTGAAGATACAAAAAATCCAAATTCAAAAAAATCTTTGTTAATCGTCACATTGCAATGAAATTTTGCAACCACATTGGTTTTAACACTGGAAATCGAGAAATGAAAAGAATTGGAAGAATCCCAGAATTCCTAAAATTGCGGCGAAAAATTCCCAAAATTACATTTTATCTCAGAAAAATGTCTACAATGCTAGCTTTACAAATTATCTCGAACTCTAGTAAATAGTAACAACAAATCTACAACAAAATTCGCTTAGACTTTGAAAAGTTTGTCTTAGAAGCTTTAGAATTTGTGGTTTACAAATAGAGCGAGTTGAAATAAATGGTCAATATCGAAGGGGGAAATAAGTGGGGGAAAAGTGTAAATTATCTGCACTAAGAAATCTTTTAAAAATTGTATGTATTTTTTATATAAATATACTAGTATACTATGGGTATGAGGGCGTGTCGATTTTTTTCGCGTCAGGCAAAAACGTAATCAACGGAAAATTTTAAGAATATTTTTGAAGAAACCACTTTAGATCTAAAGTGAATTCGTGGCCCGCGGAAATCGACTTTAATTTTGAGGAAATCGACTTTAATGGAAACATCGTCTTAGAATTTGAAGTCGTTTTCCGCGGGCTAATAATTAAATATTGATTAATTTAAATTAAAATGCCCGACTTCCGCGAACAATTTATTTAATTTGATTTTCTTTCATTGAAGATAGGAAGCCCAAATGTAAATTTCATTTTGAAAAATCAAAAAAAAAAATAATAATAATTAATTTTTCTACATATTAATTGTTTCTGTGGCAGAGAAAAAGATTCCCATAATTTATGGATCACGATTTCATTCATGTCTGTCTAATATAATAGAACTTTTGATTCTTGTCTTACAGTAATTTATTGGTCGAATTATTGGAAGTTTATATCATTTTTTTTTTCATAGTGACAACCGAAAACTTTTTCGTATTTGGTGTTAGTATTTTAAATAAATAGCTGCAGTCAATACCTTTCGAATGATGCCTATATGATGAACATCGGATGGAAATTGACGTCGCAGCGCTCTTTTTTGTAAAAAGAGTTTGAATATTTTGGCTGTGAAAAGCCATCTCCTGTTATCGTCCGATATTCATCATTTAGGCATCATTCGACAGATATTGATTCTTTCTTTTTATTTTTCATAACACATTTTACAAGATTTTCCCAAGAGATATGAGTTTGTAGCTGTCACTATGAAAACCCACAAAAAAAAATCAATCTAAACGTACAATAATACAATCAATGAGTTATTCTAAGACAATAATAAAAAAATTTGGACAAAAATGCAACATAAAACAAGTAAAAACGGCGTTAAGTTCGGCCGGGCCGAACTTTATATACCCTCCACCATGGATTGCATGGAAGTGCAGTAATATTACAGGAAAATATGAATTTTTTAATATAGGCAAACCAAAACAAACACAAATATTGAAAAAATAATTTTATAAATAAATATAATATTTTAATTATTTCAAACTATTATTTATTTCAAATCAAAAAATAAATATTATTATATTTATATTTTCAATAAGCTTAAATACCATAAATATTGCTAGATAGTGGGTGCTACAGTTGGTTGTATTTCCATTTTATTTTAATTCCAAAAATACAAATTTCCACTATCAGACGTACGTAGTGCAAAATAACCTAACTTCATGATTCAACCAATTTTTGCCGTAAAAGAAAAGGTACGAATTTGGAAAAAAACTTTCTATTTTGCGTGTCTATGCAGTCAGAGGAATGTATACACCGAATTCCATGATTCCAGCTGCGCCCATTTGGTTGGTACCATTTTTACCCTCTTGACGTTTCTACGCAATTAGAATTTCATCATTCTAGCTGTAGTCGTTTAGTTGGTACTATTTTTATCCCTCTGTACCATTGTATCCCTTGAAAGTACGAATTTCGAAAAATCCGTTTATTTTCCGTGAGGAATGTATACTCCGAATTGCATAACTCTAGCTGCGGTCATTTGGTTGGTACTCTTTGTATCCCCTTTTTACATTTTATCCCCAAAAAGTACGAATTTCGAAAAATTCGTCTATTTTCAATGTCTACGCAGTCAGAGGAATGTGTACTCCGAATTTCAAGACTCTAGCTGCGGTCATTTGATTGGTGCTATTTTTATCCCCTTTTTTCATTTTAACCCCAAAAAGTACGAATTTTGAAAAATCCGTGTATTTTACTTGTTTATGCATTCAGAGTAATATATACACCGAATTTCATTATTCTAGGTACAGCCGTTTGGTTGGTACCATTTTTATCCCTCTATTCCCATTTTACCCCTTAAAAGTACGAATTTGGAAAAATACTTTTATATTGTGTACTACTCAATTAGAGGAATGTACACACCGAATTTCGTGTTTCTAGCTGTAGTCGTTTAATAAGTACCATTTTTATCCCTTTTTTGCCCCATTTCACCCCCTACAAATAAGAATCACTTTATGGTGCACGTTTTTGCTATAAGGGGAATGCCCATACCAAATATCAAGCAAATATAAACAGACATATTCAAAAAACATGCTTAATAAATATGCTAAAATATTAGGGATTATTATGGGTATTTTTAGTCCATGTGAGGGAAAAATTTTTTTATGGGTGGAAAAATGAAATCTACGGAAAATTCTAAGAACATTTCTCCAAGAAATTCCTAGCCAGCGGAAATCGACTTCAGAACATTATATAGACAGACATGAATGAAATCGTAATCCATAAATCATGAGAAACTCTTTTCTATCAAACAATTAATATGTAGAATAATACCCTAGTCCACGAAGTGGTGTAGGGTATACAAATTAATTATTATTTTTTTTTGGTTTGTTTAAAATGAAATTTAGATTTGGACTTCATATTTTTGGACCACAAATTTTCAATGAAAGAAAATTACATTAAATAAATTGCCAGCGGAAGTCGACTTCAAATTCTAAGACGACGCTACGTGCGAAAATAAATATCAATCCGTCCTAATATATATAGTAGACTTATATTTTAATTTAATTTATATTTTATTCCTAGCCCGCAGAAAACAACTTCAAATTCTAAGACGATGTAACCATGTCCCCCTGTCTATCTCAAAATTTAAATCGATTTTCGGGGGCTACGAATTCACTTTAGACCTTGAAAGAAGACTTTAGAAATGAAAGAAAAGAGTTAAAATGGGCAATTAACTTGAAGAACTGCACTGTATCGTCGTGTTCGCGAGTACCGTTTTCTGACGAATCCAAATTCAACTTGATGTAGAAGCAAATCACACAGTGCTTATTTTGTTTTTTTTTTTTCTTGAAAAAAAAAAGAGATAATTTATTTGCCAGTACAAAAACGCATTTTTAAGCCTTTTTTGCATTTTTGTTTAAATTCGATAAAACAAATAAAAATAATGGACAAAATTGGAATTTTCATCATTTTTTAAGGTGCCGCTTTTTTTGGCGCCCACTGTACCATGATCTATGGAAGATAATCGCATTATGTGAACATTTTTTGATGAATCAACAAAAATCATGTGAAAAATTGAACATATTGGGCAATAAATAAAAAAATATGATAACTGATCTTTCCAAATTTAGAACTTCATAGCTCACCTTCGAACTAAAGCTCGACAACACTTCAGCTAGGTGGCTGTGAAATAAGTCTCTTAATCTCATGGTCTATAGTCATGAGATAAAAAAGATAACAACGATGAAACAATTACTGATTTTCCATTTTTTTTTTAAATACCCGAAATCCCAAAATGGGGAAAATGTGTTCCAAAATTGGAGATTTTTTTATTACAATGATCGTCATGTTTTTGTTTAACATTTTTATCTGTTTTGATGAATTTTGGACTACAATTCGTAAAATTATGAGAGATGTTAACTGGAATACGACTAAAACTTGTATTTTTGCAAAAATTTAGCGTTAATAAAAATCTATTACTTGGCTGCAGACTACCACTATCATGATTTCCACCCTGTCTAAAGGTTTCATTCAGGTGGCTTCGCAGCGACTTTTCAACATCAAACCCGGCCTCTATAAGGAGATGATTTTCACAAACGAACGAGAATCACAACTCACTTGCCGAATTTGCGTTTAAAAAATCGCACCAAGTAATAAAGTACACATGCCATCTTACAAGCATCTCATTGAGTTGCATATGTAAGTATGTGTATATGCAGCAATACTTCTGCCGTGCCAGCAATACTTCTGCCGTGCCAACGCTCATTTGTTTTAGTTTTTTCGTTTGTATTTTTTTTGGTCTGTAATCAATATTTGATTTGAACTGGGATATTGTCCTGGCTCAAGACCATTTTGCATCTATATTTAATAGAATGCAAATTTATTTACAAATGGCATGGTGACATTTATTACTTGGCTTTATTACTTGTGAAAATCATCTCCTTATAGAGGCCGGGTTTGATGTTGAAAAGTCGCTGCGAAGCCACCTGAATGAAAACTTTAGACAGGGTGGAAATCATGATAGTGGTAGTCTGCAGCCAAGTAATAAATGTCACCATGCCATTTGTAAATAAATTTGCATTCTATTAAATATAGATGCAAAATGGTCTTGAGCCAGGACAATATCCCAGTTCAAATCAAATATTGATTACAGACCAAAAATACAAACGAAAAAACTAAAAGTTAATAAAAATCTTAATAACTCAGTCAATTATTAATGGATTTTTAAGAATAAAGTGACATTTTACACCTTAGTAATTGCGTCATTTAAATAAATTTACAAGTGGTACGGTTACCAAAAAAAAAATGTGCAAAAACATTGTCAAAGTTGAATATGGCTAAAAATTGTTTAAAAAAATATTTGTTTGACACATTTCTTAAGTTTTCTTAAAAAAGTTATATATCGATCTGATGAAGAAGTGAAAATCTATTGATAACCAACTAAGTTACAAACTTATAAGTGTGCAAAGTTACGAAAAAACGGTTTTTTACCCGTAACCCATGATTTTGGGGATGTCTGGCAAATTTCAAATACACATTCTTGTTCTACTCGAAAATCAATATCACTTCCCAAAGTTTTCTATTTCATACTTTTTTGTAGCACAGTGTAAACAATAAACAAAGCGGGGTTTCTAAAAATTTCTATATCTCATGGTATATAGAAAATAATGCCACGATGTGATAGTTCTCTAGTGAAACGTTATTCGTGTAAAAAAATAAAGAAAGAACCTCAGGACAGAGGTTTTAACTCTCATGGCTGGGCTCTTGTCAGCCCATTATGGTCATGTTCCAGACAAAAGCTCAGCCACACTTCACCTACATCTGTCTGAAATTTCATTCAAATCAGAACAGCCAGTTAAAATGCCAGATTTATTTCGAAAATATAAGGTCCGCCAACTAACTTTTTTTTTAAAATGCTATAAAAAAAAATTTTCTCAAATTTCTTTTTTTATTTGAAAGTACAATCCTTCCGGTTAATAATGGAAAATAATTTCATTCAAATGGCTGCCTCGGCTTCCCACAAATAATAGTCCAACGGTTGAATAGTTAAAAAAACGTTTCGTTCTGATTTTTTTTCTTCAGATTAACACGAGTTATTTAGAAAGCCTCATTGTCAATGAGTACACCCTATTGTATACTATTGCTCAATGTGATGTATGCTATGAATATATGTCCTTTCTGTTATATATAAGGATTACTCCACACTCAATCTCATTGTAAATGCCAAGGAATTGGAGTTAATTTAGCGCAAGCTTTGTGCTGCGATGGGGTCGGATTGGGGGGACACATTAAATAATGATGAAATATCATCGTCCTGGCTGGTCAATTGGCACGTTCTACGTTCCACCACCACCAGCAGCAACGACGAGCCAAAACAAATGTCATGAATATGTTTTCTTTTAGAAGAGTCCTGCTTCCTTTTGTTTTCTGTTTTTGATGTTGTTGTTGTTGTTGCAGTTGTTTTTGTGGTTAGGTCTCTTCCTTATTGTTTTGTTTTGTTTCGTCTTGTTTTCCTTACATTTCTCTATATTACCTTCCTGTTTGTGATGTTGTTATTCTCGTTGTTGCTGTTGTGTCCTGGTGTTTACAGAAAGGAAATGAACTTCTTTCTCGAAAACAAATAAAGATAAATACTCGCATTTGGAAGTTTTCATTTCTATTTTTCTTTTGCATCTCCTGCCAGCAATTGCTCTTGTTGCAAAAACAGTTTAAATGGGAAAAGTTGAGAGCTGAGTTCAGCTCAGTTCAGTTCGCCTGGGTTGGGTTGGGTTGCGTTTATTTCTCTTTAGCCTCGTTGCAATATTTACACTTTGTCCAGGCCGCCGACTGCAGTTCAGTTTTTCGCCCAGTGTTCGGATCAGTGCAGCTCAACTTCTGTTCAGTTCAGTTTATTTCAATTTGCACTTGGATTGAATGTTGCCAAGGCATTCAAATGAATGACTGAATGAATGTATAAATGTGTGTGTGTGTGTTGGCATTTTTGCATTTCTGTCTGTCTCTCTGTTAGTCTGTCTGTCTGTTTGTTTGTTGATTGCAAGGATTTGTATTTACTTTTTACAGTTTGGCTTTGTTGGTGATATCCATACTCCCTCATAACTTCATCCATTTCTCTCGTTGCACAGTGGGATGTTAAATAAAATTGTATTTTTAAGCCAAATAAATTCAATGAGATTTCAGTAATAATTACCGGAAATTCTTAGTATCAGTGACCATGAGTGAGGTTGTAAATATAAAGGGAAGGAAACTCACTTCATTAAAGATTTTTGAAAAGTGGGCTTTTTTAATATAAAACAACTAAAAATTTGAATTGTTTTCCAAAAACATTGTTCTGCTAGAAATGTTGAGTTGTTGACATCGATGGAGAGTTTAATTATTTTCAAAACTTTTCGTTCGTGATTTTTATTCAGATTCAAATTAAAATAATTTAGTTATGTGATTTGAAGTGGAATATTTTCCTGGCTCAAATTGGAATTTAGTATTTTTTCAAATTTATCCATATACAAATCCAGTGTGATTTACGAGTTTAGAAAACCAAAATACAACCTTATGCACAGTCAACACAATTATTGTAAGCTATTGGTATTTAAAATCTCTATATCTATAAGAAATAATACAATATGTGAACAAGTTTTAATGGATCTCCAAAAATTATTCATTTTGAAATAAATAAAAAATAAAAATCTCCAATCTTTCAGACCAAATGCAACTCTTCAGCTAGGTTTGTGTGAAATTTGTCATAGCTCATATAAAAATCCCATAATTCTAATCCATATCCCATAATTCAATCCCATAAATCCCAAAAATAAGTGAGTTTTTTTTAATAAACTCCAATTTCGATCGAGAATCTGAGCTATGGCACGATCATGGGTTTAAGGAATATAAAACATATATAAAAATCCCACAATTCCTAAAACGGGGAAAAAAAAATCCCAACAATTTTATTTTTTTAGAAAAATAATCGCCACCATCGAGGATTTGAGGTATCACACAATCGATCGAGGTATCACACAATATATACAAATTTTCACAATTCCAAAAACGGGGAAAATAAATCCCAAAATTTTATTTTTTTTGCAAATAAACGCTATTAATTATATTCGATCGGCAATCAGAGGTATCACACAATATATATAAAAGTGCATCAATTCATAAAACGGGGAAATTAATCCCAAAAAATATTTAAAAAAGATGTTCAAAAATTTCACAATTCTTAAAAAGGGAAAAATAAATTCCAAATAGGCATTTTTTAGAAAAAAAAAAACGTTATTCTTTAATTTCGATCCTGGGTCTAAGGTATCACACAACATATGTAAAAATCCCACAATTCCTAAAACGGGGAAAATAAATCCCACATCTCCTTATAGAGGCCGGGTTTGATGTTGAAAAGTCGCTGAGAAGCCACTTGAAAAGACTTTTGACATGGTCGAAATCATGATCGTGGTAGTCTGCAGCCAAGTAATAAATGTCACCATGCCATTTGTAAATAAATATCCAGTTCAAATCAAATATTGATTACAGACCAAAAAATGCAAACGAAAAAACTAAAATATAGAAAATTTTCAAATCTTAAATATTTTTATTTTTTCTTTTTTTATTTATTTTATTTATTTTATTTATTTTATTTATTTTATTTATTTTATTTATTTTATTTATTTTATTTATTTTATTTATTTTATTTATTTTATTTATTTTATTTATTTTATTTATTTTATTTATTTTATTTATTTTATTTATTTTATTTATTTTATTTATTTTATTTATTTTATTTATTTTATTTATTTTATTTATTTTATTTATTTTATTTATTTTATTTATTTTATTTATTTTATTTATTTTATTTATTTTATTTATTTTATTTATTTTATTTATTTTATTTATTTTATTTATTTTATTTATTTTATTTATTTTATTTATTTTATTTATTTTATTTATTTTATTTATTTTATTTATTTTATTTATTTTATTTATTTTATTTATTTTATTTATTTTATTTATTTTATTTATTTTATTTATTTTATTTATTTTATTTATTTTATTTATTTTATTTATTTTATTTATTTTATTTATTTTATTTATTTTATTTATTTTATTTATTTTATTTATTTTATTTATTTTATTTATTTTATTTATTTTATTTATTTTATTTATTTTATTTATTTTATTTATTTTATTTATTTTATTTATTTTATTTATTTTATTTATTTTATTTATTTTATTTATTTTATTTATTTTATTTATTTTATTTATTTTATTTATTTTATTTATTTTATTTATTTTATTTATTTTATTTATTTTATTTATTTTATTTATTTTATTTATTTTATTTATTTTATTTATTTTATTTATTTTATTTATTTTATTTATTTTATTTATTTTATTTATTTTATTTATTTTATTTATTTTATTTATTTTATTTATTTTATTTATTTTATTTATTTTATTTATTTTATTTATTTTATTTATTTTATTTATTTTATTTATTTTATTTATTTTATTTATTTTATTTATGTTATTTATTTTATTTATTTTATTTATTTTATTTATTTTATTTATTTTATTTATTTTATTTATTTTATTTATTTTATTTATTTTATTTATTTTATTTATTTTATTTATTTTATTTATTTTATTTATTTTATTTATTTTATTTATTTTATTTATTTTATTTATTTTATTTATTTTATTTATTTTATTTATTTTATTTATTTTATTTATTTTATTTATTTTATTTATTTTATTTATTTTATTTATTTTATTTATTTTATTTATTTTATTTATTTTATTTATTTTATTTATTTTATTTATTTTATTTATTTTATTTATTTTATTTATTTTATTTATTTTATTTATTTTATTTATTTTATTTATTTTATTTATTTTATTTATTTTATTTATTTTATTTATTTTATTTATTTTATTTATTTTATTTATTTTATTTATTTTATTTATTTTATTTATTTTATTTATTTTATTTATTTTATTTATTTTATTTATTTTATTTATTTTATTTATTTTATTTATTTTATTTATTTTATTTATTTTATTTATTTTATTTATTTTATTTATTTTATTTATTTTATTTATTTTATTTATTTTATTTATTTTATTTATTTTATTTATTTTATTTATTTTATTTATTTTATTTATTTTATTTATTTTATTTATTTTATTTATTTTATTTATTTTATTTATTTTATTTATTTTATTTATTTTATTTATTTTATTTATTTTATTTATTTTATTTATTTTATTTATTTTATTTATTTTATTTATTTTATTTATTTTATTTATTTTATTTATTTTATTTATTTTATTTATTTTATTTATTTTATTTATTTTATTTATTTTATTTATTTTATTTATTTTATTTATTTTATTTATTTTATTTATTTTATTTATTTTATTTATTTTATTTATTTTATTTATTTTATTTATTTTATTTATTTTATTTATTTTATTTATTTTATTTATTTTATTTATTTTATTTATTTTATTTATTTTATTTATTTTATTTATTTTATTTATTTTATTTATTTTATTTATTTTATTTATTTTATTTATTTTATTTATTTTATTTATTTTATTTATTTTATTTATTTTATTTATTTTATTTATTTTATTTATTTTATTTATTTTATTTATTTTATTTATTTTATTTATTTTATTTATTTTATTTATTTTATTTATTTTATTTATTTTATTTATTTTATTTATTTTATTTATTTTTTTTATTTTATTTATTGAGCCAGGACCATATCCCAGTTCAAATCAAATCTGTTTTTTTTTAGAAAAAAGTCATTTTTTAAAGAAGACTTCAAATAAATAAACGCAAAAGAATCCAGAAATGGATAACTACAATAATTAGTTTAGCCTTATCACTAGAATAAAAAAATAATTTATTTAGACAATTAATTCCCGAAAACCCAAAGTACCAATTTCGAAAGTGAAAATTGAATTTTATCCACAGACATAAGAGCTAAAAATTAATTGAAATTAAGTTATTTAAAAAATAAAATTTTGGCGATTTATTTTCCCCAGTTCAGGAATTCTGCGATTTTTATATATTGTGCCATAGCTCAGATCCCCGATCGAAATTAAGGAATGGCGAACATTTTTCTAAAAAAAAAACAAATTTTTGGAATTCATTTTCCCCGTTTTATGAACTGTAGGATTTTTGTATATTGATCCACGATCGAAATTAATTAATGGCGGTTATTTTTTCTAAAAAATCAATTTTTCTGGAATTTATTTTCCCCGTTTTAGAAATTGTCGGATTTTTTGTATATTGTGTGATACCTGAGATCCATGAATGGAATAAAGGAATGACAGTAATTTAAAAAAAAATCAAAATTTTTGGAATTTATTTTCCCCGTTTTAGGAATTCTGGGATATTTATCTGTGCGTTGTGTAATAACTCAGATCCGCGATCGAAATTAATTAAGGTAATTTTTCTAAAAAAATACATTTTTGGTATTTATTTTCCCCGTTTTAGGAATTGTGTGATTTTTATATATACATATGTATTGTGTGATACCTCAGATCGTCGATCGAAATTAATTAATGGTGTTTATTTTTCTAAAAACACATATTTTTGGAATTTATTTTTCCCCGTTTGAGGAATTTTGGGATTTTTGTATATTGTGTAATACAAATAATAATCACTTCTTTGGCATTTATATTCCACGTTTTCAGAATATTGCGATTTTTATATATCAGCAACGATTGAAGTTAAGGATTGACGGTTATTTAAAGGATAACACATTTTTGGGATTTATTTTCCTCGTTTTAGGATTTGTAAAATTTCTATATATTGTTTGATAACTGAGAACCTCGATTGAATTTAAGAAATGGCGTTAATTTTTTATAAAGAAAATCACATTTTTGGGATTAATTTTCCCGGTTTTGGGAATATTTGAAGTTTCACAAAATAGTTTTTCTTTTAAATAACACGATTATAAATTCATGTTTTCAAAAACATTTTTGCGATACCTCAGTCTCAATATCTTGCAATTCCTTAACCAGGGAAAATAAATCACAAAAATTATTTTTTTATAAAAATAACCGATCGGATGAATTAATTCTGCTCAATATGTATATGAAATCGACTTCCGGCATGTATCTTTTCCCCAATTGTCAAATACATTTTTGGAATTTATTTTCCCCCTTTTAGAAATTCTGAGACTTTATATATTGTGTGATAGCTCAGATGCTCGATCAAAATTAATTAATGGCAGTTATTTTTCTAACCAAAAAAACATTTTTGGCATTTATTTTCCCCGTTTTATGGATTGTGGGATTTTTATATGAGATATCACAAAAGAGTTTTTTTCAAAATTATAAATTCTTGAATTGTTTTTAAAGACAATTTTGTTATACCTCACATTCCAAAATTCCAAAAACGGGGAAATTAATGCCAATTTGATTTTTTGGTAAAATAGCCGACCACATGTATGAATTTCGCTCCATAGGTATGTGGAATCAACTTCCAGCAGATATGATTTCCGTCATTTGCCAATTACATTTTTGGGATTTATTTTCCCCGTTTTAGGAATTGTGGGATTTTTATATATCGGGTGATACCTCAGATACACGATCGAAATTAGCGTTTATTTAAAAACACACACACACAGATTTTTGGGATTTATTTTTCCCCGTACCCAATATATCAAAATCCCACAATTCCTAAAACGGGGAAAATAAATACCAAAAATTTATTTTTTTGAAAAAAATTCCCTATGTTCGATTGTGGATCCATTACATAAAAATCTCACCATACATAAAACGGGGAAAATAAATCCCAAAATTACTTTTTTAGAAAAAATCTCTAATTTCGATCATCACAATTCATAAAACTGGGAAAATATATCCCATAAATTTTATTTTTTATCTATATCATAAGGATCTCACCATTCCTAAAACGGGGAAAATAAATCCCAAAATTACTTTTTTAGAAAAAATCTCTAATTTCGATCATCACCATTCATAAAACGGGGAAAATATATCCCAAAAATTTTATTTTTTAGAAAAAAAACCGCCATTCGATAATTTCGATTGCGGATATGGGGTATCACAAAATATATAAAAATTCCACAATTCCTAGAACGGGGAAAATAAATCCCAAAATGTGATTTTTTTCTATAAATAACCGACCCCACGAATGAATTCATTCTTTGTCCGCTGAATTCGTATGTGGAATCAACAAAAGACAGATATCTTTATTGGCCAATTACGACAAACAAATGTCAACAAACTCTACTCCTCCTTCTCACCTCTTTGCAATTCCTTATCTTGCTCGAAGGCAATGTATTTGTAGGGGACATTCCCCGAGTGTTAGTTTCTTTTTCTGTCATTTGAGAGCACTTTGTGCTATTTAAAAATTGTGTCAGCAAAAAATGGAATTAACTCCTGATAAGTTTTGTGATTTTAGTAAGAATTTCGTTGTGATTTATCAAGACAAGAATACCTACATAAATTTTCTTCCATTTCTGGCGATGACGGCCCATCAATCTTCCCTGAGGAGCAAATTTCACAAAGGCCGTCCTAAAGAGATGTTTTGCCACAAAACATTGATGCTATCCGCAATGTTGGACATTTTTGACCATAATCTTGTTCAGAACGTTTTCTCATTTGAGCGCTCTTTGTGTTGTTTTGAAAGTTGTGTGTCAGCATAAAAATGGAATTAACTCGTGAACATTTTCGTTGGATTTTAGTACGACTTTCGTCGAGGTTTGTCAAGACAAGAGTGCCTACATAAACATTCTTCCATTTCTGTTTACGAAGTCACATCCTAATGTTCACGAGTTAATTCCATTTATTGCTGACACACAAATATTATATGTAAAGAAAAAGATTTCTAAAAAATGGTCTTTCTAAAGTAACACGTGTAAAAATTCTTGAATTATTTTCAAAGATATTTTTCGCATACCTTTTATAAGTATCACACAATTCCCAAAACGGGTAAAATAAATCCCACAAATGGGATTTTATTAGAAAAATTACATTTTGGAAAGATGACTTCATATAAATAAATACAAAAGAATACAGAATTCGATAAATACACTAATTAGACACTTAATTAGACAGCCGTATCAATAGAATATGAACAATGAAGTCCCATCGTAATGTTCACGAGTTGATTCCATTTTATTGCTGACACCCAAATATTATGTGTAAAGGTGCCACAAAGACCCAAAGGAGGGCATCAATATACATTAACAACTTTTGGGCCTATGAAATGCACTTTCTGCCTCCGTGAGGCTTTAGTCCAGCCGATATTGTAATTTTTTTTTTGGTCCCTGTTAGGGTTTGGGGTCCGGGAATTCCCGAATCGTTTTTCCCGGGAATTCCCGGAAAAATTTGGACGGGAATTCCCGGGAAAAATTTTTCAATTTCCCGGGAATACGGGAAATATTAAAAAAATAATTTATTTATTATGTTGATCAATAATTTAATGTTACTATATAAATTGGAATTTTTAGATGTATTTCAAATTCATATATGTATTTACATTACTGACAATTTGACATTGTTGAGTATTTGTTTATATTATATTACGACAAACAATACTTTTTAAATGCGCTAAATATCCATTTTATGCGAAACCCAGCTAGGGGAATAAAAACTTGTCGTGAGGCTATTTGCAGGATCTTTATTGTGAAATGAAAATATCATGCCGACAATACTACGGCTTACATAATGTAAGTTTTCTTGTTTTTCTAGAAGAATCGAGGTGAACATATTCTTCAAGAACAATTTACTTTACATATGTAGCCAGAAAGTAATGGCCTAAAAATAGGAATACAATAAAAATTGTTCGCCTGGAAATTTTCAAGAGAAATCTAATAGCAATATAAATATAGGGTCCGCCATCTAACGTTTTTTTCAACTATTCAACCGTTGGACTATTATTTGTGCGGTGCCCGAGGCAGCCATTTGAATGAAATTATTTTCCATTATTAACCGGAAGGATTGTAGTTTCAAATAAAAAAAGAAATTTGAGAAAATATTCAGTAGTTTTTTATAGCATTTTCAAAAAAATTATTTGGCGGACCCTATATATGCTACGGTGTATTTCAATGGCCATTTGTAAGAATTAATGACTGGACTATTTCAATATTTTTATTTTTTATGAATTTATTAAATTAATATTAATTTTTTATGTTTCTATTGTTTTTACAGTTTAGAATATTCCCCCCTGTTTCTATAAAATATTTTTGTCTCCAGGCAGAATGAATATTCTAAATTAAATGTGTCATAACATTCTCCGTCATATGAGTTATTTGTTTCCTTAATCGTTTTCAATTTTGAATCTTGTGTAGGTGTCAGTCACTTCTACCTGCTATATAAATGTCCAATTCTGACGATTTGTCTACATCTTTTCAAGTTTATAATGGGAAAATGTAATTTATAATCGGAATATGTAAGTTCATGATGAGAAATGTAAATTCATAATAGGAGCATGATAATTCGCAATCAGCACTGTAAATTCGTAATGCGAAATATAAATTCATATTGAGAAATATAAAATCATAATAAGAACATACAAATTGATAATGAGATATATAAATACAAAATGAGATTTGATAATTAGAAAATACTAGCTGAACCCCGCCCGCTTCGCCAGGCAAAAATACAAATGGTAAAATTAAAATCAGGTTTCATATTGATCTTATCATATTGATATTATCGTGGTCAGTAATATATACGTTCCAATTTTCAGCCTTCTAGCTAAAAGACACTTTTGCCACGCCCCAACTACCCACCAAACGAAAATTCAAACTCCAGCATCATATTTATCTTTCTTGTGGTCAGTAATATATACGTTCCAATTTGCAGCCTTCTGGCTCAAAAAAAACACTATTGCCACACACATAAAATGAAAATCCAAATTTCGGCATCATATTTATCATTCTCGTGGTCAGTAATATTTACGTACCAATTTTACATCCTATGTCCTTCCTTGGGCCAACACGAATTCATCAAGCCCAAAATCGTGAAAATCAGACGATCCGTTATAAAGTTTTGCGTGTTCACACGGACGGCATTCTCTTTTATAAATATAGATAAATTCTTAGTCATATATATTCATAAAATATAAATTCATAATCGGGAAGTGTAAAATTTATAATCGAAGCTATGTATGTACGTTTTTCTATGAATATTTTATCAATGTTCTATTTATAAATTTACATTTTCTCAATATGATTTTATATTTTCTCATTATGAATTCATATTTTCTGAATATGAAACGTATTTTCTGATTATGAATTTGGATTTTCTGCTTACAAACTTGTATATTTCATTATGAAATGGTCTGTTGCTATTATGAATTAATTGTTCTCCATATAAATTAACGATTCTCATTATGAATTAACATGTTCCTATTATAAATTTACATTACCCATTATGAATTTATATGTTCCTAATATGAATTTACATATATCAATATTAATTTGTATGTTCCGAATATAACCTTGAAAAGGTGTAGAGTAAAATATTTGTAAAATGAAAAATAATTTGTAAAATAGTTTGCAATAACATTAGTTTTTAATTTGTAATATGACAGTATTGAAAACCCATATATTGAACCATATTGGACATACCTATAAATAAATTACTTTTTCCCGGGAATTCCCGGGATTCCCGGGAATGAAATTTTTCATTCCCGTTTTCCCGGGAAATGAAAAAGTCCGGGAAACCCCAAACCCTAGTCCCTGTTAACATGATGACCACAAATGTCTGCTGCTACACCTACAGTGGTCATGGTTGCAGAGGTTTTTCTCTGTGACATGGTCAAAACAACCATCATCATCATCATCATAATAATAAAATAATAATGGCAGAGGAAGGGTGTAAAAAAAACAGCCCTAGGTTAGGGTTGTTGGCTGGTTGGCAGCGAGGTTCGTTTGTCGGTGGTCGGTTTCAGCATTCCCGGTTGTGTTGCGAGTAGTGGGCGGGTGGGTGTTGCTACCCTTCGCCTGATTTGCATGAGTTGTTGGGTGTTGTGTGAGGTGTTTGTTTACACCATCCAGCCATGGCATGCATATTTGTACAGTTGTTGCTGTTGTTGTTCTTGATGTTTGCACAGTTGCTTACCACATTGTTTTGTTGCCGCTGGATTCGGTTGCAGATGCACATAAACATCAACAACAACAACATCATCGCCATCAACTTCAACTTCATGCCGTAATGCCTGAATGAAGCAGGTGGTTTGACTGCATGAACTACTGTACGAATCACAACTGAGTCGGCTCATGGCTCATGGTTGTCATGGTGGTGCTGATGATGATGATGACTATGATGAGTTGTGGATTTACTGGACTTTGATAAAGTTAACTAGTCGTACTCGCACTCACACTCGTCTCATCCTTTTCCCTGCTCATCCTCATCGTCCACGACTGTTATGGTTTTAACTTTTGTAAATATTTTTTCAATTTTGCGGTTTCCTGTGTTCCTTCAACCCATGTTCTGCATTCTCACGTTGTGGTTCCTCTTTCATGTTTTATGGGCTACAGTTAGTATCTGCAGCCTTTTGTTTTCATTGTTTTGTTTTTCGTTTCTTGTTTTTTTTTTTTTTTTTGGGGGGGGGGGGGATAGCCTCATAAAATCCTTTGCTTTCTACTTTAATTGACTTTTTTTCGAAGAGGCAGGGACAGGAAGTCTCCGTCGCTGTTTTGTTGGTTTTGTTTATTCAGCCTTTTCTCTATTCTCTATATTTCCGGATTTTATTGTGCAGCGTGAAAAAATGTAGCAATTTTTTAATTTTCTCTTGGCCATTTCTTTTTTTCTGGTGGCTTACAAATTACATCGTTATTGCCCGGCTGCAATATGTTGAGTTTGAATAGGAATGACACAAAAAAAAATAAAAAACAAGTTCCTTGACCATGGTTGGCAATGTATTGCCTGGGAAAATTTTAAAAAACATGAATAAGTTCAGGTTGAATTTTATTTTCTTTTCATTTTAAACGGAAAAAACAGCAATTTGCCTAAGAAAACATATTACGGGAGTTAATATTTAGATAGGGAGTTTTTTTGGAAATAACAAAAATATTGTTTTATAAATATTATAATAAATCCCTTTCCAGATATTAGCATCATTTCACAGCTGGGTATTATATTTCAAAAATTTAAAAAACTCTGCCCTTATTTTATTTTAATAGATCTTCTAAAACATCTAACAATACTCTCAATTTGTATCATTGAAATTTGCAAACTTTACAAAAACTCCCCTTAATAAGGACTCTAACAAATTTTCCTTTTTGTTTCATGCTTCGTATTGTGTGTGTGCGCCTGTGTTGTCTCACCAAACTAAGCAATTCTCCGAAAAATGAATACAAAATTTAATTGCATTTTCAACGTTTATGCTGGAAATGTAAGTTTCAAAATGTCTATTACTACCACAACCCTCAAGCCCACTGGCTTCCCCCTCCCAGCATAGTTCTGAGCAGTGAGTGCATCTAGTCAACAACTTAACGACGATTCGCTTGTAAAAGGGATTTAACTTCATTTAAGCACAGCCACATAGTATGGTAACATGGTATTTTATCTTCAAGATACGCAACAAATAATATTTGAATTGCTCTAAAGAAATATTTACCAAAAAATGATATTTTTGAAAAAAAAAAATTGTGGTCGTAACTGTGCTTCAAATCTAGCAAATAATAAAAAAATATCTAGCAAAATAATAAAAAAATTTAAAGAAGAGAAAGGATTATCATTCTTCTCAGGATATATTTTAACTGCTCCACACTGATCCTGGGAAAACTAGACTCAATAACTGTTATAAAGACAGATACTCATCTGAACTATAAATAAATATTGTGATACTATTGAAGTTGATATCAATACATAGCCATTGGCCACAATAATCCACACATTTAAGACAACTTTAACCAAAATTCGGATGATTTTGTTATTTGATATAAAACAATTATCATCAGCGAGAAATGTTCTATTTGAACCGTTATGCATTTTTATCACGGTTTTTTCAAAACCGTTTTTTTCTAAACAAGTTTTTCCAAAACCGGTTATTCAAAACTAATACACGTTCGTTATTTTTGAAGAAATCATTTGAATCAGCGAAAAAAATCGGGGTTTCCAAAACTCTCTTAAAATATTACTACACTACATAATAATCATCAGCGAAAAGTGTTCTATTTGAACCGGTATGAATTTGTATCACAAGAAACTCAGAATTTTCAAAACTGGTTTTTTCTAACCGGTTTTTTTCTAACCGAGTTTTTCTAAAACCGTTTTTTTCTGACCGGGTTTTTCAAAAACCGGTTATTCAATACTAACACACCAGTTCGTTATTTTTTAAAATCTTTTGAATCAGTGAAAAAATACGAGAAAACCGTTGTTTGAAACCGGTTTTTTCTAAACCCAGTTATTCAAAACTAATACACCAGTTCGTTATTTTTTTACAAATCATTTGAATCAGCGAAAAAAAATACTGAATGTCCTAGAAAACCGTTGCTTCAAACCGGGTTTTCCCAAAACCGGTTTTTAAAAAATTACTACACTTCACAATTATCATCAAAAATTTTGAAAAAAATTTCTATTTGAACTGTTATGAATTTGTATCACAAGAAACTCGGATTTTTAAAACCCGTTTTTTTGTAACCGGGTTTTTCTAAAACCGGTTATTCAAAACTAATACACCAGTTCGTTATTTTTTAAAAATCATTTGAATCAGTGAAAAAACACGAGAAAACCGTTGTTTCAAACCGATTTTTTTCTAAAACCGGTTATTCAAACTAATACACCAGTTCGTTATTTTTTAAAAATCATTTGAATCAGCGAAAAAAATACTGAATGTCCGAGAAAACCGTTGTTTCAAACCGTTTTTTTCCAAACCCGTCTCTTAAAAAATTACTAGACTACACAATAATCATCAGCGAAAAATGTTCTATTTGAACCGATATGAATTTATATCAGAAGAAACTCGCATTTTTTCAAACCCGTTTTTTTATCCGGTTTTTTTTAAACCCGGTTATTCAAAACTAATACGTTATTATTTAAAAATCATTTGAATCAATGAAAAAATACGAGAATACCATTGTTTCAAACCGGGTTTTTCTAAAACCGGTTATTCATAACTAATACACCAGTTCGTTATTTTTTAAAAATCATTTGAATCAGCAAAAAATACAGAATTTTCAAAATTAAAAGCCGGTTAAAACATACTGCACAAATTTTCGCTATTTTCAATAAGAAAAATCTATTTTTCCGAACCGTTTTTATTTTTCAAAATGTAAAACCGGTTCTTCAAATAAAAATATGATCAGTGAAAAAATATGGTTTTTGGCTTATCAAATTGTATCATTGAATTTCCGAGAAACTCGGGTTTTCAAAACCGGTTTTATTTTCAAGGTCTTTCAAAAGGAAAATTCGAATTTCAAGCCGGTTTGAATTTTGATTTTATTTATGAATTTTGGTTTATCATGGTTTCATCGTTGAATTTCGTAGAATCCCAGCATTTCCAAACCGGTTTTATTTTTCAAAATTCGAAACTGGTTCTTCAAAAATACTACACCAGCTTTCGCTATTTTCCATAAGGAAATTCGGCTTTATTGTTCACAATTTAAAACCGGTTCTTCAATAATGTCCGTATTTTCCACAACAAATTCTCATCATGTGATATTTGAAGCTGTATGATTTTTGGCTTATCAAGTATTTATCACTGAATTTCCTAGAAACTCGATTTTCAAACACCCTGGTACATTTAATATTTGTACCCTTATCTTGGAAATATAGGCCCGTCACAACTGCTTTCATGTTAAATTAAAGGTAATTATGATGACTATAGATGCTGGTAATTACACTTTCATATAGAAATAGTGGTATAAGAACAGTATCAAAATAACAGATTTTTTGCTGTTACGAAAAAAACATAATGAAAATTTAAGAAAAACTATTTTGTAATATTTTTTAATAACTAACATAGTAACGAAGAAAATAATGTTTATATGTTAAAGATCTATGGATAAATAAAGAAATTATGGCCCTCTTCGTAGAAGCGAACGAATATAAAAAATAAATTCATGTTGTTTTAAATTTGGTTAAATAGCGCGAAACCCCGATTTACAAATTAGACAAGAGAATATTTTGATTTATTTTATAGTAGCTGGGTTCTTATCGAAGATAACAAGGCCTATTTGAAGAGATTTTATGGATAAATGATAGTGGTATAAGTCAAACTTTATCCGATATGCCATGGTTTGCGTTTTAGTCAATTGAAAAATATTTTTCCACCGAACAACATCACACATTTTATTCTTCGAATATGCTATTACTATATTGAACTTTTATAAATAAAATCGTAAACGTTGGCACCTCTAAGAGAAATACTACTTTCAGAGGACGCACTAGTTTAGACCACTTTCATTCTACTCAAAATTTAAAATAATTGAATTGCAAACTATAAAACCCAAAAAATATTTTTTTTAATTTGAAAAAGTAATATGAAAGAAAGAAGAAAATATTTTATTTCAAAGCAGAAATAAAAAAATATGTAACTTATATTTACAGGCTGTTCGTCTAGAAGCTTTATATTGAAGTTTTTATTTACTTTTCAAATAATTTCATTCTATAAGATATCCAAATTATCTGAATCACTTAAAGTTGAGATTATAAATAAAAAATGTGTCAATATCAGTGGCACGCTGTATGCCTTAGACCACTTTCAAACTAGTACTAAAGTCAATTTTGGTGTATATAAGACGAGAAATGTCATTGTAATGGTACATTGTTTATAAATTTCAAAAAGAAACCTCGTTAAATTACTGAACTGACCAAAGTAAAGAGAAAAATTAGCATATCTATTTTTTGGTTTTTTCTTCGATAATTGGCAATGATTTCACAACTCAAATGGAATTTTCTACTAATTATCACTTTCTTCATCTATAAATCTGTTTTGAATGATACTGTGAAGAAAAAATAGAAAATACTGGACATATAACATAATTTCTGAGGTCTTTTCCAAATAGTTCAGCTCACAAAACGAGTTTATTTAGAAAATAATCTTAAAATAATTTTCAAAATATGTTCAGCATTTTAACTTGTCATCCTTTTATGATTTGGGCGAATTTCCGCAGGAGGCAGTAATACTACCTAACACCTGCCTCCAACCATCCTCTTGCTGAAATTTTTTGCACGTCGAGCCTGTGTTGTTTTATGTTGACAAAACTTGAAAATTTTCAACATAACCGCAACAACAAATTCTGCTACTAATTAAGTGCAAAACTATGTTATTTAACCTCTAAATACATACAAACACACACTCACCTACTCAAACATACATAGGCAACATTTCGACTGCACTGCAATCAAGTTAAACAACTGCTGACGAACCTAAGCCAGCGGAGCATGGCCCAAATGAGCAAACACGTCTGCAGCCAGCATCACCAAAAACGAAAACAACAACAGCAATAGCGACAGCCAGAAGAACCCAACAAACTGAGTTTGTTATACCCGGCTTAATGTTAGACATTCTGTAAACAACGTTAAATATGCGAACTTCGTTTTTAGGTGTGTTGTTTTTTCCCCTTCTCCTGCTTTATTTTTCGGTGAATGAGGGTGGGGAGGAGAGGTGTGGGTGAGGAACGTTTCATACAATAACAAACCGAAAGAATTTTCAAACACGAAAATATGCTTAAAATTGTTGTGGTGGTGGTGGTTTAGGTGAATTCCTGTGAATTCCACGCGTGTGCGGTGTTCCATGAACGTACACCGGTGGGTATGATGAATATCTAGACGGTTTCATGTTGCTCATACGTACCGGTGTCGGTGTGCGAGTGCCAGCATAAGACGTTGGCAGGCAATTCCTGGAAATTGTCAACGTATCATTAGAAATTCTAATTGAATATCATGTAAAACATTGTCGGGCGTCACAAACAAGAATTTATTTCTCCGAATTCTAGATGAATTAACAATTGTCTGTTCTTTAAATAGATTTTTAAGTGGGTTCTTTATTTCTATTATTTATCGTAGCTTAGAAAGGGACTTTCGGGTGGCTTATCTAAAGGCGCAATAAACTTGAAAAGGATAGCAATCATGTGGATGAAATAAATCATTCAGGTTCAAATTTTCGCAGCATCTAGAGCCAGCGGAATCCTAGAACCGCCAGAGAAAAAAATTCACCGCCAAGTATTTGACTTTATATTGCACTCAATCGTCAAGATAGGAGCCATTGAGACTACCATCAATATAGGGAACATTTATTCCATGTCCCACTTGGAATTTCTACCCTTTTCTATTCGTTTTGAAATAATTTTTATTTCTGGTCTTTTTTTACTTTCTGAGGCACATTTTTTATTAAATAAATTTCAAATCAAATTCTTTTCATTTCTTTTCCTCTTCAATACCACTGTGCTTTGCTATAGGCATATTCATTTTGCTAATTTTCCTAACATTCTGTTTTGTATTATCCACAAATTATATCGCGCAATGTTCACTCAGCAAAGCTGTTCGTAATTTGCCATCAATTGCAAAGTTATTATAATCAACATAATTTTTCAAAATTAACGAGAAATAAATCGCTACGCATTTTGACACAACCAAAATTAATATAATTATTTTGCACATTTGCTTGTCCCGGTTGATGGCACTCTAGCGCGCATCACACAATTGCATTCCACATTCGGTCGTTTGGCCGGCCACCTATGGCGCCGCACTGCCAATAGCAACAACCATCAATGAATGCGAGCAAAAAAAGTCCCGAACAAAATGGAAATCAAATATTTTCGATGGAAATATTCAGAACACATTTAAACTTCATTACACCCGAAATACGGCGGCGCTGCCATCACACCAAATCGGATTGGAAGGGTTGTGTGGAACGGATGATGAGAGCAAAAGTAGTAGTGGCAGTGGATTGCTATGGCAATCGCTGCGAACGCATTGCGGATTGTTGGCTGTTGGGGTGGGTCGAGGTATTAATATTATTTTGGGATCGGGTTTGCAGATTTCACTCCTCATTGGAATTTGGCATTACAAATAAATTATTATTTTTGTTTCTTTTTTCTCGTTATTCATATTGGTCAGTTATAATTCCCTTTTTAAATTAAAACTTTTTAAATATTTTACAAACCTTGATCAAATCGGCGGAAAAATTTATCACTTCATATAGTAAAAGCTGTGATAAAAAATTTGGTTTTATAACAACTTTCCATGTTAAATTTACCCAACAAAATTCCTAATAATACAGTCGATTCGTGTTAGTAATATTAGTTTCATGGTCAATGTTAGGTCTTTTTCTAACATAAAAATTCCCTTCGTATCTCAAGGTAAATGTACTGCCTGGTTAGGATAAGGTATAGACGGGCCATTTAAAACTTTAAGTTAGAATCGGTTATAAAAAGTACTGTGTCTTTTTTCAAATTTCTGATTTTATTGGAAAGGTTGAATTTTCCATTTAATAATGGAACACAATACCAATCATACCACGATTGTACCTCATCCGATCATTTTTCAGTACAACCCAAAAATCCACACTAAACAATGACTCGTTGTGAATGCATTGGTTTCTCAATAGTCTCTGAACCCCATATACGGCAATTTTGCTTATGAACATAGCCACCGAGATGAAAATAAGCTTCATGAAGGCCGCTCTCTTCTCGAAAAAATTCTTCGAAAACTCACTATTTTGGAAGTATTTTTTTTGATATTTCCCAATTTTGTTCGAGTGTACAGCGTCCCATTTTGCCAATATCAAACATAAACCTGAAAATAAAAAATAATGTTATTCTACCTTTCAAAGTCCAAGTAATCGGTAGTTCAAATTTAAAATTTTGAATGGCTCACCCTATATCATATTATAGGGGAGAGTACAATATCAGAGTTCTTAAGATCTGACTATATTTGTGGAAAGAAGACTGAAATAAGAAAAAAGAAATTGGTTAGCTTAGGCTTAGTTATCGAGTTATTGGCTGCTAGTTTGATATTTTGTTCGTTCTAATTGACTCAAAATCAAAAACTAGAAGAACAAAATTGTAAAAATGTCGATAAATTTATAGTTATCGATATCTGTTTTAGTAATCGATAACTTTCATAGTTATCGATTGCGGAAATTCGATAACAAATACAAGGAATAACTATTTTATTTTTCGAAAATGAAAATTAGAAGACAAAAATCACAAAAAATGTCGACAATGTCTTTAGTTATCGATAACTTTCATGGCTATCGATTGTGGAAATTCGATAAAAATTAAAAAGAAAAATTATTTAAAAAATCACTCGATTTCTTTAAATTAAAATTTAAAAAATCGATTTTTTTTCGTTCCAATTGGCACAAAATCGAAAAATTAGAAGGAACTAATCGTAGAAATTTCGATAACTTTTTTAGTTATCGATAATTGGCTTGGTAATCGATAACTTCTATAGTTACAGATTGTAGAAAATTCGACGAAAAAATTGAAGAACAAAATTGTAAAAATATCGCTAAATTTATTTTTATTTTTCAAAATTGAAAATTAGAAGAAAAAATCGCAAAAAAATTCGACAACGTCTTTAGATATCGATAACTTCCATGGTTATCGATTGTGGAAATTCGATAAAAATTAAAAAGAAAAATTATTTAAAAAATCACGCGATTTCTATAAATTAAAGTTTAAAAAATCGATTTTTTTTCGTTCCAATTGGCACAAAATCGAAAAATTAGAAGGAACAAATCGTAGAAATTTCGATATTTTTTTTAGTTATCGATAATTGCCTTGGTAATCGATAACTTCTATAGTTACAGATTGTAGAAATTCGATGAAAAAATTGAAGAACAAAATTGTAAAAATGTCGATAAATTTATTTTTATTTTTCAAAATTGAAAATTAGAAGAAAAAAATCGCAAAAAATGTCGACAACGTCTTTAGTTATCGATAACTTTCATGGTTATCGATTGTGGAAATTCGATAAAAATTAAAAAGAAAAATTATTTAAAAAATCACGTGATTTCTTTAAATTAAAGTTTAAAAAATCGATTTTTTTAAAAGGATTTTTTTAAATTAAAGGTTAAAAAAATGGATTTTTTTCTTATCACTTTGCCTTAGTAATCGTTAACTTTCACTGATATCGATTGTGAAAATTCAATAAAAATAAATATTTTAAAAAATCGCAGGATTTCTATAAAATTAAAGTTTAAAAAGATCGATTTTTTTCGTTCCATTTAGCTCAAAATCGCAAATTAGAAGAAAAAAAATTGTAAAAACTGTCGTAGTAATCGATAATTTCCATAGTTATCGATGGTCTCATTTCAATGGGCTCAAAATCGAAAATAAGAAGAAAAAAACCTATAAAATTTCGATGACTTTTTTGCACAATTGATAACTTCCATAGTTATCGATTGTGGAAATTCGATATAAAAAAAATTAAAGGAAAAATTGTTAAAAAAATCTTTAAAATTAAATAAGAAGAAAAAAATCCTATAAAACTTCGATGACTTTTTTGCACAATTGATAACATACATAGTTATCGATTGTGGAAATTCGATAAAAAAAATTAAAGGAAAAATTTTTAAAAAAATCTTTAAAATTTAAGTTTGAAAAAAAGAAAATTATTTTTTCATTTCAATGGGCTCAAAATCGAAAATTAGAAGAATAAATCCTAAAAAATTCAATATTTTTTTTTGCACAATCGATAACTTCCATAGTAATCGATTGTAGAATTTCGATATGGCTCAAAATCGAAAATAAGAAGAAAAAAAACCTATAAAATTTCGATGACTTCTTGGCACAATTGATAACTTCCATAGTTATCGATTGTGGAAATTTGATAAAAAAAATTAAAGGAAAAATTGTTAAAAAAAATCTTTAAAATTAAAGTTTGAAAAAAAAAATTATTTTTTCATTTCAATGGGCTCAAAATCGAAAATTAGAAGAATAAATCCTAAAAAAAAATCAATTATTTTTTTTTTGCATAATCGATAACTTCCATAGTAATCGATTTTAGAATTTCGATAAAGAACTAATAGGAAAAAAAGTATCTACAAAAATCGCACGATTTCTTTAAAATTAAAGTTTGAAAAAATCTATTTATATTTCGGTCCAATCGGCTCAATATCGAAAATTAAAAGGAAAAAATCGTGAAAAATAACGATAACTGTTTTAGTTGTCGACAACTCACATAGCGTGAAAACTCGATAAAATTTAAAATGATTTTTTTAAATCGTGTGATTTTTGTAAAAATTATTTCCCTTAAACAATTAAAAAACAATTAAAAAATTTTTATTTTTTTTTCACAAATTGTCGTCCACAATAAAAAATGCAGCATAGCGATGTTATTCCAATTCCATGGACTACACACGCCAGTTATTGAAAAGTTTAATTTTTTCGATATTTTTAGTTTCAATAACTCGAAAGTTATCGAAAATTTTTAGTCGATTTTTTAATTTTGTTTTTTCATTCAAAAGAGCTAAAAATAATAAAAAAAATAAGCATATTTTTTTAATTTTCAATTTTGATGTTTGGATAATAGTAGATAGTTATTGAAAAAAAATATATTTTTATTTTTCGTTTCGTCGAAGTTTGAAAAAATTGGAAAAAAATATTTTTGATAAATGAAGTCAATATATAGGGTAGGCCAATTAAAATTTAAAAAACGAGAAAAATGTTTTTTTAAATGTAGTTATAATGACTACATTTTAAAAAACATTTTTCTTGTTTTTAAGATTTTAATTGGCCTACCCTATATTGACTTCATTTATCAAAAATATTTTTTTCCATTTTTTTTCAAACTTCAACGAACGATAATTCGATAAATAAGCGAGATATCAATAACATGTCCAAAATTTTTCTTCTTTTGAGGTTCTCTTTTCAAAAATATAGACAAAAAATCTAGAATCCTCTGATATCATACTGTTGCCATATTACCTCCAATACCTAAATTTTAAATAATTGAAATTGATTCTTTTTCGGTTGTGGTACCATTTTTATCCCATTTTGTCTCATTTTACTCTCCTAAAATTATTTTATATCTCAAAAGTGCACGAGCTCTAGCGATTTGATCACTAAAAGTGGAAAGTACCGACCAAGTGTCATGGCTCTAACTTGACAATGGTACCATTTTTATCCCTTTTGTCCCATTTTGCTCCCAAAAAATCACGATTCGAACAAACATCCAACCATTTGACCGAAACCACGTGCAAATCGCTGCGAGTGTAATGTACACTACCGAATTTCATGGTTCTAGCTTAATAATGTTCCCATTTTTATCCCTTTTTGTTCCATTTCACCCCGTTAAAAAATCGCTATTTTAGTTCCGGTAGTTTGATCGTTGATAAATGTACATTCCCAATTTCCATGGTTCTATCTTGGTTATGGTACCATTTTTATCCCTATTTCACACCCTAAAAGTACGATTATTCACAAAAAGTAACGATTCGTATGATGTAGATCACTGAGCTAATAACGATAGCTTGATAACGATACCATTTTTATCCCTTTTTGTCCATTTTACCCCCAAAAAATGTACGACTCAAACCAAACTACAGACGTTTGATCGAAACCTATTTGTAAACGTAAAGCCGGTAAGAACGGCGTACTCTTTAAAATTTAATGGTTCTAGCTTAGAAAAGATACAATTTTTATCCCCATTTTATGCCTCTAATAGTACATTCTTGTCCCAAAAAAAGTCGCAATTCTATATCCATTTGTTTGACATGAGAAATGGATCAGTCAGTCATTGAGATTATGCCGCCATCCATACCCCATGTCCGTCCTCCCTTCTCCAAATTTTAAATTCATAAAAACTTCAATCTACCCTAGTGTGGCTATCTCGGTGATGGTGTTGTTGTTGATGTTGATGATGTTGCACAGCGTATGTGTTGTTGGTTGGTGTACGTGCGTGATAGTCGCTTTATATGGACTTCGGTCGGAATAGGCGGTGTATGAATGTACGATGCTTGTATGGAATATGCACGTACACGTGTATGTATGTATGTATGTATGTGAGTGTGAGTGCCTGTGAGTGTGAGTATTAGCATGAGCATGAGTGAGGAAATATAATAACCTATAAACAACAATGGTACATTATGGCATATTAAAATATAATTTTATGAGCACTTTCAGTATTTTTCGTACATTTTCATGTGTCTCTCTCGCTCCACTCTCCTCTTTCCTCCTCATCACATCTCTCTGACTGCTGCTGCAGCTGATTTAACAGGCAAAAAAGCAAGAAGAAGAGGCAAGAACGTTGAAAGTATAATTTCAATTTTATGGCATTTTTATGCTGGATTTGAATGAGCATGGCTGTGGCAGTGGCAGTGGCCCCCCTGGGGATACATACCACTGGGCTATGACTTAAATTGGAATTTTCATTTCATTTGAAATATGGCAATATTAGTAGTTATTTTTCGGAACCCCCTGCCCAAGTGGAGAGGGTTCTCTACCCTGTCTGCTTTCTGTTTTCTCTTTAATGGAACTGGAATGCGAAAAAAAAACCTGGGGATTTGTCGGTATTTACATATCCTCGTTGATGGTTGTGTAAAGGTTGTGAGTTCAACTGCAACGCATCGCATGAAAGGTGAAAATGTTGAAGGACTTTATTACAAATGTAAAGCTTCTAAATGTATGATAATGATGGTCGAAGGATTTTGGCCAATGGAACTCCATAATCAAGTAATTTCACATGGAGAAAATGAGGATAATTAATTGACAACTTTATGTTGCCCAGTAACAAGTTGAAATAAATTTGCAAAAACTAAACAAATCGCTTGCCATTCTTCACTTGCAACCTTATATGTTTAACTCCCATCTTTATAATCCCTTCCTTATTATCATTTAAAATTGATTGAGATAATTATTGCCCCGGTCCAAAACTAATTTATCCGATCCACACCAGAAAAAAAATAAAATAAAAGATCCACAGGCACCTCGCTTTAATTTATTGACCACAAACACAACATATTGACCACATGCTCACATTTATCAACCATGTTTGCATAGCCCCCCCCCCCAATCACATGGCCACGAAAAGCCACAGATACGTTAATAAAACATTTTATCTTCGTACCCCGACATAATTAGAGCAGAAGCTGGTAACCCCAAAAGTGTTAAGGTCAAAATCACCCACATACATATACATAATCAGGAGAGAGAAGAGATAGGGAGGGAAAGAGTAGAGGAAAACTAATTTATCTTTAATTACACTAGGCAACAGAATGAGGAATTTTTCATGTTAGGATGGTATATATTATTTATTGTAAACAAAATGTGTAACCCAACGCAGGAGTGACCAAAATAAAATAATAACCTACAAATCAGTTTAATAATACATTCAAACTTTCCATATATTATTATTTTCCCCAAGTCAAAAATTTCCAAGAATATAAAGAGTGATTTTTTTGAGGTTAGGATTTTCATGCATTAGTATTTGACAGATCACGTGGGATTTCAGACATGGTGTCAAAGAGAAAGATGCTCAGTATGCTTTGACATTTCATCATGAATAGACTTACTAACGAGCAACGCTTGCAAATCATTGAATTTTATTACCAAAATCAGTGTTCGGTTCGAAATTTTTTATCGACAAATTTTGTTCAGCGATGAGGCTCATTTCTGGTTGAATGGCTACGTAAATAAACAAAATTGCCGCATTTGGAGTGAAGAGCAACCAGAAGCCGTTCAAGAACTGCCCATGCATCCCGAAAAATGCACTGTTTGGTGTGGTTTGTACGCTGGTGGAATCATTGGACCGTATTTTTTCAAAGATGCTGTTGGACGCAACGTTACGGTGAATGGCGATCGCTATCGTTCGATGCTAACAAACTTTTTGTTGCCAAAAATGGAAGAACTGAACTTGGTTGACATGTGGTTTCAACAAGATGGCGCTACATGCCACACAGCTCGCGATTCTATGGCCATTTTGAGGGAAAACTTCGGAGAACAATTCATCTCAAGAAATGGACCGGTAAGTTGGCCACCAAGGTCATGCGATTTGACGCCTTTAGACTATTTTTTGTGGGGCTACGTCAAGTCTAAAGTCTACAGAAATAAGCCAGCAACTATTCCAGCTTTGGAAGACAACATTTCCGAAGAAATTCGGGCTATTCCGGCCGAAATGCTCGAAAAAGTTGCCCAAAATTGGACTTTCCGAATGGACCACCTAAGACGCAGCCGCGGTCAACATTTAAATGAAATTATCTTCAAAAAGTAAATGTCATGGACCAATCTAACGTTTCAAATAAAGAACCGATGAGATTTTGCAAATTTTATGCGTTTTTTTAAAAAAAAAGTTATCAAGCTCTTAAAAAATCACCCTTTATATAAATGTTGTAGATAATTTGGTATTGCAAATGTGCGCAAAGGGTCCAAAGGGAAACTTTTTTTTCCTACCCCCAATAACCCCTAATATTTATAATATTTTTGGATTCATGGTTCTAGTTTGAAAGCGGTATTCAATTCAATTTCTCCAAAAAATCACGATTTTAGTAATATTTGTAAAAAAAATACCGATTATAAAATGGTACCATTTTTATCCCTTTTTGTCAAATTTCACTCCCAAAAATTTCCGATTTCTGTTCCAGCTTACACCATTTTTTCCTTTTATGCCCCTGAAAAATAACTTTTATTCCAAAAATTCATAATTCGAGGATTAGTCATTTTATGGCAGTTTGTGGAATCTACAAACTAAATAATGTTACCATTTTTATCACATTATGGCCCATTTTACCCATTGAAAGTAAATTTTTAACTCAAAAATTCATTATTCAATTCTTAACCGTTTTATCGATGTAAGTGAAATGTATCAGCTAAATATTTTTACCAGTTTTGTCTCATTTTATTCAATTTCTAAAAAAAATCACGATTTTAGTAAAAAAAAGTACCGATTATAGAATGGCACCATTTTTATCCCTTTTTTCCAATTTCACAACCAAAAATTACTTTTTTTGTTACAGCTTACAAACATTTTCCATTTTATGCCCCTGAAAAATAACTTTTATCCCAAAAATTCATAATTTGAGCCTTAGTCATTTTATCGCATGATTCAATCCATGGCCATTTTATCGTACCATGGTACCATTTTTATCCCTTTTTGTTCAATCTCACTCCCAAAAATATGATTTTAATTCCAGTCGATGCCATTTTTACCCCTTGTATGCCCCATTTCACGCCCTGCAAATACAGTTTTATCCCAAAATCGCCCTAGGCGATTTATCGAGGTAATAGAAATATACCGACAAAAATAATAGTATCATTTTATCACTTTTTAAGGTAAAAGTAATATACTGACTAAATAATAGTACCATTTTTATCACTTTTTTACTCCCAAAAATCACAATTTGTGTCACTTTCTACCCAATTCAACCCAGAATACGATATTAGTTAAAGTCGCTACCATTTTTATCCCTTTGTGCCCATTTCACCCTCTGAAAATACACCTTTATCCCAAAAATTGATGCTTCGAGCCCTAGGCAATTTATCGATATAAACGGAATGTACCGACTGAATAATGGTAATGGTTTATCCTTTTTTTTTTACAAATTTACTCCAAATTGGTATCTCTTTTTGCCCAATTTCACCCCCAAAAATTGCGGTTTTAGTTCCTATCGATAACATTTGTATCCCTTTTGTGTCCCATATCACCCTCACCTCTATCCCAAAATCATGATTCGTGCCCTCGGCTATTTATCGATATGAAAGGAATGTACAGACTAAATAATAGTACGATTTTTATCCTGTTTTGTACAATTTCACACCCAAAAATCCCAATTTTAGTTCCAGTCATTTGACCGCAGCAAGTTAAATGTGTTCTATCAAATTTTACGATTTTAAATTGGTTATGGTACCATTTTTATCCCTATTTTACACCCTAAAAGTATGCTTTTGTTTCCAAAAAGTCACGATTATAGCTCCAGCCGTTTGATTTGCGGGAAATCTCCGACAGTCATTGGTATTATGACCTCATCTACCAGATGCATGGTTCCAGCTTTTTGACCCTGTTTGGCCAGATTACCATCAAAAAAATACGATTCTAGTGCAAGCTATTTGATATTTGCTACGTATAATCCTATCATAGCGTGAAAACGCTCCATAAAAATAGTAATACCTTTAAAATGTGACAAAAAAGCTATAAAAGTTGTACCAACATGAACTATTCGGTGTGTACATCATTCTAATTTCATAGACAGACACCAAAAATTTGGTTTTCGAAATTCTTTCTTTTAAGGGGTAAATGATAAAGGAGGGACAAAAATGGTACCAATCAAACGACTGAAGGTGGAGTCATGAATTTCGGTGTGTATATTCCGCTGACTGTATGGACAAGCAACATAAAGAATTTTTTCGAAATTTGTATCTTTGTGGTAAAAAAAAACGGGGCAAAAAAGGGATAAAAATAGTACCAATCAAATAACAGCAGCTGGAAGCATGAAATGTTCGGTGTGTACTTTACTCTATTTACGTAGAAACGTAAAATAGAAGCTATTTCTGATGTTTCCCAATGTTTTGGGGTGAACATTGGGAAAAAGGGGATTAAAATGGTACCAATCAAACCGGCTGAAGTTTAAATCATGAAATTCTGTGTATAATTTTCTCTGACCATGTAGATGCTTAAGATAATAATTTTTTCGAAATTCTTACTTTTAGGAGATAAACAGGAGAAAGGGGATAAAAATGGTACCAACTACAAAAAATGGTACTAACCAAATGGCTGAAGTTGAAATCACGAAATGTAAATGTGACCATATAGATGCATAAGATAAAGGCAGTTTCAATATTTTTAGAGGATAAACAGGAGAAAGGGGATAAAAATGGTACATACTGAACGGATGCAGCTAGAATAATGAAGTTCGGTGGATATCTCCCTCTAATTGTGCAGACGTGTAAAATAAAGGAATTTTTTTAATTTTTTTGAAATCACGAAATGTAAATGTGACCATATAGATGCATAAGATAAAGGCAGTTTCAATATTTTTAGAGGATAAACAGGAGAAAGGGGATAAAAATGGTACATACTGAACGGATGCAGCTAGAATAATGAAGTTCGGTGGATATCTCCCTCTAATTGTGTAAAATAAAGGAATTTTTTAAATTCGTACCTTAAGGGTGGGCATTTGGGGGAAAGGGATAAAAATGGTACCAAACAAATGGCTAAAGGTAGAATCATAAAAATCGGTTTAAAGGCCGCTCTTATCGCATAGACGCGCAAAATAAATATATATTTCGAAATTCGTACTTTTATGATAAATATGGAAAAAAGGGATAAAAATGGCACCAACTAAGTACAATCATGAAATTCGGTGTATATATTCGCACAGCATAAAATATTTTTTCGAAATTTGTACTTTTAGGGGATAAAAATGGTACCAAATGAATGGGTGCAACTAGAATAATGAAATTCGGTGTATACGTCGCTATGACTGCGTTGACGTGAAAAATAAGAAATCTTTCGGTATTCGTACTTCTAGTGGGTAAAATGGGAAAAAGGGATAAAAAAGGTACCAAACAAACGGATGAAGGCAGAGTCATGAAACTCGGTGTATATATTCCTCTTACCTTGTAGATGCAAAACAAATAGGATTTTTTCAAAATTTGTACTTTTAGAGGATAAATGGGCGAAAGGGGATAAAAATGGTACCGATAAAAACGCTGCATATAGTATAATGAAATTAAGTTCATAAGTCGTTATTATTTCGTAATTCGAGAGAAAAGTGATAAAAGGGATAAAATTAGTACCAACTAAACAGCTGAGGTGAAATAATGAGATTCATTAAATATATTCCTGTGGCTGTGTAGACTTGGAACTTAAAGGAATTTTTCGAAATTTCTACATTTGTCAAAAAAAAAATTGAACGAAAGGGGATAAAAATGGTACCAATCAAACAGTTCCAGATAGAATTATGAAGTTAAGTTCATGTTTCACTCGTATTGCGCAGAAACCCAAAATAAATATATCTTTTAAAATACGGACTTCTAGGATCTGGGAATAAGGGCTAAAATTGGTACCGATCAATAGTTCGGTGTGTACATTCTTCTGCCCGAGTAGGCTCGAAAAATAAAAGAATTTTTAAAAAAATCTCACTTTTAGAGTCAACATGGGAAAAGGGATAAAATGGCACCAAACAAACGGCATTTTTTCAAATTCGTAATTTTATGGATAAAAACATAAAATTTCTTAAAAAATATATCTCAATCTATTTCTATTTTTTTTAATTTTCCATTTCTTGTTTTCGTATTTATTTTTTTGGTCACTATAACCACATATGTTTTCTGCTGTAAATATTCAGCAAAAATAAAAATTAATTTCTAAAATTTGTCCATAAACATTTTTAATGGCAATTTCATGATTCGCATGCCCCCGAAATGCATTAAAAATAAAAATAGTGGCAACATCTGGCAAAAATGGCTGCTGTCTAGTGTTACTAGGACACACATACACATTGGATATCATATCATATGTGTCTGTGTATGGGTGTGCGACAAATCTGAACACAACAAATGACTTCATTTGGTGCCACAGGACGACTATATTGGACTTGTGGTGCTGAAATTGGGGATTTTAATAAACGGATTTTCACAAATTAAACATAAAACACAGAAGGAAAGTAAACTCGAGCCAAACCAAGCCAAGCGAAACTAAAACATAAATACAAACAGATATGACTGTTACACATTATGACTTAGGACGAAAAGGATAGCACTGCTCACTGGCACAGGCACACAGGCATCATCCACTATTACTTATTATTTAGCCGCAGGAATGTATTATTGTTGCCATAACTACAAATACGTGTTTGCAATATGATTTGGGTTTTGTTATGCTCCGTTCCCTTCTCGGTTCTCCTCTCATTTCACTGCCAAAACGGGTGGGTGGCATTGGATAAATGTATGAATTGTGATTGGCTCTTAACGACTTCATAAAGACCTACCGCAGCATGAGAACCATTAATAGAGATGAGGGTAAATAAATGGGTTTAGTAGTAATATCTTCAACATCTTGTTTCTTGGGAATGTGATGAAGGGATGAGTTGAAGAGTTCTGTCTCGGTAGGGTCTAAAAAATTAGCATCATCCACAAAATCACACAAAAATGGCACTTGAAAGATTTTATGAAACATTTATTGTATTGGATGCGAGGGTCTACATCTCGAAAGTAATAAAAAGAACAACAAAATTGAGTTCTGTCCTAAGGGAAGAAAAAACTACACATTATAATAGAAAACGAAACCCAGTTTTAGGCATTTTGGTTATTTTGGTATTGCATATTGATCATACTTGAAACTTGAATTTTTTCAGGACTTGATAAACCAGACAATAAATAGACCAGATAAGTAGACGCTATAATCAGAGGCAATTCCCGGACCAGAGGACACAACCTCAAGTGAAAGATAAGTTGGAAATATTTCCCTTTTACAAAAAATGACAATAACCGGCTTGAAATTTCGTAAAACCGCGGTTTTCTTTAAAATACACAAATATAAAGGCAGAGTTATGTTTAGAACTATTTACGTTGAAAAAATTGCAAGAAAACTGGTTTTAAATTTTTGAAAAAAACCGGGTTTTAAAACCGGTTTCTAGAGAATTTGAAAATATGAGGGCAGATTCGCGTTCAAATATGAAACAAAATGTCTTTTGGGAGCTATTGTCCTTTTGAAAAATTTCCAGAAAACCGGTTTGATATTTGAATCGTGTTCCTTGAAAATACATAATATGAGGGTTTCTTGAAAATACACAAATTTAAGGGCGGTCTCATGTTTAGAACTATTTACGTTTTCGAAAATTTCGAGAAAACCGAATTGATATTAAAAAAAACGGGTTTCTTGAAAATATGAGGGCAGACTCTCATTCAGCCATGAATGAAGGGTCTTTTGTGAGCTATTTTCGCTATGAAAATTTTCGAGAAAACAGATTTGATATTTGAATCAGGTTCCTTGAAAATACAAAATTTGAGGGTTTCTTGAAAATACACAAATTTAAAGGCGGTCTCGTGTTTAGAACTATTTACGTTTTCAAAAATTTCGAGAAAACCGGTTTGATATTTTTGAAAAAAAACGGGTTTTGAAAAATTTCGAGAAAACCGATTTGATACTTGAAAATACAAAATATGCACAAATTTAAGGGCGGTCTCGTGTTTAGAACTATTTACGTTTTCAAAAATTTCGAGAAAATCGGTTTGATATTTTTGAAAAAATCGATGTTTAAAACCGGGTTTCTAGAAAATATTAGGGCAGACTCGCATTCATCCATGAAATTAAAGTCATTTGGCAGCTATTGTCGTTTTGATAAAATTTCGAAAAAAACCGCTCTGATATTCGAATAATAACCGAGTTTCTTGAAAATGTAAAATATGAGGGTTTCTTGAAAAAAAAAAAAAAAAAAAAATTAAGCACAGACTCATGTTTAGAACTATTTAGGTTGAAAAACAAATTCAAGATAAATGAATTGACATTTTTGAAGACCTGGATTGTCTTGAAAATATGAGGGCAGACTCTCATTCAGTCATGAAAGTAATGTCTTTTGGGAGCGGTTTTCGTTTGGTAAAAAATCGGGTAATCCGTTTTCATATTTTGGAAAATAAACCGGGTTTCGAGATAACTGGATTGAAAATTTTGAAAACCCGGGTTTTAAACCGGTTTTCAAGAAATTGTGAGGACAGTTTCGCGTCAGATATTAAAGAAGCTATTTTCGTTTTGAAAAGATTAGATAAAACCTGTTTGATATTTGAAAATACCGGGTTTTTTGAAAATGCAAAAAGATAAGCTTAGCCATGCAAAATTAGTTAACTAAAATTCAATCCGTTTTATTTCAAAAATTTTTGATTTCAAAAAATTTCGAGAAATTTATGGGGAAATCGGGGTTTAAACCCGGTTTTCTAGAAAATATGAAAATTTGAGGCAGGCAAGGTATTTTGGGAGCAATTTTCGTTTAAAAAATCGGGAAACCAGGATTGACATTTGAAAATGAACCGGGTTTCTTGAAAATGCAAAAATATAAGAGCTGATTTGTGTTTAGTCATAAAAAATAAACTATTTTCATTTTATTGTTTCACAAAATGGTTTTTTTTTTTTTTTTAATTTTAAAAAATTTCAAAAAACCGAATTTTAGAGCAAATTCGTATTCAGACATAAATGTAAAGATTTTGGGAACTAATAAGAAATTTGGAATTAAAAAAAACGGTGTTCAATCCCGGCTTTCTGGAATACATAAGCACAATTTCGTGCCTAGAAAAAATAATGAACCAATATGCATTTATTTTTATTAAACATTTTTTTCCTTTTCCAAAAAAAATCAAGAAACCCGGTTTGGAATTTTTTAAAAACCCGGGTTTTAAATCCAGTTTTATGGAAAAAATTGCATCAAATTTGTGTTTAGCCGAGGAAAAAATAAAAAACCAAAATGCATTAATTTTTTATTAAAAAAGATAAGAAATTTGGAATTAAAAAACGGTGTTCAAACCTGGCTTTCTGGAAAACATAAGCACAAATTCGTGCTTAGTAAAAATAATGAACCAATATGCATTTATTTTTATTAAACATTTCTTTCCTTTTCCAAAAAAATCAAGAAAACCGGTTTGGAATTTTTTAGAAACCCGGGTTTTAAAACCGGTTTTATGGAAAAAAATTCCGTCAAATTTGTGTTTAGCCGAGGAAAAAATAATAAACCAAAATGCATTAATTTTTTATTTAAAAAAACGTTGATTAACTGTCGGACAACTGTCTGAAGAAATGGTTTGTTTACACAAATGGTTAGGTATTAATGCCACTTAATATAATATCTACAAGTTTTACAAAAGTTCCAAAATGCGTGCTGCATTGTGGTGGAAAAACGAAAAAACATTTACTTCGACCACAGCCTAAACGGAAGAAAATAACATTTCAACAAAATACTGAGACTACCAAAGCAAATATTCCAAGATCAATGTAGAAAACACCTAAATAGTGATGATTTCAAAGAATTTATCATAACTATGGTATTTATAAGATATTCTGAAAGATCTATAATAATAAAAAAATAAAAAAGTTTACTCTTCCAAATTAAAAAATAAATAAATAATATTTTTGTACAACTCGAAAGAGTAAAAATTAGGCCAAAATGTTATCATAGAAACCCCGCAGACAAGTAGACCACTTTTAACTACTTTTGTAAGTTCTAAGTTACTGAAAATAGATCGAAATTATAAGAAAGTATTTGTATTTGTCAAGCGTATGATTAATAATAATATAATAATATTACTCATACGCACCTATGTAACAATTTACTAATTTGAGAAGCTTTCAAATGAGTGATTATAACTGGGGAATTTATTAAAGGTATTTCTTCAAAAATACCTTGTACTTCTCGTAAGACTCCATATCAAAATACAAATTTAACTGTTTTAAAAATTCTCGCAAATTTAACTAGTTTATAATTTCTCGCTTTGTTCGTCTCCAAAAAATAGTTGGATGGTTTTGTAGAATTTTATTAAAATTAGAACGAAATGGCAACGTATGAACCCCAAAATGACTATTCAAAAAAGTTTAACTAATTTAACGCCACTGCTATTGATGCAAAACGAATCGAAATTGTATTATCATGTATGATTTATTATAATATTATTCATACGCACAAATGGAAACAACACCAAATAAATGCTTTCAAATAATTGATTAGGCATTTTAATCATAAATTGTCTTCAAAAATACCTTGTATTCTTGGTAAGACTCCACAGAAAAATACAAATTTTAGTGATTTTATATTTCCTGATTTTTTAGTCTCTAAAAATATTTTGGTGGAGAAATATTAAATTTTATTAAAATTGGGACCATTTGGGGTAACGTAAAAACCCCAAAAGAGACAAGTTTTTGCTGCTGATTGTCGAAATTATACGAACAATTTTGTCATGACCATCTACAATTAATAATTATTATTAATTATTACGTATACGCACGTATGGATAAATATCAACATTAGGGTGAGTTAAAAGAATTGATCATAACTTGGGAATTTATACGTCGATTCTCTTCGAAAATATCTTGTACTCTTCGTCAGACACCACATAAAAATACAAATTAAACAGGTTTAAAATTTCTTGATTTGTTCGTCTCAAAAAAAAAAATAGTTTGATGGATGAATATTTTTATTGAATTTTATGAAAATTAGGACCAAATGGAGGTAATGTAGGTATACTACGTTTAGCATTTTTAAATTTTTTAAACGAAGCTGTTGTTGATACAAATTTGTCGTAATTAAACCAACAATTTTGTCATGCTCAGTTATGATTGATAATAATATTGATAATAATATTATGATTGATAATAATATTATGTGCATACGCACAAATAGAAAAACACCTAAAACAGAGATGCTTTCAAATAATTGTCCATATCTTCGGTATTTATGCATCGATTCTCTTCAAAATATGTTTATAATCTTCGTAGAGTTCCACATAAAAATACAATTTTAACTCGTTTTATATTTTTAAATTTGTTTGCCTCTGAAAACTATATTGATCGAAATATATTATTAAATTTAGGAACCCCACAGACTAGCAGACCACTTGAACCATTTTTTAAATTCGAAGCTGGTATTGATTTCAAGTAGATCGAAATTATACCAACGATTTTGTCCTGATAATTTATGATTAATAGTATTATTATTACGCATACGCACATATGGAAAAAACATCTACATATAAAGAGTGATTTTTTTGAGGTTAGGATTTTCATGCATTAGTATTTGACAGATCACGTGGGATTTCAGACATGGTGTCAAAGAGAAAGATGCTCAGTATGCTTTGACATTTCATCATGAATCGTCTTACAAACGAACAACGCTTGCAAATTATTGAATTTTATTATCAAAATGCGTGCTCTGTTAAGAAAGTTCATTGCGCGCTTCCATTTTATGGTCAGTTTAATCGACCCACTGAAGCGGCTATTCGGGCTATTGTGACTAAATTTCGCACCAAATTTACATTGTTGGACATTAAACCACCAACACGCTTACGTAGAGTGCGAACTGAAGAAAATATCGCAGCTGTATCGGCCAGTGTTAATGATGACCACCAATTTTCGATTCGTCGCCGTTCGCACCAATTGGGTCTCTGTTACTCAAAAACGTGGAAATGCCAAAATTGGACTAAGCGGATGGACCACCTAAGACGCAGCCGCGGTCAACATTTAAATGAAATTATCTTCAAAAAGTAAATGTCATGGACCAATCTAACGTTTCAAATAAAGAACCGATGAGATTTTGCAAATTTTATGCGTTTTTTTTTTTTAAAAAAGTTATCAAGCTCTTAAAAAATCAAATAATTGTCCATATCTTTTATCCGTATATTTACTTCAAAAACACCTTTTACTCTTTGTAAATTTCCACAAATTGAGAAGTTTTTAGCTGATTTTATTTTTCACGATTTGTGAGTTATTTAAAAATTGGATTTTGGTCAAAAAATCTTCTTAAAATACCTTGGCAGCTTTTTAATAATTTTGAGGAAATTCGAATATTCTTTAAATAATGATATAATACTCCTACCCATACACAGCTACTCTGGGTAGATGCGACGGCAAGTGTCAAAAATCCTACACTCCTTTTCTCCACCTCCTCAAATTTGTACAAATTTATTTTACAGCAATAAAAATATTTCCACTCCTCATCTTTGTTGCCATCTTCTGACACACTTTTCAAGACTCATCGTTTCTGGACTACATAATTTCGTGTTGTGTTTTTTCTCCGTTTTTTATTTTTCATTATTTTAATGTTTTTCTGCTGTTGTTTCATTTCTCGTTACACGCACACATGCACCCACCGAGAAAAAAAAATATGTTCTTTTTTATGTTTATGTTTATGACGTATGTACGGGTGCTAAAAAACGGGTCCTGGTGTATGTTTGAGTTTATGATGTTGTTGCAACATCAACAGCATATTTATTACGTGTTATAAAATCAATAATAAAACTGGTTACTGTATTCTTTATGTCCGTCTCCCTCAACCATTCCACCACCGAAAACAAGGAAAACAAGTTTACCGAAAATGTTCACAAACGTTCACCTTTTCCTCCGGCATGTCCCCAAAAAGAAAAGTGCAAAATCAAGAGAAATTTCCATCTTTATGTTGGGCACCAAAAAAAGAACAACATTGGCACGTGAGCGGCATAGGTTTCGGGAATCAAATGAACTACTACATCATCAAACGCCAAAAGTTTTCATCACGAAATGGTTAGATCAGGTGTATGCGCGCTTGCTTGCATAGTTATGTGAGCCAGTTTGGCGCTTTTGCTACAATCTAATGCAAATGTTGTTGTTGTTGCTTTTTATTCCAAAACTTTACTGGTGGGGGCATATCGTCAGCGGGTTTCAGCCAGCAGCATGTCTTCCGCCGGCAGGGATTCGTCATAGGAGTTGGCGATACACGATGATGATACCCTTGCTTGAATGTTATTTTGATGGTGTCATTATCAGACCGAGGAAAATAGTATTTTTTAAATATTCACAACATATAAAGTACACGATCAGCCCTTAAAAGCGATACCAATAGCCTTGCAATCCGATGTTGCATTCAAAAGTTATGTCTGGATAACTCAAAATCGATATCAATATTCATGGTAAAATGGGGCGAGGTGATCCACTTTCGAAGGTTCTAAAACACGAACTAATAAAAAAACGGGACAAAAATAAGGTACCCCAGAAACGAGAGAAACTAGCAGATTACGTGTGTCAAATTTCACACAAATCGTAGGTGATAATGATGCAAAAGGAATGAAAATTATGTCAAAGTATTTGTCTTTAGCAAGTGAAATAATATTACTTATACGCAACCATGGAACAAATAGTAAAATATATATACATTCAAATAATTAGTCATATCTCCTGTATTTGTTATTGGATTTTCTTCGAGAATATATTGAATTCTTCATAATACTTCACGCAAAAAAAAAATTACCGAATTCTTGCAGTTTTTACTTTTTCCACTTATTTCAGCTTTACAAAAAATATATTTTGTTTTAATTTTTTTTTGTATTTTTACCTATTTTTCTAAAAGAAGTAGACAATTTATTTAAGGACATCGTAAACTCATGTGCCAAGGTGGCCATATTTCGAATAGTCTAAAACACGAACTGAAATAGTACAAAAATAGGCTACCATACTGAACCATAGAGACTAGTAGACTACGCGTGACAAATTTTGTACATATCGTAGGTGGTAATGATGCAAGAAGAAAACAAAGTATTTTTAAAATACTTGAGTAATAATATTACTCATTCGCTCCATGGAACAAATACCCAATTAGACATTATTTCAAATAATTGTTCATATCTCCGGTATTTATCAATGGATTTTCTTTAGAAATATCTTGATTTCTTCATAAGACTGCTTGTAAAAAATAAAAAATTAGCATATTCTCACTGTTTTTACGTTTCACCGATTTTTTATTTACTTTCAAAAAATTGTATTTCGTTTGACTATGCATACAAACATTCTTTCAAATATTTGGTCACATTTAGCAATTTTCTTCAAAAATACTTTGAATTCTTTATAAGACTGAATGCAAAAAATAAAAATTGAAAATATTTTCATTGACATTTTTCATGAAAAATTATTTTTTTATTTTGTTTGAAAAAATATTTTTATTTTCATATATTTATATGAGTTGCTTTTTTTCAACCTTTTATTTGGAATATTTTTATTTCATCTAAAGAAAAGAAGTTTAGCCCTTAAAAGGGATATAAAATGCCTTGTCATGATATTAGGACCGTATGGTTAAACTCTGTACCTTCCCAGTAAAAGTTGCCGAGATTGCCAACTTTCGAAGGCTGTAAAGCATGAGGAGCCTTGAGGAAAATAAGGAATACACAGATTACTACGAGTCTACATGTGTTAAAAGTTGTTGGAATTAATCCAAAAGGGATTGATTTTATAGCGTATGATTAATATCAATATTACTCATAGTGTCAAAAAAATACCAAAATGTATCTGCCTTCATATAATTGTAACTAACTTTAGTAATTATTTAATGATGTTCGTCAAAAATATATTAAATCCACCATAAGACTCAAGGCAAAAAATAAAAATTTAAAACGTTTTAATTTTCCATAATATTTCATCGTTTAAAAATAAATATTTTGTGTGATTTTTTTTTAGATTTTCCCGCACTAAAAAAATGCATGAAAGTATAAGACCATCTCGTAATTAAAAGTTATGACTCAGTGAACTCAGCATCTTCATAGTCTGTTATCGAAGGCTCTAAATCGTGAGCCAGTAAAAATGTGACAAATAGAAGGTACCGCGGAAACTAGTCGACTACGTCCAGAAAATTTTGCTCGTAATACAAATTTTTACCAAAGTAATTGTATTTATCAAGCGTATGATTAATATTAATACTCATACGCACTATCTAAACAATACAAAAATAGACTTGCCTACAAATAGTTGCATATAACTTTGGTATTTATTGAACGATTTTCTTCAAAAATATCTTGAATTCTTCGCAAGACCCCAGACTAAAAATAAAAATTGTTTTATTTTCCATATTTTTCAGTATTTCAACAATTTGTAGTTTGTTTCAAAAAGTTTTTCTAGTATCAGTAAAAATGTGCCTATATGAAGATACCGAAAGAACTAATCGACTATGTCCAGCAAATTTGATTGAAATCGTGGGTGGTGGTGATGGAAAATCGATTGAAATTATAACAAAGTATAATTGGGCGTATGATTAATAATAATACTATTATTATTGCGCATACTTTTAACAAATCGGTCATAACTTGTGTATTTATCCAGCGATTTTCTTCAAACATATCCTATATTCTTAATAAAGCTCTCTGTAAAAAAATGATAATCTTGAATTTATATCGACTTGAAAAGTTATGGCTTGGCAATTTCAGAGTCTTCGTGGAATAATTGTTCCAAGATCCCCAAATTTCGAAGGCTCGAAACCGCGAACCAGTAAAAATATGGAAAAGCAGGTGTTATCATAAGAATCATAGAGTCTAGTAGGCCACGCATATTGTTGAAATCGTAGAAGTGGGAGCAAGAAAACCGATTGAAAATGTATTCATACGCCTTGAATAATAATCACTATTAATTCTATATAAAAAATGCAATACTTGCCTTCAAATAATTCCATGTAACTGTGGTATTTATCCAACGATTTTCTTCAAGAGTATCTTAAATTCTTCGTAAGACTCTGCCTAAAAAATAAAAATTGCAAATTCACAGTCATTCCAGCACATTAATTCATTCAATCATTATGTTTTAAAGAAATATTTTTAATTGTAATAATATTACGTATACCTATGGAAAAATATCAAAATAGACTTGCCTTCAAATAATTGCCCCTAACTTTAGTATTTATTCAACGATTTTCTTCAAGAGTATCTTAAATTCTTCGTAAGACTCTGCCTAAAAATAAAAATTGCAAAGTCACAGCAATTCCAACACTTTAATTCATTCAATCATTATGTTTTAAAGAAATATTTTTAATTGTAATAATATTACGTATACGCTCTATGGAAAAAATATCAAAATAGACTTACCTTCAAATAATTGCCCTTACTTTGGTATTTATTCAACGTAAAAATAAAAATTGCAAATTCACAGTCATTCCAGCACATTAATTCATTCAATCATTATGTTTTCAAGAAATATTTTCAATTGTAATAATATTACGTATACGCTTTATGGAAAAAATATCAAAATAGACTTACCTTCAAATAATTGCCCCCTAACTTTGGTATTTATTCGAAGATTTTCTTCAAGATTATCTTAAATTCTTCGTAAGACTCTGCCTAAACAATAAAAATTACAAATTCACAGTCATTCCAGCACATTAATTCATTCAATCATTATGTTTTAAAGAAATATTTTTAATTGTAATAATATTACGTATACGCTTTATGGAAAAAATACCAAAATAGACTTGCCTTCAAATAATTGCCCCTAACTTTGGTATTTATTCAACGATTCTCTTCAAGAGTATCTTAAATTCTCATTAAAACTCAAGGCAAAAAATACAAATGGGAAATATTACATTAAATTATTCTGTTTTGGCCAAATCGTATTTGTTTTTAAATCTGTTTTTTAGCTAATGTAACCTAATTTAATTTTTGATCAATGTTTTATTTTTGTTTTCAACTACTGAACCTAATGAAAACCTATATCGGAAATATTAGTTGCCTTTTCTAATATCTCTATTTTAATTAAAATTTTGTTTGAACCCAATGAAGGTATATTTCGACAATATTAGTTGTCCTTTAATCTATCTCTATTTTAATACTTTGGCTTCTTCCAGAATTGTTCAAAATACCTCTCAATAAACTTAACACACTAAACAATTAGTTAATTATAATTAAGAAAAAACCTACTGTCACATTGGACATGCAAAAAATCTCTGTTGGCTAGTGTTCTTGAGCACGAATCGAAAAATTATGGAAAGGCATGTTGCCATTTGTTGGATGCCCTAATTCAACCTCTTTTCCACCACCTCTCCACACTTCCACGTGCAGCCATGCCATCCACCTACATCCATTCAATGCAACTCTTTTTCTAGTCTAATGAGGCAACATTTCGTAGTCACGTTTTGTGTACATGCCTCTGCCTCTGCTGCATGGCAGGCAGAACTATTTCCCATTGTGGTGGCATTAGTTAAACGAAAAAGTTTTAAATTTCTTTAAAATCTTTTTTCTTTAACAATAAATATTATAGCAAATGCAACAGCAACAATAACAAAGCCAGTTAAACCAAATGCAAAAGCAAGAGCAACAATAACAAAGCCAGTCAATTGATGTTGCAACTGAATGTTTGTCGGTCTGTCTGCCAGCAATGCAATGCATTGCTTTTGTTCGGAGAGGAGTGGATTGAAGTGGAGGGGTTGGATATGCACAAACAAAAACACAAATAGAATTGGCATTGTTGCTGGCTGGTGCTGATGTTGCCTACAGAGATGTTGTTGTTGCTGTTGTCATTGCATATGCAATGAAGGCACGTATCAACAGCAAAAAATTAACATATGTTAAAATTTTCCACACACACACACAAAAAAGCATAAAATTTTACATATGAACATATAAAAACCGAAACAGAACGAAGGATAGAGGGATAGACAAATGCACAGACAGACTGACTGACAATTCTATGTATGTAGTGTCAGTCAATCTGTTCGTCTGTCATGCTGATATTGCTGCTCGCCAAATTTTCCCTCTATTGCAATTTCAGACACTAATTAAATCACAAAAATTTGACTAAATTAAACTAAACACAGACAGTCAACTCAGCCGACTCATGTCCCACCCCATGTCCTTCCCCCTGAGCTGGGAATAGTAATTAAAAATGTTAATTCAATTTTAAATACATTTTAATTAGATGTTGCTGTGTTGTGTGAGTGTTGTGGTGTCAAAGAGTGCTGGGTTACACAGCACGAATTATCATTCTTTGTATTTTTAGGAAAAAGGATTTATAAAACACATAAGAACGCTTTGAATTTTTAAAAATTTACAAAAATTCTATATATACAAGGAAATGTCCAGCAATTTTTTTTGAAATCGTAGGAGGTGACGATAGAAAATCAATTGAAATTATAATAAAGTATTTATATTTCTCAAGCGTGGTATTAATATTGCGTATACGCATTATGGCAAAAATACAAAAATGGGCTGACTTCAAATAATTGCATGTAACTTTGGCAGTTATCTAACGATTTTGTTCCAAAATATCTTAAATTCTTCACAAGACTCAAGGCAAAAAATAAAAATTGAAAATATTTTAATTTTCCAAAATATTTCATCATTTAAAAAATATATTTTTCTTTACATTTTTTTACAATTGAAATTGTAATATATTATTTATATTTATCAAGCGTATGATTAATAGTAGTAATATTACGTATACGCATTATGAAACAACAAAATAGAGTTGACTTCAAATAATTGCATGTAACTTTGGAAGTTATCCAACGATTTCCTAGTCGACTACGTCTAGAAAATTTTGTTGAAATCGTAGAAGGTGGCGATAGAAAATCAGTTGATATTGTAATAATGTATTTATATTTAGCAAGCGTATATATAATAGAATTAATATTACGTATACGCATTATGGAAAAAATACAAAAGTAGACTGACTTCAAATAATTGCATGTAACTTTGGCAGTTATCAAACGATTTTCTTCAAAAATATTTTAAATTCTACATAAGACTGAAGGCAATTTTAAATACAATTTAATTAGATGTTGTGACGTGTGAGTGTTGTGGTGTCAAAGAGTGGAGGATTGCACAGCAAGAATTATCATTCGTTGTATTTTGGAAATAAAAATTATAAAACATAAGAACAATTAGAATTTTTAAAAATTCTATATTTACAAGGGAATATTTTCTAAACTCTCATGAACACAAAACTATATTATATGTCTATAAATTGAACATAGCTAAATCTTGGGATATATTATTATAGATAAGTTTTACATTTTTTATATTGAATAATTTAATTAATTTATTTATTTATTTTTTATACAAGCATAGGATCTATAGTATTACAATATTATATATATATTTCTTTCAGTGTACGTACAATTCATGTGTCTTTTTTCGTTTGCTTGTTGTCATTGCAGAAACTTGTCCACCATCTTATTATACATGCAACGATGGCAAATGCATACCAATGCGCTGGAAATGTGACTCCAAACCAGATTGTGATGATGGCTCCGATGAAACCATCGGTTGTGGTGAGTTCTTGTGCAGCTTTGAAATTTGTATAAAATTTGTTTTGACATGACTATCAAAATATGATAATCATAAAATTAGCGCTCACAGGCACAGTGGGCCAAGGGTAAATCAAACATGAACACTATTCAACAAATTTGTTTCCGAGGGACAATATATAACATTTTCTGATATGATCTTGGATATTGTCCTGGTCAAAGACCATTTTTTACAACTGGCATGGTGACATTTATTAATTTGTATACTGCCACTATCATGGATAAATGTAGAAGTTATGTCCCTCTTTGTAGACGCCAAAGATAATAAATGATTTTCTAAATTTGTGGTTAAATAGCGCGAAAAAGTCCTTTGTCAATATAATAAGAGAATATTTAGTTTTTATTTTATAACAGCTGGGATTTTAACGAAGAAAACAAGGACTATTTGCAGAAAATCTATGGATAAATGGAGAAGTTACCCTCCAGTAGAAGTACATGCCGTTTTCATGTATCAATTTAAGCAAAAACTTCTTAAGGAATATCACCACACAATGTTTATAAATTCCACTAATTCGGATTTTCTTCAAATTGGCCTTGTTTTCTTCTTTAAGATCCCACCAATTATAAAATGAAATAAATTCTTTTATTTAATTTGTAAATGTGGTTTTCGCGCTATTTAACCAGAAAATTAAAAATTATTTCTGTTGTATCTAATAAAAAAAATCTAAGATAATTCTCATATTTCATAAATCTACGAACAAAATATATCCTCTGACCTTCATTTACATTTATATATGGAAAAACAAGCTCTCGAAAAATCGCTGAACTTTGTATATTTCTATAGGAGCTTCAAAAGTACTTCTGGTTTTTGTAGCGTCCGATTCAATGTAAAATTGTTTGTAATTATGTACTAAATCCTGACGATATATTTTTAAAATGTAGTACTCTTTGAGTGCTTTAGAACACTAAAACAGCTGATCGACTTTTTCAGTTTCTTTCTTGTTTTTGGTGTAGTTTAAGTCCTGGGAAAGTCGCGTCCGGGCGACTGAGAGATGCCCATTTCATATTTCATTTAATTTATTAAGTCTATGGAAATAACTCCGTACAGACCAGCAATGTATTACAATTCAATAATAATATTATACTAATAACAATAATAAACTTAATTAATTATATTATTTAAAATTTTTTTAAAAATAAGACTAGAAATAGTAAAATCTACAAATTCACAAATCTATATATATAAAAATGAATCTGTGTTTGTTTGTTTGTTTGTTTGTTTGTTCTTTATAGCAGCCTAAACTACTGGAGCGATCTTCTTGAAATTTTCACAGTATGTTCATGCTGATCCGGTGGTGAAAATAGGCTATATAATTTTTTGATATTTTCAGTGGGCGTTGCACCTCCCACACAAATTGGGGTTTTAGTCGTTTTTTATAAATTAGCATATTTGGAGTACTGTTGGAGCTAGAGCCTTGAATTTTTATGAAAGTTCACTAATTGTTAGTCTGCACAGTTGTGCCAAAAATGGGCGGTATTGGAAAAGTGGGCATGGCACCTCCCATACGAAGTTAAAACCCAATTTTGAATATTGTCAGTTCTAGGACACCTAGAGTGCTGAAATTTTGTGTAGGTGCATTTAGCGTCAATGTGGGTAGTTGTGCCAAAAATGGGTGGTATTGGAAAAGTGGGCGTGGCACCTCCCATACGAAGTTAAAACCTATTATTGACTAATGTCAGTTCTATGGCACCTAGAGTGCTGAAATTTTGTGTAAGTCCATCTAGCATCAATATGCATAGTTGTACCAAAAATGGGCGGTATTGGAAAAGTGGGCGTGGCACCTCCCATACGAAGTTAAAACCCAATTTTAAATATTGTCAGTTCTAGGACACCTAGAGTGTTGAAATTTTGTGTAGGTGCATCTAGCGTCAATGTGGGTAGTTGTGTCAAAAATGGGCGGAATTGGAAAAGTGGGCGTGGCACCTCCCATACGAAGGTAAAACCTATTATTGACTATTGTCAGTTCTATGGCACCTAGAGTGCTGACATTTTGTGTAAGTCCATCTAGCATCAATGTGCGTAGTTGTACCAAAAATGGGCGGTATTGGAAAAGTGGGCGTGGCACCTCCCATACGAAGTTAAAACCCAATTTTGAATATTGTCAGTTATAGGACACCTAGAGTGCTGAAATTTTGTGTAGGTGCATTTAGCGTCAATGTGGGTAGTTGTGCCAAAAATGGGTGGTATTGGAAAAGTGGGCGTGGTACCTCCCATACGAAGTTAAAACCTATTATTGACTAATGTCAGTTCTATGGCACCTAGAGTGCTGAAATTTTGTGTAAGTCCATCTAGCATCAATGTGCGTAGTTGTACCAAAAATGGGCGGTATTGGAAAAGTGGGCATGGCACCTCCCATACGAAGTTAAAACCCAATTTTGAATATTGTCAGTTCTAGGACACCTAGAGTGTTGAAATTTTGTGTAGGTGCATCTAGCGTCAATGTGGGTAGTTGTGTCAAAAATGGGCGGAATTGGGAAAGTGGGCGTGGCACCTCCCATACGAAGGTAAAGCCTATTATTGACTATTGTCAGTTCTATGGCACCTAGAGTGCTGAAATTTTGTGTAAGTCCATCTAGCATCAATGTGCGTAGTTGTACCAAAAATGGGCGGTATTGGAAAAGTGGGCGTGGCACCTCCCATACGAAGTTAAAACCCAATTTTGAATATTGTCAGTTCTAGGACACCTAGAGTGCTGAAATTTTGTGTAGGTGCATCTAGCGTCAATGTAGGTAATTGTGCCAAAAATGGGCGGTATTGGAAAAGTGGGCGTGGCACCTCCCATACGAAGTTAAAACCTATTATTGACTATTGTCAGTTCTATGGCACCTAGAGTGCTGAAATTTTGTGTAAGTCCATCTAGCATCAATGTGCGTAGTTGTACCAAAAATGGGCGGTATTGGAAAAGTGGGCATGGCACCTCCCATACGAAGTTAAAACCCAATTTTGAATATTGTCAGTTCTAGGACACCTAGAGTGTTGAAATTTTGTGTAGGTGCATCTAGCGTCAATGTGGGTAGTTGTGTCAAAAATGGGCGGAATTGGGAAAGTGGGCGTGGCACCTCCCATACGAAGGTAAAGCCTATTATTGACTATTGTCAGTTCTATGGCACCTAGAGTGCTGAAATTTTGTGTAAGTCCATCTAGCATCAATGTGCGTAGTTGTACCAAAAATGGGCGGTATTGGAAAAGTGGGCGTGGCACCTCCCATACGAAGTTAAAACCCAATTTTGAATATTGTCAGTTCTAGGACACCTAGAGTGTTGAAATTTTGTGTAGGTGCATCTAGCGTCAATGTAGGTAATTGTGCCAAAAATGGGCGGTATTGGAAAAGTGGGCGTGGCACCTCCCATACGAAGTTAAAACCTATTATTGACTATTGTCAGTTCTATGGCACCTAGAGTGCTGAAATTTTGTGTAAGTCCATCTAGCATCAATGTGCGTAGTTGTACCAAAAATGGGCGGTATTGGAAAAGTGGGCGTGGCACCTCCCATACGAAGTTAAAACCCAATTTTGAATGTTGTCAGTTCCAGGACACCTAGAGTGTTGAAATTTTATGAAGGTGCGTCTAGCATCAATGTGCGTAGTTGTGCCAAAAATGCCCGCTATTGGGAAAGTGGGTGTGGCACCTCCCATACGAAGTTATAACCTATATTCTGTTCTATGACAGATACAATACTGAAATTTTGTGTGAGTGCATCTAGCATAAACCTGCTTAGTTGTGCCAAAAATGGGCGGTATTGGAAAAATGGACGTGCTAACTCACATACGTTCGTATATATTGTCAGTTCTATAACACCTAGAGTGCTGAAAATTTGTGTTAGTAGATCCAGTGTAAATAGTTGTGCAAAGATGGGCGGAAAGTGGCCGTGACCCTTCCCATTCGAAATTATAAACCGTTTTAGAGTATATTCGACGCCATATTGTTGTGTGAGTTAATACAAATATAATATAGAAATAACAAAGGGTGATTTTTTAGCTATTATCTTTTTGGCAACACTGGTTTAAACAGCTGACGCACGTTTCGTGTTTTGTTTCACTGTCAAACATCTTCAGTTTGGTCTATAATTTAACCATGAATCGTCTTACAAACGAACAACGCTTGCAAATTATTGAATTTTATTATCAAAATGCGTGCTCTGTTAAGAGAGTTCCTCGCGCGCTTCAGTGGTCAGTTTAATCTACCAACTGAATCGTCTATTCGGGCTGTTGTGACTAAATTTCGCACCAAATTTACATTGTTGGACATTAAACCACCAACACGCTTACGTAGAGTGCGAACTGAAGGAAATATCGCAGCTGTATCGGCCAGTGTTAATGATGACCATCAAATATAGATTCGTCGCCGTTCGCAGCAATTGGGCCTCTGTTATTCAAAAACGTGGAAATGCCAAAATTGGACTAAGCGGATGGACCATTGGAGGCGCAGTCAAGGTCAACATTTGCATGAAATAATCTTCAAACATTAAATTATATGGACCGGACCGTACAATCGATTCAAATAAAGATTTCATACATTTTTCTGAATTTTGTGTGTTTTTTTTTTTTGAAAAACTTTCCTATAGCTTTTAAAAAATCACCCTTTATACAATACAATATACAAATGGGCGGGATTTGAAAGATGGGGAATTTTTTATTAGAATTTTGTAAAATTACACGTTTTCTTTTTTTAGCACAATAGTAAAGAAAGGTTAAAAAAGGTCATTCGTCAAAAGCCGACTTAAGTCAAAAAATGGAAATTATATTAATTTTTTAGTTTGTGTGTTGTTTGATTAGTGAACAATTTGATTGACTTTTTATGTGTGTTTGAATGTTGTACATTCATGTTGTACACCAGGTATTCCGTATTCCAGTAAGTTCTTCATACGTAGAAATTTTTTGTTTTGGTAATGGAAAGGAGGAGAATCACATTCAACCTAAAATCAATTTTATTTTTGACAATTCTTCCTTTTTTCGCCGCAAACTAAAGTTCTGTTCTTCAAAATTCTTCATGGAACATATCCATTCTTTTAGTATCTCAGGGAAGTACCTTGATTATAAGTGGTACATATATTACCGATCACAAGAAAAACAATATAAAACCTCATTTTAATTTCCGTTTGTTCTTTTGCCTGGCGAAGCGGGCGGGGGTTCAGCTAGTAGTATTATAAAGTTTCATCGATCTAATTAAGGATTCATTAGAGGCATATTTAGAAAAATATCTATAGGGTCCGCCAAATAACTTTCTGTTTTGAAAATTTACTTTTTCCGCTCTAGAAACCACATATTTCAACAAATAACTTTTTTTTTGAAAATGCTATAAAAAAGTACTGAATATTTTCTCAAATTTCTTTTTTTTATTTGAAAGTACAATCCTTCCGGTTAATAATGGAAAATAATTTCATTCAAATGGCTGCCTCGGGCACCCCACAAATAATAGTCCGACGGTTGAATAGTTGAAAAAAAAAAACGTTAGATGGCAGACCCTATATTTAATATTTGAACTACCGATTATTACACTTCGAAATTTTTATTTTCATGGCTTATGTTTGACATTTGCAAAAAGGGACGCTATACGCTCGAACAAAATTGGGACATGTTAAAAATTTACTTCCAAAGTAGTGAGTCTTTAACGCAAACTGTAAGAAATTTACGTGGAAATTTTTCGAGAAGAGATCGGCCTTCAGTGCAGTTTGTGCGTCAATTTGTGAAGCGAGATCAGGAAAATGGATCGCTATTGGACAAACCAACCCGTGTACGTTCTCGTCCAGTGCGTTCAATCGAAAACATTACTGCTGTGACTGAGAATGTGCAAGAACATCCATCAACATCCATCATTCTCGGGAACTGAACATTTCTCGCACTTCATTGAGAAGAATTTTGCATTTTGAAAAATTGGGTTGATCGGATGAGGTACTGTCGAGCTAGTCGTGGTACTCATATGAATGATATTGTGTTCCATTATTAAATGACAACCTTTCCAATAAAACCAGAAATTCGAAACATAATCTGTACTTTTTTATAGCCGATTCTAATTTTAAATGATCCACCCTATATTCGTAGATCTTTTACATATAGACATTTTTCTTCCTTAATGTTAGCTCCTTAAAAATATAAAAAAATATTTTTTCCCGATTTTTTTTTCGTTCCAATACAAAAGGATTTTTTCGGTACTTATTTATAGCCGATTCTAATTAAAAATGATCCACCCTATATTCGTAGATCTTTTACATATAGGCATTTTTTTCTTCGTTAATGTTAGCTCCTTAAAAATATCAAAAATATTTTTTTTTCCTTTTTTTTTCGTTCCAATTCCAAAAGGATTTTTTTCGAATAAAATCAAATTTTCTCTATTCTTGGGAGACTGTTCCTAAGCCAATGTGTCTATGTTAAAGTGAAATTTGCCACATTTGTAGCCATCATAAGTACCTTTCATTGAAAGTGTAACCGTAAGTGATCGGACTTATACTTCCAAAATGAGAGTACACAACTTTAAGGTACCTTCAACGAAAATTGGAATTTTAGTAAAAAATTAAAAAAAAATGCTGATCTTATGAATACTAATTTCATGTTAAGCGATTATATGGTCTTTGGCTCTTTTCTCCAATATTTTGAATATTTTCCAAATACGTATTTTTCTGCAAGGCGAATAAAGCTACATATTCCGATTTTAAAAAATAAGAAATTGTAGACACTAGGGTGGATCGAAAACTAAGTATTTTTGTCATAAGGTAATTAAAAAAATTTAACATTTTTTTCTGATGCGAGATACAATTTCTAGTAAATTTGTTCTAGTTTTACAGAAAATTGTGAAATCTAAAAATTTATGTTTTTAAATTATTTTATAAACAAATAGAATATACATTCCATTTTAGTAAAACTAATTTTATTATTAGTTAATATCGCCAGTAAGACGATTTTATGATGTTATTCCTAGTACTTACTCTAAAACAATTATAAACACGATTGCTGTCGAAATTAAAAATAATTAAAATATATGTAATTTCGAAGCAGTTCTCATTCAATTGAGTTTGCGAGAAGCATATACAGAAACGATAATCACTGGGCATTGAGAAGTAGCGTCCCTAGAAACGATCGTCTGCCCTGCTAGCAACCGAACCAAATACATGTCACACACTTCTTTTAAAAACACTTTGTTTTCTGTCTAAGAAAACAAACACAAATGATCTCGATCCTGAGTAAGTAGTTACAACAAAACTATGAAATTAAAAAAAAAATATTTACTAAAGAGTGATTTTTTTGAGGTTAGGATTTTCATGCATTAGTATTTGACAGATCACGTGGGATTTCAGACATGGTGTCAAAGAGAAAGATGCTCAGTATGCTTTGACATTTCATCATGAATCGTCTTACAAACGAACAACGCTTGCAAATTATTGAATTTTATTATCAAAATGCGTGCTCTGTTAAGAAAGTTCATTGCGCGCTTCCATTTTATGGTCAGTTTAATCGACCCACTGAAGCGGCTATTCGGGCTATTGTGACTAAATTTCGCACCAAATTTACATTGTTGGACATTAAACCACCAACACGCTTACGTAGAGTGCGAACTGAAGAAAATATCGCAGCTGTATCGGCCAGTGTTAATGATGACCACCAATTTTCGATTCGTCGCCGTTCGCACCAATTGGGTCTCTGTTACTCAAAAACGTGGAAATGCCAAAATTGGACTAAGCGGATGGACCACCTAAGACGCAGCCGCGGTCAACATTTAAATGAAATTATCTTCAAAAAGTAAATGTCATGGACCAATCTAACGTTTCAAATAAAGAACCGATGAGATTTTGCAAATTTTATGCGTTTTTTTTTTTTTAAAAGTTATCAAGCTCTTAAAAAATCACCCTTTATAAATAATTTAGGGACACGAAGGGACGGTGATAATGCGGAAATATTTTGGGACAACGCATTATACATTTCACAGATAAATTTTAGTCGGGAACTTCCATTTTTTTTTTGAAACCAGTTTAAAGTAATTCATATTAATTATTTATATTAAATATTTTTAATTTCGAGCACAATCACTTCTATAATTGTTTTGGAGTAACAACCCGGAACACCATCAAGAAGCTTGCGGAGCATTTTACTGACACTATAAATTATTAATAGAATTAATTTTGCAAATAAATAAAAAAATAAATGTGAACAAAATTAAAAAAATATATTTTTAATTATTAGTTTTTATGTTGTTGATTAGTGATCGATTGATTGATTTTCTATGAGTTTTGAATGTAATACATTATATTTTTAAGATTTTAATTTTTCTGTAAAACTAGAAGATATTTGCTTGAAATTAGAAAAAACATAAAACATACCACCAAAAGTAAAAAAAAAAAATAAAAATTATCTTATGGCAAAAATACTTTATTTTCGATCCACCCTAGAGTCTACAAATTCTTGTTTTTTGAAAATCTGGAAATGCAGCATTAGTCACCACATAATAAATATTTGGAAATGTTCATCAAAATCGAAGAGAAGAGACCAATTTTATTTGTTAGCTTCACATGAAATTACTCTATTTAATAATTTTTTATTTTAATATTTATTTACTCAAATTATTCCACTTAATCAATGAACCCCTGTTTACAAATTAAATTTACGTATATTAATTACGTATTTAATATGTCCTCAATCCCATTATAATCTATAGAATATGCAGCATTCTATTGAATACAATTTCAATTTATTTTTATTCAATTAGTGATTTGTAATTTTCGCGTGAAATGCTAAGCCATGAATTTATGTGCATTTTAATGATATGCATTTCAATTGTTCGTTTCCATTTCGAATCACTTTTTTTGTTTTTTTTTTGCCAACATTATCATAATTATGCGTTAAAAAAATCCCGTAACACTTCAGTGGTCAATATTGAATATAATGCCAAATCGATTCGGTATGGAAATTTATCGAATGAGAAAATGTGAAATCGGAAAACTGAAAACAAAAGAAGAACTGATGTGCAAACATAATCCGTGAATTGCACAAAATCCCAATGATAATAACAATGTTGCAAGCATTTTTTTGCATTTTTCTGCTGCAACAAAGTAACGATTGCATGGATTGAAAATTCGCGAACTCCAGGACACCTGTGCCAAGAGCGCGTTCTGTAATATTTGGGTTGTTGTGAAAGCAGGAATGTTGTTATTTCTTTAGTTCTTTTTTTGTGAATATCCACAAGAATAAATTGATTTGCCTTTCACTGGCAAGGCGGAAGTATGCCTCTGTCCAGATGCATTTCACATAAAAAACATTTTTATGTTCGTGCTCTAAATGAATACCAGGAACTCAGTTCTGCTGCAGCAAACTAACAGATGGTTTCGCAGAAGCTACTAAATATATATATATATATGTGTGTGTGTGTGAATTGGATATTTTTTATTATTAATAAACCTAAATCATCATATGGCTGAGATCGTTGAGGACGACGCACCCTGGATCCACACACCACCAACAACGGGCCGGGAGTGGCCATTGTGAATGAATGAATGTTGTCAATTGTTCCATGAGCAGAGCCGACGAGCACATGTGCTGCCATGCCAGCCAGCCAACCATCCAGCCAGCAACAATGTATGGTCATTCATTTGACATATCATTCTAATAAACTAAATTAAAAATGCCATTGTTCACTTTCAGCAACAAAATTGTGCAGTAGAACTCGTGTGAGACTTCTACCGGGTGGCTGCTGTAGCACAGTGGATGGAAATTTGGGAATGAAGGGGAAGAAAACAAAGCTGAGACTTGTGATCGAAAACAAATCAGTTGAATTTTTTTCGTTGATTTATTTTTAATTTAAGCGAAAGCTCTAAAGTGTGGCCCAAAATTTAACCAAGATTTGAATAGAAAATAAACACAGATTTTTCTTCTTGTCAATTTTTAATGAATCATAAAGTGCCCAAAATAGGCGCATATATATGAATAAGATCATCGAATTCAACGATTCAACGAACAGTTCCAAACCGTTTTTTGGTATTAATTTTGTATCTTTTGAACGGAAAGAGCTATCTTGACGAAATTTCAAAACAGATGGACGGAAAGAGATATCATGATGGAATTACATAGGTTTAGATCAGAAGTGTTTTCCAGATTGTTTGCAAAATTTTGGTACCCTAGTTGGTAGGGTGATCCTCCAAAGTTGGTCACCTCAATGGCGATGTCGAATTTTGAAATGATTGTCAAAAGTACAATTGCACTATACCACAAAAAATTTAGCCAAAGTTTCTGATTTATTATGGCTTTCTAAATTCAAAAACTAATTAAAAGTAAAAAAATATTTTTTTGGGATATATTTTTTTCCTTTTTAGGAATTGCGGGATTTTTATATATGTTGTGTGATATTTCAGATCCACATTCGAAATTAAAGAATGGTTGAAGTTTTTCTAAAAAAATCACATTTTTGGGATTTATTTTCCCCATTTTAGGAATTGTGCAATTTTTATATATCGAGTTATATCTCAGATCCATAATCGAAATTAAGAAATGACGGTATTTTTTCTTAAAAATTTATATATTTTATGAATTTTTATATATTTTTTCTAAAAATCAATTGTTTGGGATTTTATTTCCCGTTTTATGAGTTGTGGGATTTTTATATATTGCGTGATACCTCAGATCTACGATCGAAATTAAGGAATGACCGTAATTTTTTTCTAAAAAAGTCACATTTTTGGGATTTATTTTCCCCGTTTTAGGGATTGTGGGATTTTTATATATATTCATAAAATTTTTCTAAAAAGAAAATCAAATTTTTGGGATTAATTTTACCCGTTTTATGGATTGTAGTATTTTTATATATTGTGTGACACCTCATATCCACGCTCGAAATTGAAGAAAGAGGACAGTTTTTCTAAAAAAATCACATTTTTGGGATTTATTTCCCCCTTTTTAGGAATTGTGTGATTTTTATAAATTTTGTTTTATTATATATTTTTAAATATTATATAAATAAATTATATAAAAATAAATATTATTTTCATATATTTTTTTTTTTCAAAATATTTTGAAACCTTTTTTGGGATTTATTTTTCCCGTTTTAGGAATTGTGGGGTTTTTGTATATTGTGTGATAATCAGATCATCCACCGAAATTAAGAAATGGCGGTCGTTTTTTTTAAGAAAATCAATTTTTTGGGATTTATTTTCCCTTTTATGAATTGTTGGATTTATATATATATTGTGTGATATCTCAGATCCACGATCGAAGGAATGATGGTATTTTTTTTTTAAAACATATTTGGGATTTATTTTCCCCGTTTTAGGGATTGTGGAATTTTTATACATTTTAATATATATTTATATATATTTCATATTTTTTTAAATCAGTTTTTTTGGGATTTATTTTTTTCGTTTTAAGGAATTGTGATATTATTATATATTTTGTGTGATGCCTCAGAGCCGCGGTCGAAATTAATGAATGGCAGCCATTTTTCTGAAAATAAAAAACATTTTTGGGATCTATATTTCCAGTTTTAGGAATTGTGGGATTTTTATAATTTTTTTTATATATTTTTAAAAATTTAAATTTATTTTCACATATTTTTGTTTAAAAATTTGTTGAACAAATTTTGGGATTTATTTTCCACGTTTTAGGATTTGCGATATTTTTATTTCTGGGATTTATTTTCCGCGTTTTACGAATTGCGCAATTTTTATATATTGTTTTTAGTTTTATTTTCACAGTTTTAGGATGTTTATATATTGTGTGAGGTATCACATGTTCGAAATTTAGAAATTGCGGCAATTTTTTCTACAAAAACTAACACTTATGGGATTTATTTTCCACGTTTTAGGAATTGTTGGATATTATTTCCAAAGTCACATTTTTGGGATTTATTTTCCCCGTTTTAGGTTTTTTATATATTGTGCGATACCTAATACCCACAATTCCTAAAACTGGGAAATAAATCCCTAAATATTTTTTAAAAAAATTGCCATCATTCCGTACTTTATGCTCTGTCCAATTTATTTTTCAAACTCCCCCACTGTCTGCAGCTTTTCTCATGCAGCAAAAGTCATCATCGTCAGCATCAACATCATCCTCAAAGCCATGTAAGCAAGACGGAGCTGGTGGGAAGGCGGAAGTGGGCGGCATATGACGATGTGTGGCATGCGGCATGTGTGTCATCGTTGTGCGGTGTCTGACTGGCTTGGCTGCTGCATTTGAAGCTGGAAAACAAAGTGAAAAATTGAAATGCATCCATTAGAGAGGAAAGACCTTTGTTGAAAGCCATTTTTTCTAAGCGAATATGTTGGCAGTGAACATCTTGAAAACTCCTCTCTCACTCACACTTTAAATAATTCGAGCTTTAAATAGTTCGTTGTTTAAATTCCAAACATTTTGTTTTAATCTTAGGCTGTTGCTCTTAATATAAGTTTGCCTTTATTTTTATTATTATTTTTCTTTTCATACAAAAAACAGGAAGCTACCTTGCTGCCAATAGGAACAGAAAAAACAACAGCTTTGAAATTCAATTGCATTATCAGTTGCTTTCTTTTAGGCTAACCCTTCGTTGTGGAATTTTTTATTCTTCATATCCTCTACCACAGGATGGAGGAGGGTATACTAGATATGGTCATTCGTTTGTGACACTATGGAATAGGTTTCATTTCACTTTGATTTCATAAATTGTCCAATTTCATATATAATTGCAAACAGGTATAGGTGGCGTATGAGTTATATTCATTAAAGATAATATTATTCATTCGCTTTGTTATGGGGTTTAGAATTTTGTTAAAAACAAATAAATCAATCGGATTAATTATATTTGATATATATTCAAAGAAAATGTGATCATTTGAAAAATATTATTGGATTTCAAAATTATATTTAGACGAAAAATTAGCAAAATTATATTGATCCCATAACACAGCGAGTGAGTGATATTATCATTAATTAATATAACTCATACGTCAACTATAATGTTAGCGATGTTTTATAGGTGACGTATGAGTTGATATATATTCAAAGAAAATGTGATCATTCGAAAAATATGGATGGATTTCAAAATAATATTTAGAGGAAAAATTAACCAAATTATATCGATCCATGGATCTTATACACTTAGATATTGTTTTCTGCCTTATAATGTTAGTGATTTGTTATAGGTGTCGTATGTTTTATATAAATATTATTAATATTACTCAGCCCCTTTGTTATGAGGTTTTGAATCTTTCTAAAATCAACTAAATCAATCGAATTAGTTATATTTGATATATATTCAAAGAAAATGTGATCATTCGAAAAATATTATTGGATTTCAAAATAATATTTAAAGGAAAAATTAACCAAATTATATCGATCCATGGATCTTATACACGTAGATATTGTTTTCTGCCTTATAATGTTAGTGATTTGTTTAGGTGGCGTATGAATTATATTAATTAATGATAATATTACTCATTCGCTTTTTTGTGGGTTTTAGAATCTTTCTCAAATCAACTAAGTCAATCAAATTAATTATATTTGATATATATTCAAAGAAAATGTGATCAATCGATCAATATTAGTCATTTGCAAAATAATATTTAGAGGAAAAATTAGAAAATTTTTATTGATGCAATAAATTTGAATAAATAAAAATTACAATTATGTGGAGAAATGATATCCAAGTCCTTTCTCTTCCACCAGCGATTTTATGAAATTAATTCTGCCATGCTAAAGAGTCATATCTCTTATAGGTATAGGTGGCGTATGCTTTATATTACTTAAAAATAATATTACTCATTCGCCTTGATGTGGCTTGTTGAATCCTTCTAAAATAATATAAATCAAACAAATTAATTATGTTTGATACGTATTCGAAGAAAGAGTGATCATTCGTTCAATATTAGACATTTGCAAAACAATATTTGGAGGAAAAATTCGAAAATTTGTATTGATTCAATAAATTTGAATAAATAAAAATTACAATTATGTGGAGAAATGATCTCCAAGTCCCTCCTCTTCCACCAGTGATTCTTAGAAATTAATTCTGCCATGCTAGAGAGTCATATCTCATATAGTTATAGGTGGCGTATGCTTTATATTAATTAAAAATAATATTACTCATTCGCCTTGTTGTGGGTTTTAGAATCCTTCAAAAATCATATAAATCAAACAAATTAATTACGTTTGATATATATATTCGAAGAAAACGTGATCATTCGTTCAATATTAGTCATTTGCAAAACAATATTTGGAAGAAAAACTAGAAAAAAAATTTTTATTCGATAAATTTGAATAAATAAAAATTACAACTATGTGGAGAAAATATCTCCAAGTCCCTCCTCTTCCACCAGTGATTTTATGAAATGAACTCAGCCATGATGGTGGGTATATAAGATTCGTTGTGACCACACTTAATGTCCTTTCTGTGCTTGCTTTATTCTATTTCCTTGCTGTCTACAGTAAAACTTAGAGAAGAAACGGAAAAAGGGTCAAACAACCTTACAAAGTGTGGTGGTCTCTCAACGTCCCCGCCCCTTCACTATTATGATGGGCATTTAGAAAACTTTGAGTAATAAGATTTCCAAGTATTAATGTTTTTACTAAGTACCCGCTGAAGTTGCGCGAATATCTGCCGCTGTGCAAAAGGTAATGGCAAAAGGATTAAGATTAATATAAAATTCTTTAAAACAAGAATTGAAGAATTTAATGAATTTTCCTGCGGGAGAGTAATAACAATAGGGAAAGGAATTTTTAGCAGAAATGGAGACTGTTTTTCTTTAATTTTAATATTTCCTGATACACAGCCATCTTTCCAAGTATTCGGAAATTTTATAAAATTATTTTCTGATCCATTTTCGTAGGGGAAAAAAGTATTAATAAAAAATTTTTAAAAGAATTGAAGAATTTAATGAATTTTACTCTGGCTGAAAGGGATGAAAGATAATTTCCTTACTTATAATATTTCCTAATATAAACCAACTATTCAGAAATTTCAAAATTTTATTTTCTGATCCATTTTCGAAGAGACAAAATATCATAAAAACATAAATATTTATTTATTGAATTTTGATATTCGAAATTAAGCAACCAAGAGAGTTGGACATAATAGTTTCCTGTCATTGAATTTTACTCTGGCTGAAAGATAATTTCCTTACTTATAATATTTCCTAATATAAACCAAATATTCAGAAATTTCAAAAAATTATTTTCTGATCCATTTTCGAAGAGAAAAAATATCATAAAAACATAAATATTTATTTATAGAATTTTGATATTCAAAATTAAGCCACCAAGACAGTTGGTCCTAATAGATTCCTGTCATTGTATATTCTGTAAATCTTATGGACTATTATCGCAAGTTTTCTTCCCTTCTTCCCAACTTCCCTTATTACCCTTGGCAATATGCAATACATGCATTGCATGTTGTTTATATTGCCGCCAAACCCCAAACAGGAATATACAAAAGCTGGGGATTTTTTGCCCATTTGTTTGTTGAAAATTAATTTGAATTTTAAATAAGCAGAGAGGCGAACGGACGGCGGACCCCTTTTTTCCCTATTTCGTTGTGTGTTGGGGTAGTTAGTCCTTGTTAGAAAAGACTGCCCTCGTCCCCCTCAAAATGTACACAATGATACACATAATGCGCTTATACGAATATGTACATATAATCCAGACTATAGTCTGTCTGTATACAGTTGTCTTCAACACATGTACACTAGGGTGGATGGCGAAAATAGGATTTTGGCAATGCCTGTTATGGGATGGGACAAATTGTAGATTTTGTTTAGTTTCTGGTCCGTTTTCCCCATGAATATCGGAAATTTTCCTAAGAAAGTATGGCTGTTACCAAAAAAATAAATTATATTCCAACTAAATAATTTTCAAGCTCTAAACCACTGTTTCTATGTGAAATTGAATTAAAAATTTTGTGTTGATTTTATGAATCAGAATATCTCAATGGAGACATAAAATTAATGTTTAGGTCTCGGATACAAAATATTCATCTTTTTGGAGACGGTTCCTAAACCACTGTTCCTATGTGAAATTTAAAAAAAATGGACACATAAAATAAAGGTTTAGGTCTTGGATACAAAATTTTTATTTGGACTGTGTGGCGTATGATTGATATTAATTAATGAGGTTACATTAAATAAAGCGTTATATCTACGCCACTGAATCAGCTAGCTATCTAAATTAAACTACAAATGCTAGAGTACACACAAGGTTTTATTATGCGAACAGTCAGTTATCCCAAAAATTAACTAACTTGCTAAGTTAGACCATAAGTTATACTTAAAAAACGAAGAAACGATGTGGTAATTTGTTAAATATACCATTTTGGGGATTTGTTGTTTTATTTTGGGAATTTTTAGGCTGCTTTTGATTTTAGTATTATTTCCTAAACCACTGTTCCTATGTGAAATTTAATAAAAAAAAATGGACATATAAAATAAAGGTTTAGGTCTTGGATACAAACTTTTTATTTTTTGTTGCTGATTTTTTTAAAATGTTGTTGATCGCCAGTAAATCGTTTGACAATCTAACCACACATGACTATTCATGTGAGTGTCAGCATGTGCACTCGTACGCCCATGCTCCATCCATCCACCTGCGCACCCTTCTGTCTATGGTTAGCTCTTATTTTTGAGATAATTCCATTATAAATGTATGGATCCAAGAACCAATTTTTCGACATTTTATCGAATTTATATCGACAAAGATCGATAGAAAAATCATCTATCGATATATTTAACGACAGATTTCATTTCATTTTGATTTGAAGTATAATAAATTGTTCAATTTCATACCACACATAGGTATAAGTGGCGTATGAGTTATATTAATTAAGGATACTTGTGGGGCCTTTTTCAATTTTTGAGACTGTTCCTAAACCACTGTTTCCATTTGAAATTGATATTCGCAACATTTGTAGCCATTATATGAACCTTTAATTGAGCATACAAGCGGGTGTAATCGGACACATATTTACAAAATGAGAGTGCAAATATTAAAGGTACATTTGGTCAAAATTGGAATATTAAATAATGTTGAACAAAAACTTTGCCCATAAAAATTTAATGTCGTTTTTGTAATTGCCTGTATTTTAAAGATATTAATACGGCATGACAGACAATATAAGCGAAGAAAATACGTGATAATTTCCCATTTTTGGGAATTGTTTTTGTCCTTATGAAACTTTGGACCTCTTTGTAGAAATATTTAAAATATGACTAGCCTTTGTTCGGCTGAATGTCTTTATCAAAAAAATCTGGTGTTCCCATTTTTGGGAATTGCTGCTGTCCTTATGAAACTTTGGACTTCTTTCTAGAAATATTTAAAATTTGACTAGCTTTTGTTCGGCTGAATGTCTTTATCAAAAAAATCTGGTGTTATTATGTTATTTTAATTATTTATTTATGTTCCCAATAGTTCGCTGGAAATCTTCAATCATCTTAAGGGGTGTATGTACTAAAATATAAACATTAAAAACATTTTATGTAAACAATCAGTACACAAAAATAGCAAACAAATAAACAATAATTACATTTATGGAAAAGTGAACAGAAGACCGAGTTGTTTTGCGTGATTTCGTCAATTGATTTCGATTCACACCAGCATCAACAATCATTGTCCGCGATAATTGGTGTGGTGAATCCATAGGCATTCATTTGCTTTGTTCGTAATCGTCATTTTCACGTGTCTTCTATGATTAATGTGATTCTATGAAAATATCTTTTGAAAATATTTTGTGCTACTTAATGACGTCCCATTTATTTTCAATGATTTTTATGACGAAAAACTACCGGCCTGTTTGGAAATAGCGATACCACGTCAAATGAGATTTCAATTTCGTGCTCTTCAATATATGATAATCGTCGATATAAAAACTTTGGCGCCTTTTACATAGTGTATCCGGGGACCTTTGTTAACTTATTATCTACAATATTGATAGACAATGTATTGTCTCAAAGATACAGCCTCTAAATGACTTGTGTAACTAGTTCCAATTACATATTCAAGTGTTTGTTATGTTCTCATTTATAATATTGATGTCTCATCCTCTATATTTTCCACTCATTGCTGTCCTTCTTCTCTAATTGATAATATTGGACTGTGTGACGTATGATTGATATTAATTAATGAGGTTACATTAAATAAAGGGTTATATCTACGCCACTGAATCAGCTAGCTATCTAAATTAAACTACAAATGCTAGAGTACACACAATGTTTTATTATGCTAGCAGTCAATTATTCCAAAAAGTAACTAACTTGCAAAGTTAGACCATCAGTTATACTTAAAAAACGAAGAAACGATGTGGTAATTTGTAAAATATACCATTTTGGGGATTTGTTGTCTTATTTTGGGAATTTTTAGGCTGCTTTTGATTTTAATATTATTTCCTAAACCACTGTTCCTATGTGAAATTTAATAAAAAAAATGGACACATAAAATAAAGGTTTAGGTCTTGGATACAAAATTTTTATTTTTTGTTGCTGATTTTTTTAAAATGTTGTTGATCGCCAGAATCGTTTGACATTCTAACCACACATGACTGTTCATTTGACTGTCAGCATGTACACTCGTCCGCGCCATCGCGCCAGCCATCCATCTGACCACCCTTCTGTCAATGGTTAGCTCTTATTTTTGAGATAATTCCATTATAAATGTATGGATCCAAGAACCAATTTTTCGACATTTTATCGAATTTATATCGACAAAGATCGATAGAAGAATCATCTATCGACCTATTTAACGACAGATTTCATTTCATTTTGATTTGATTTGAAGTATAATAAATTGTCCAATTTCGTACCACACATAGGTATAAGTGGCGTATGAGTTATATTAATTAAGGACACTTGTGGGGCCTTTTTCAATTTTTGAGACTGTTCCTAAACTGCTGTTCCATTTGAAATTGGTATTTGCAACATTTGTAGCCATCATATGTACCTTTAATTGAGCATATAAGCGGATGTTATCGGACATATATTTACAAAATGAGATTGCAAATATTAAGCGTCAAAATTGAAATATTAAATAATGTTAAAAAAACGTTTTCCATATTTTTTTAATATCGTTTTTGTAATTGCCTGTATTTTAAAGGTATTAATACAGCATGACAGGCTATATAAGCGAAGAAAAAACGTGATAATTTGTGAGAGATCCCAAATTTTTGGGAATTATTGTTGTCCTTATGAAACTTTGGACCTCTTTGTAGAAATATTTAAAATTTGACTCGCCTTTGTTCGGCTGAATGTCTTTATCAAAAAAAAACTGGTGTTCCCATTTTTGGGAGTTGTTGTTGTCCTTATGAAACTTTGGACCTCTTTGTAGAAATATTTAAAATATGATTAGCCTTTGTTCGGCTGAATGTCTTCATCAAAAAAATCTGGTGTTATTGTATTATTTTAATTATTTATTTATGTTCCCAATATTTCGCTGAAAATCTTCAATCATCTTAAGGGGTGTATGTACTAAAATATAAACATTAAAAACATTTTACGTAAACAACCAGTACACAATAATAGCAAACAAATAAACAACAATTACATTTATGGAAAAGTGAACAGAAGACCGAGTTGTTTTGCGTGATTTCATCAATTGCTTTCGATTCTCACCAGCATCAACAATCATTGTTCGCGATAATTGGTGTGATGAATCCATAGGCATTAATTTGCTTTGTTCGTAATCGTCATTTTCACGTGTCTTCTATGATTGATGTGATTCTATGAAAATATCTTTTGAAAATATTTTGTGCTACTTAATGACGTCCCATTTATTTTCAATGATTTTTATGGCGAAAAACTAACGGCATGTTTGGTAATAGCGATACCACGTGAAATGAGATTTCAATTTCGTGCTCTTCAAAATCAATGATAATCGTCGATATAAACACTTTGGCGCCTTTTACAAAGTGTATCCGGGGACCTTTGTTAACTTATTATCTACAATATCAATATCTGCAAGGTATTGTCTCTAAGATACAACCTCTAAATGACCTGTGTAACTAGTTCAAATTGCATATTCAAGTGTTTGTTATGTTCTCATTTATAAATATTGATGTCCTCCATATTTTCCATTCTTTGCTGTCCTTCTTCTCTAATTGATAATATTGGACTGTGTGACGTATGATTGATATTAATTAATGAGGTTACATTAAATAAAGGGTTATATCTACGCCACTAAATCAGCTAGCTATCTAAATTAAACTACAAATGCTAGAGTACACACAAGGTTTTATTATGCTAACAGTCAGTTATCCCAAAAAGTAACTAACTTGCAAGGTTAGACCATCAGTTATACTTAAAAACGAAGAAATGATGTGGTAATTTGTAAATTATCCCAATTTGGGGAATTTTTGTTTTATTTTTGGGAATTTTGAGTTTCCTTTCAGTATTATTTAAAATTATTAAATTTTCTATTATTTCCTGTGATTAAATCTATGAAAGTGCCAAGTTTCATTGCAATCGGTGGATAAGCAAATATGTTGTTTATTGGTTCAATAATATATGGCAAATTCTGAAAATTTCTATTTTTGGGATTTTTGTTGTTTTTCTTTTGGGGTGGAATTGTGGGTTCGTAGAAATATTTCATATTTCAAAAATTTCTTATATATTCTATGATTAGACCTAAGTTTCATTGCAATCATAATCAATTCTTGTCCCCTCTAAACGACGGAAATATGCGGTATTTTTTAAATATTACATTTTTGGTAATTTTTGCTTCCCTTTTGGGAGTTGTGGGCTTATTTTTATAAATATTGGAATTTTTAATTTTCTATTATTGCCTCTGATTAAATTTTCATAAGTGATACGATTCATTGTAATCGGTTAATATACAAATATATAATTTATTAATTCATTAGTCTGACAAAGTCATTGATTTTCTAAATTTTAGGTATTTTTTATCTAAAACCGGATAATGATTTTGAAAACTTCTATTAAATTTGTAATTGTTCTTAACATATTTGCAAACTTGACCATTTCGCATTTCCTTTAAATGACGATATTACGCTTTAAATTTTGAAAATACCCATTTTTATGAATTTTTGTTTCCTTTTATGGAATTGAGGGTTTCTTTTTAGAAATATTTAAAATTCCCAAATTTTCTATTATTGTCTATGATTAGATATATGTAATTACCTAGTTTCATTGCAATCGGTTGATAAGAAAATATTTTAGTGATTTGTTCAATATTTTCTCAAAATCGTACATTTCCTATGTTTTTCAGTTTTTCCACTACAATAGGGGAGCGAATTTTTGAATTTGTGTTATGTGTGTATATATTCTATAAGTAGACTCGAATATCTATCCAATGGTGTATAATAAGTCCATTTTATTTATTCCACCTGGATCAAAATACTACTCACAATTCAAACACCTCGAATTAAAATTTTAATGTTTTGCTATTTTCCATAAAAAAACTTTAACAATGGGAAATTGAAAAAGTAATAATTTATATAATTTATTTAATTAATTTGATAAATAGAATATTCGTCTAATCTTTACAATTTCTTGCCACTTTTAAACGAAAAAAATGTCCGGTAATTTCTAAAAAATCACATCTTTGGGATTTTTTTTCCATTTGGGAATTGTGAACTTTTTAGAAATACTAATAAATTTTCTATTATCTATGTAACTGCCTAATTTTATTACAATCGGTTGATAAGCCAAGATTTTATTGTTTGATTCAATATTCTGTTAAAATCCTGAATTTTATATTTTTCAGTTTTCCGCTACAATAGGAGAACGAATTTTTGAATTTCTGTTAAGTGTGTATATATTCTTTAAGTAATCTCGAATATCTATCCAATGGTGTATAACAAGTCCTTTTTTTCCATTCCACCAGTATCAAAATACTGCTCACGAGTCACACTTCTCGAACCAAAATTCTGGAGTTTAGCTATTTTTCATAAAAAAAATCTTTAAGTGTGGGAAGATATAAAGAACATGTTATGAGCTCCCCGTAGCGTACTAGTCTATCATAATGGTATTTTCCACCCGATTATATTTGCGAATCATTACCATTTCTTATCACTTTTAAACGAAGAAAATGCCCGGTAATTTTTTAAATATCCCATTTTTTTGGGAATTTTTGTTTCCTTTTTGGGAATTGAAGGCTTCTTTTTAGAAATATTTAAATTTTCTATTATTCGCTATGATATGATATATGTAAGTGCTTAGTTTGATTGCAATCGATTGTAAAGCAAACATTTTATTATTTTATTCAATATTTTGTCAAAATCATGCATTTCCTATGTTTTTCATCTTTTCCACTACAATAGAAGAACGAATTTTTAAATTTGTATTATGTGTGTATTTATTCTTTAAGTAGACTCGAATATCTATCCAACAGTGTATAACGAGTCCATTTTACTCATTCCACCAGTATCAAAATACTACTCATGAAATACACATCTTGAACCAAAATTCTGTAGATTGACCATTTTTCACATAAAAAATTCTTTAACAATAGGAAATTAAAACAAATTAATTTGTTTAATTAAGAAATAGCCTATATTAATGGGTTTTTTCACTCGAATATATTTGCAAATCTTTACATTTATTATCACTTCTAGATGAAGAAAATATCCGGCAATTTGTGAAATATCCAATTTTTTGGAAATTTTTGTTTCCTTTTTGGGAATTGAAGGCTTCTTTTTTGAAATATTTAAAATTGTTGAATTTTCTATTATTGCCTATGATATGATCTATTCAAGTGCTAAAAATTTATTGTGATCAGTTGATAAGCAAATATTTTATTTATTAATTCTGTCAAAATCAAAGATTTTTCCAGTTTTTCCCCTACAATATGAGAACGAATATATCAATTTGTCTTAATTGTGTGTATATTCTTTAAGTAGACTCAATTATCTATCCAATGGTGTATAACAAGTCTATTTTACTCAATCTATCAGTATTAAAATACTGCTCACGAATTTCACATCTCGTATGATCATTCTGGAGTTTGCCTATTTCTCTTAAAAAAATTATTTAAAAAAACGGGAAAATAAAAATAATATTATGAGCCACCCATAGCGTTTGTCAATGTGTGGGGGTTGTAGGTTCGATTCTCTCCAGAGGTTATAATGGTATTTATCACCTGACTCAATTCTTCCAACCAAAATTTAAATATAAATTTATTTCAAATATAATTTATAGTGATCGTCAAGGCACTTTTCCATAGGAAAAGTGCTCGTCAGGACACTTTTTCATAGGAAAAGTGCTCGTCAGGACACTTTTTCATAGGAAAAGTGCTCGTCAGGACACTTTTTCATAGGAAAAGTGCTCGTCAGGACACTTTTTCATAGGAAAAGTTCTCGTCAGGACACGTTTACATAGGAAAAGTTCTCGTCAGGACACTTTTACATAGGAAAAGTGCTCGTCAGGACACTTTTTCATAGGAAAAGTGCTCGTCAGGACACTTTTTCATAGGAAAAGTGCTCGTCAGGACACTTTTTCATAGGAAAAGTGCTCGTCAGGACACTTTTTCATAGGAAAAGTGCTCGTCAGGACACTTTTTCATAGGAAAAGTGCTCGTCAGGACACTTTTTCATAGGAAAAGTGCTCGTCAGGACACTTTTTCATAGGAAAAGTGCTCGTCAGGACACTTTTTCATAGGAAAAGTGCTCGTCAGGACACTTTTTCATAGGAAAAGTGCTCGTCAGGACACTTTTTCATAGGAAAAGTGCTCGTCAGGACACTTTTTCATAGGAAAAGTGCTCGTCAGGACACTTTTTCATAGGAAAAGTGCTCGTCAGGACACTTTTTCATAGGAAAAGTGCTCGTCAGGACACTTTTTCATAGGAAAAGTGCTCGTCAGGACACTTTTTCATAGGAAAAGTGCTCGTCAGGACACTTTTTCATAGGAAAAGTGCTCGTCAGGACACTTTTTCATAGGAAAAGTGCTCGTCAGGACACTTTTTCATAGGAAAAGTGCTCGTCAGGACACTTTTTCATAGGAAAAGTGCTCGTCAGGACACTTTTTCATAGGAAAAGTGCTCGTCAGGACACTTTTTCATAGGAAAAGTGCTCGTCAGGACACTTTTTCATAGGAAAAGTGCTCGTCAGGACACTTTTTCATAGGAAAAGTGCTCGTCAGGACACTTTTTCATAGGAAAAGTGCTCGTCAGGACACTTTTTCATAGGAAAAGTGCTCGTCAGGACACTTTTTCATAGGAAAAGTGCTCGTCAGGACACTTTTTCATAGGAAAAGTGCTCGTCAGGACACTTTTTCATAGGAAAAGTGCTCGTCAGGACACTTTTTCATAGGAAAAGTGCTCGTCAGGACACTTTTTCATAGGAAAAGTGCTCGTCAGGACACTTTTTCATAGGAAAAGTGCTCGTCAGGACACTTTTTCATAGGAAAAGTGCTCGTCAGGACACTTTTTCATAGGAAAAGTGCTCGTCAGGACACTTTTTCATAGGAAAAGTGCTCGTCAGGATACTTTTTCATAGGAAAAGTGCTCGTCAGGATACTTTTTCATAGGAAAAGTGCTCGTCAGGACACTTTTTCATAGGAAAAGTGCTCGTCAGGACACTTTTTCATAGGAAAAGTGCTCGTCAGGACACTTTTTCATAGGAAAAGTGCTCGTCAGGACACTTTTTCATAGGAAAAGTGCTCGTCAGGACACTTTTTCATAGGAAAAGTGCTCGTCAGGACACTTTTTCATAGGAAAAGTGCTCGTCAGGACACTTTTTCATAGGAAAAGTGCTCGTCAGGACACTTTTTCAAAATAATAATAAAAAGTGTTATTTATGAAATAGAATGAATTTTGGTTTATTAAGTTTTCGGCGGTGAAGGAATACATGTCAGAAATTTGCTTGAAATCCGGTTTTGTATGTCGAAACCCCGGGTTTAAAAACCGTTATTGATTGAAATGTCTATTTTTGGGGCAGGTTTGGGTTTTTATCATGTTCCATACTTAAGAGTCTTTATGTTAAGTTAAGTTTCCATTGTGAATTTAAACCTCTAAAAGGAAATAAGTGAAGTAAAGTATAATCGTCATTCCACCCTAGTGTATAGTTAGTAGCCCTCCTTAGTAGCAGTCATTGCTTAAGAGTCTCATAGTCTAGCCAAAGATCGAATACATATTACCTCAAAAAAAATGAAAGTAATAATGTAATATAATATTAACATCCACCCTAATGTCTAGTTAGTGGCCCTCCTTAGCAGCAGTCTTTGCTTTCCAGGATTGCTATTTTGCATAAATAAACACAAAACACATTTAACGTCATTTGCAAATTGTATAGAGTTGAGTTTGTTTTGTGTTTTTTTCTGCTGCTGTTTTTTCGTTGCTTTCGTTGGTTTTGGTTTGGTTTCCGTTTCCGCTTAGCTAGCCCCCGTCCCCATTGTAACTGAAGATGTAGTAAGTGCTGGGCACGAACGTGTTGCTATGTGTCCTTGTGTGTCCTTTTTGCGCTGTAATGATGCTAAACACATTTAAGAGTCAATTAGATAATTACAGATTAAGGATATTAGCTATTTAGCTGAAATGAATGAACGAATCCTGTATCATATGTTTTCAATAATGACCATTTTTTTGTTCTCCCTCTCTCTCTCTGTCTTTTACAGCCAATGCTTCCAAGTGCAACGAGGGACAATTCCAATGTACGACAAGCCATAAATGTATACCCAACAATTGGGTATGCGATGGCGAATTCGATTGTGGCGCCCTGGATGCTTCCGATGAAATTAATTGTAAGTTCATAATACCACCACCAGCAGTAGGTTCGAGTCATGTTGTACGTAGATGTGTGGGGGTGGAGGGATGTTGTTATCCTTTGACCCATGACATGGCTTGTGATTTGTTCAACTACTCACTGCTGGCATGTCATGACACGGGCATGGTAATAAAGTGAGACTTTTTTGTAACTCTTGTTGTTGTTTTCTTTACTGTGTTGCAGGTCGCTCGGATGCTCTAAAGTGTCGTTCGTATCAAAGAGAATGCAGCAATGGCATTTGTTTGGATATATCGAAATTCTGTGATGGCCACTGGGATTGTGATAACGATGAACTCAAATGTGGTATGTTGCACACACACACACATCAGTTGGTTATTGTTGTTTGTGTTTTTTTCTTTCATTTTTTATATTTTCCATACTTGCATGCTTCTTTTTTTTGAAGGACGGAAGGGGAGTGGGCATGCAATATTTTTGCTGTCCCTCCCGCGAGACAGTGCTGCCAGAAATATGATGATTTTTTAAGGCCACTTTATGGTCGATAAACCAATTTATTTGCATAGTAAATTTCTAAAAATAAAAGTGATGAAACTGCAGAATGTATGGGCAGGACATTTCATCACTTGAAAATCACGTTTTAAAGGACATTTTTTGGTACTTCGTAATAGTTATCCACATAAATCATAAAAATTCCCAAAAAACGTTTTTTAAGGATTTTTGTTTTCGTTTTGAAAATTGTAGGCTCATATTTAGAAATAAATATTACAAATATTTAAATTTTCTATTATTGTCTATGATAACAGCTACGCAAGTGCCAAGTAATATAGCAATTGGTGAATAAACAAATATTTTATTGACTTATTCAATATTTTCATTTGAAAAAAAAATGTTTTATGGGGTTTTTTTGTTTACTTTTTGGGAATTGTATTAAAAATATTAAAAGTGTTTAAATTTTCTATTATTGTCCACGATAAGATCCTTTACTGCAATCGGTGAATAAACAAATATTTCAATCGCCGATTCAAAATTGTCAATTGTAAAAAATCACATTTTTGCGGATTCTTGTTTTCAGTTTGAGAATTGAAGGCTCATATTTAAAAATATTAACAATTTTTAAATTTTCTATAATTACCTACAAGGAGATCTACTACGTAAGTTTTTTTATTCGAATCGGTGAATAAAAAAATATTTTATTGATTGATTCAATATTTTCATTTTTAGGGATTTTTGTTCTCCTTTTCGGAATTGTGGTCCATGTTTTTAGAAATATTTAAAATGTCTCAATTTTTTATTATTACCCACGATAATATTTATATAAGTGCTAAGTTTCACTACAATCGGTGCATCAAAAAAAACAAATTTTTGGGGATTTTTTTTTTCTTTTTTGGGAATTGTGTTCCCTGTTTTTAGAAATATTTAAACTGTTTAAATTTTCTATTATTTCCAACAATAAGAAAGACAAGTGTTCAGTAGCAATCGGTGAATAAACAAATATTTTATAGATTGATTCAATATTGTCATTTGTAAAAAAATTAACTTTTGGGGATTTTTGGTTTCTTTTTGGGAATTCTAGACTCATAGATAGAAACATTAAAATTTTCTATTATTGTCAACGATAAAATCTACGTAACACGTAAGTTCTATCGAAATCGGCCAATAAAGAAATAGTTTAATGATTGACTCAAAATTTGGACAATATCAGGCATTTTCTATTTTTTTAGTTTTTCCACTACAATAGGAGAACAAATTTTTATATTTCTCTTATATGTATATATATTCTGTAATTAGACACGAATAGCTATCCAATGGTGCATAACAAGTCAATTTTTCCTTTTCCACCACAGCCAAAATAAGACTCACTAATCACATACTTCTGAAGTTTGAAGTTTATTTTCCTTGAATAAATTCATCAACAACGTTCATAAATTCATTTCACTGCAATCGTTGAATAAAGAAATATTTTGTTGAGTGATTCGTTTTCGGAAATATTCAAAATGTTATAATTTTCTATTACTGTATACGATAATATCTACTTATATTCTTTACAATCGGTGGATAAACAAATATTTTATTGATTGTCAATTGAAAAAATAAAATTTTTGATTTTTTTGGGAATGATAGGACCTGTTTTTAGAAATATTTAATATAATAAAATTTCTATTATTTTCCACTATAAGATCCTATATAAATACTAAGTTTTAGAGCAATCGGTGAACAAGCAAATATTTTATTGATTGATTCAATTTTGTTATTTGAAAAAAATCAAATTTTTGGGGATTTTTGTTTTCTTTTTGGGAAATGTGGGCCCTGTTTTTAGAAATATTTAAACTGTTTAAATTTTCTATTATTGCCTACAATAAGATCTACGTAAGTGCTAAGTTTTATAGTAATCGGTATTTAAACAAATATTTTAATGATTGATTCAATATTTTGTCAAAATCATGGATTTTCGATTTTTTCAGCATTTGCACTACAATAGGAGAACGAATTTCCTCCTCCTATATCTATCTAATGGTGTAAAACAATCCCTATTTGGATATGAATAAATTCATCATCAACGAAAAAAACAAGTTGGTCATTCAAATATTTTTTTAATACCGCGAAATGTAAAATCGCCGAAAATAAAATATGGTCCAAGTCTAGTTTGAAAATTGGCAAAAAATTCAATTTTGTCAAAAAATAAATGCAAAATAGCCCAAAATGAAAAATCACCCAAAAATGGGTCAGTTGTCATATTGAAAAACTGGGTCTTATTTAATATGAAAAGTCTCACAAAAATATATCTTATATTGGGTATGTCCGTATGATAAAATTGTTAAAATTCTGAAGGTTAAGTAATTTTCCAAGAATAAATTTATCAACCACGAAAAAACAAGACTGGTGAATCAATTATGATTTAATTACGACAAAATCCCTAAAAATAAAACATGGCCCAGTCTAAAAATTTGAAAAAATAAAAATTAAATTATGTCTAAAAATAAATGCGATATCACTAAAAATGGGTCATTTTAATATGAAAAATTGCACAAAAATATATCTCATCTTGGGTATGTCCGTCTGTTAAAATTCTGAAGTTTAGTTCATTTTCCAAGAATAAAATCATAAACCACAAAAAACAAGTTGGCCATTCAAATATGTGCCAGTTAGAATGATAGTGGTCTATCTCACACTTTATCCGTTCTGAGATATACAATGGTTTTTGTTTGAGTCAATTGAAAAATATTTTTCCATCGAAGCACAATTTTTTTCTTAGAATATCGTACTACTATATCGAACTTTTATAAAAAAAATTGACAACGTTGGTACCTCTAAGGGAACCACTACTTTCAGAGGATGTACCGACTTAGACCACTTTCATTCTTCTCAAAATTGAAAAAATTGAACACACAAAATTTTTAATTTTTTTTTTCACAAAAGTAATATTTCCTTACCAAAAATTAAAGAAAACACAAAATATTTTATTAAAAAAAATAAATAAATAAATAAAAATTAAGAAAATATATAAACATTTATAAACTTTATATTGAAATTTTTATTTACTTTTCAAATAATTTAATTTTGTATGTTATTCAAATTATCTGAATTACTTAAAGTGGACACCACCACACATCAATGTCAGTGTCAGATATTGTGTGACTTAGACCACTTTCAAACTAACGCTAAAGACAATTTTGGTGTGCTTAAAATGAGTAATGTCATTGTAGCGGTACAGTTTTTATAAATGTCAAAAAGAAAAGTTCTTAAATTAGAGATCTGGTCAGAGTAAAGTATCTCAATTTTTTGGATTTTGACTTAGACCACTATCATTCTAACTGGCACATATGTTTTAATTACAGCGACATGAAAAATCGCCAAAAGTAAAACATGGCCCAAGTCTAAAAATTGGCAAAAATTGAAGAATGTAATTATGACAAAAAATAAATGCAAAATCACCCAAAGTCGCTCAAAAATTGGGTAATTTGTCCTAAAATCTGAGTTATTTTTAATATGAAAATTTTCGTAAAAATATATCTCTTCTTGGGTATGTCCAAAGCAGGCTATGTAGGGTAAAAGTTTTTTGCGTTCCATTTCTGAAAAATCACCCAAAAGGACATTTTTCATTTTTGAATTTATTAAATATGCCCACTAATTATGAATAAAAACCCAAATTTTTGGGTGATTTTTATTTTTCCAGTGCACCTCTCTCATAATTTTACGAATTGAAATTCATCAAAACTGATAAAAATTGTAAAAAAGCATGTCGAACATTTTAATAAAAACTGCCCAATTTTGGAACACATTTTCCCCACTTTGGGTTTTGGGGTATTTTTTGAAAAAAAAAAAATGGAAAATCTAGTATTTCTTAATCGTTTTTATTATTTTGACGAATTTAAGTATTCTTATTGGGCCTCAATTCGTAAAATTATTATCGATCTTCTTATTAAATCCAATGATCAAGTGAAAATCGGTTGATAAACATCTACGTTACAGGCTTATAAGTGTGCAAATACAGATTCTTGCCCTACTCGACAATACCTACAAGAGAAAATAATATCACTTCTCAGAGTTTTCTACTTCATCCTTTTCGTAGCACACAAATATAAAAAAGACTCAACTACAATTTTTTTGCAAATCGATATTTTTGTTTATTATCACCGAAGTTGTTGTGTTTTGTTAAAATAACTAAAAATCTCGATATGCAAAAAAGAAATGTTTGTTGGATCTTTTTTTATATTTGGGTAACGATATATGATATATCATGAAAGGGTTTTACATTAACACATTGTTTTATAAAACTTAGATTTCAAAAACATCCCATGAGGTGATTCTTGAGATCTATAGCTGAAACCTTTTCTTTGCCATACCTCTTTCATGGTAGGGTGTCTATACAACTCTTTCCAGCCCAATCCCCAATTTCTCCTGTTACTATTCTCCCCCTCCCCCATGTTAAAACGTCCAAACCATTTAGGCACAGAGTTATGCTTAACAAGGTACATCGCCATTTCGCTGCAGGAAACAACATCCGGCTAACATCTGGCAGCACTGTAACAAAAATAGTATAACTTTATTTCCGCTTAAATGTAACTGTGCTTGTTGTTATTGTTATTATTGTATACTATACTCTCTCTCTCCTCCATCATCTCTCTCCCAACAGATAAACAAGACGCCGAGTGTGGTACCTTAAATTGTTCGTTCAACTGCAAGTTGACACCCCAGGGTCCAACATGTTACTGTGCACCCGGACAGGTGCCTGTCAATGTTACGCAATGCACGGACTTCGATGAATGCTCCATCGAGGGCATGTGCGATCAGCAGTGTCGTAATACACCCGGCTCATATGAGTGCTCCTGTGTATCGGGCTATGCGAGGAAACAAAATCGTTGTTATGCCCTTAATGGTAAGTTCCGTTGTATCTGTAGCTGTGTGTGTGTGTTTTTTTTGCTGTTGCAGTTTATGTTTTGGGGTGTTTTTCCTTCTCGCGCCCTTAACGCATCACGTAACGCGCGTATAATATTTTATAATAGCGATTGCATATACATACGTTAGAGTGGGTCATCGAAAAGAGTAGTTGCAAAAGTAGCAGAAAATTAATATATTGACATTTTTGTGATGAAACGGGGTAAAAATTTAAAAGATGGTGGTTTCAAGGACAAAAATTCTGAATTTCAATTTTCATTTTCTCAATTTAAATTTTCACTTCCGAATTTAAATTTTCATTTTCTCAATTTCAATTTCAATTTACATTTCTGATTCTCAATTTACATTTTCTCAATTTCAACTTTTATTTCTAAATTTAAATTTTTATTTTCTCAATTTCAATTTACATTTCAATTTGCATTTTCTCATTTTCAATTTTAATTTCTGAATTCCAATTTGTATTTTCTCAATTTCAATTTTCATTTCTTATTTTCAATTTTTATTTTCTCAATTTCAATCTGCATTTCTGAATTTCAACTTGTATATTCTCAAATGCAATTTATATTTTCGAATTTCATTTTTTTTTTTCAATTTCAATTTCCATTTCTCAATTTGTATTTTCTCAATTTCAATTCAAAATGGTGTAGTTTCACAATTAAAAAATTCTTCACTCTAGCTTTTATTTGGAGCCAATTTTCTCCCATTTCAAAAATTCAAAATCACCCCACTCTAGTTACACCCTTTGTTCAGGCACATGCACATCTTGTTGTTTTTTTTTTCTGTCCAGTCTCTTTTTTTTTCAACCAATATTGCAATATGATTATTGGCAATATTTCTTCTTCTTTTTTTCTCGCTCCTGCCAAAGTAGCTTATTGAGATGTCTGCTGTACGAATACGGATATGTGAACAAAATGAATATTTTATAACGACATGGCTGTGGTGTGTGTGCACTGCCGTGAGGAATAATGGTGGAGCTGTAAATATGGAAATGTAACGTGAAAAAAGCTATGGTCCATCGCAAGGACAAATAAGCGCATATAACGATGAGTATATGACATTTTGCAAAAAAAAGGAATTAAGCTTTAACCGGATATTAAATATTGATTACTACAATTCTTGTGTTTATCTTGAGTGACAGACTCGGGATAATCTCATGCCATTGGTAGATTGGTAGGCTTGAAATCATGCGTCGCACAACAGTATCTTATAACACCCAAAGGGGAATGGATCCAATTCTTTTAAAAAGAAAAATTGTAGTCTTGGGCAGGAAATTTCCCTTTTTTAAAGATTCAAAAAGCAAAATTTCTTTACGCGATTTATTTTAATATTTTCGTACAACAAGCAACTTACAAGCGCATTTCCACATTTCCTGACGTCTTTACTTTTACTAATATACATAAAGATTTAACTATTGTACAAGTGCAATTGTTGTATACCTGACAAGGCCCACGTAAAGTATTTTCAAATTCACTTGGACTCTCGTCTTACATATTGAGTCTAAAGTAACTCAAATAAAGCTGCAATTATTACGGAGTCAAAGCTTGATTGGACAGCGGTCTGCTCTATACCTAAACTCCTTATGTACAAGTGTATATTAAAATACAATATGGTTATAAGACATCCAGCTTTGGGGTACAGTCGTGTACATTTAATGTGAATAAGCTAAAGAGAAGTCAGTCAAAATTTTACGATTGATTGCGGAAACATTCCAATGGTTGTAGAATAAATTAAGAAATACTATCGAAGCTACGTTTCCAAGCTATGCACCCATCCAATTGTGAACGATATAGATGTCCGAGCAAGAAAAAAGTACCCCAGATCAAATATGGAATCTTGAAATGTTAATTTAAGATTTTGAAATATTTTTAATACACCATTCTTGCAAAATTTCTTTTGGTTATTAATTTTAAATAATCTCCAGAATAGAATTTGAATATATTAATTAAATTTTGCAAAAAAAAAACACAAAATTCACTAAATCGCCGTCTCGGAAAAATATTTTTTAAATTAATTTTTTGCTCCCATAAAAATTGGCTTTTCTAAAATCGAAAAGATATTAAAAATGTGTGGTAATTTTTTACTAAAATTCCAATTCCCGACAAAATATTATCTTGGAAATATAACAAACAATTTTTGCCCGAAAATTTCTTTACTAAAAGTCCAATTTTCGTCGAGGTATATTTAAAATCTATACTCTCATCTTGGAAATAAATTACACCCGTTTATAGGTTCAATTAAAGGTGTAATTCGAAATATTTATAGTCATCATAAGCTATAAATATTTCGAATTACACTTTCACACAGAAACGGGGTTTTGGAACAGTCCTCAAAAATTTGGGAAAAAAATATTTTTTTTTTGAAAAAAAATCTACATATTTTTGCTGGCACAAAAAAAATCATAAAAAATAGAAACAAGTCGGAAAAAGTTTTTTGTTTTATTTTTTAATATCTAAAATATTCTAACGCAAAATTTTAAACAGACTTTATTTAAAAAAATATTTTTCCCTAAATTTCTATGTGAAAGTGCAACTCATAACATTTGTAGACAGTATCGGACCAACATATCAAAAATTAAAGTACAAATATTAAAGGTATCTACGTAACGACAAAGATTTTAATTTTTTAAAAATTGTCAAAAAATATTTTTTTGGCTTAGACACACAATGTTTATCTTTTTGCTGCATAGTGTAATTAGCTACTAAAAATGTGTCGTTTAAGTTCATTTAATGTTTTTTTTTGAACGAGACATGCTGATGTTCATATTTCTGACCACCTAGTCATGTTGTCAGACAAAGTAATGTCGGCTAAGACCATCTAACATGACTCATCATTAAAGCTGTCGGCAAAGACCATCTAACATGACTCATCATTAAAGCTGACAACATTTAAAGTGCCTTCCGCGAAGCTTCTCTAAAGATTCATTGACCGCTCGGAGCCGGCTCTAAACAGTGGATACAAAATTATATGGTGCCCATCTTCATCTCAATGATTGAATTAAGTTGCCTCTGTTCCTTCTGGAAGGATTTTGGGAATATTTTTGCACGAACATCAACATCCACGTTTTGATATAAGCCCAGCAAAAATTGCTATTCTATTTGCAGCAAATTACTAAGGAAAAGTCAGTATCGTCCGCTTACTAATCTGCCAGTCCTCGAATCCTGCCAAATCTGGAATCCTCGATTTATAGCCCTTCAGTACAAATATAGCTTACAAATAAAATGTCTCAGACGGACTCGTAGGACTCTTTGGTCGTCAAAGGGTTAAAAGCACGTTGGCTGTTATATGCTATTTTTAATTTAGCTTCTTTTGCAGCAACTAAGGAATATATAGATTGAAATCTGTTCGAATTTTAGGTCTATGCAAGACTCTATTGTTGACGAGTCATGTAGAATTTCAGCAATCTTTACTTCATTTCATCTTAGATATTCTTCCCGGTACGAGTAGCTTGACGTATGTTTTGAATCTTCCAAGTTTCTTTGGGGAATCTACACAGTTTAGAGAAATATTGGCAATTTAAATTTTCGACTACTCCATGATCTAAAACAATAAAAATTATTAATTCGTAAAAATTAATGATCATTTTATTGTTTTTTATCATATATTCTCCATTTTAATATATATTATCTTTCGAGTTCTCCATGCCCTAAAAAAAATAAAATATTTTTTTGTAATATTGTATGCTTAGTCTATAGATAATTTCCATTCATAGCACATAGTTATCATAGCACACCCTATTATACACATTTATTACTTGTCAAAAATTCCATCTAACAATAGAATATATTATTCCTTTCATTTGAAAAAAAAACACTAAATTAAATAAATAAATATAACTCCTGCTGTTATGTGACTCCTGCTAAAACCACCTCTAATCAACAAATAATAGTATACCTTTAGGCTCGACTACGAAAACAAACATTCAAACAATAAACATAGCATAGCCCTCGGCGTATAGTTACAATGCAATTGCATAGCATGCTTTTAGGGAGGTGGGCAGGGGTGTAAAACGCAAATGAAAACGTTGCATAGTTTTAGTTGTAAAACATAAAATTCGAATATAATTGCATACTTTTAGGGAGCCAACTGCAACAGCTGCATATGTTCATATATAATTTTTAAAATTGAAACCTTAATTTAATTTATAACGATTTTTCTGTTTCTCCCTTTCTCTCTCTCTCTCTCCTTATCTATGTGTGCGTTTGTACGTGTCTTTTAACAGTTCCCAAAGATGAGGAAGCCTCGCTGGCCTTCCTCACAGTGACGGATGTGCTTCGCATTAATCCAAAAAATGGCTCTATTTTGGCTCATTTGAATTCTGCCGAAATAACGGCCATTGAGATTTGGCATCGCAATCGAACATTATGTGCCATGTACTCCGGACCATGGACAGCAGTTGTTATGAAATGTTATCGCATCGACGATATGAATGTGACATGGACGATGCCATTGCCGGAACTAATTACCAGTACGCATTGTAAGTACCAAAAAGGGGGTGGACGATTGTCCTCGCTTCCTATTTCGCTTGTTTGTTTTTGCTTCGATAGTTTTTGTGAAGTAACACTTTTTTCGCAAATGTCCCCACTGACTGCAGGGACAGACAGTCAGTATGAGTGGCTCTCTCGTCCTTTAAGCCATGTCCAACCAATGCGCACTTGTGCGCTGCCGTTGTAGACGTGTGTGGTCGACAACAATGAGACATTGTTATTTGTTGTCCTCTCCTGTCCTGTCCATGTTAAATTCATCTCATCAACATCATCGTAGTCATCATGAACATTTCCATTGTGTATTTTTGCAGCAATCGATAAATTACGTCTCGATTGGATAACTGGCAATTGGTATTTTTTGAGTAATGAGCCCGGTTTAATATTTATGTGCACGAATACAATGGAATATTGCAGCATTATACTGAAGGATGTCCAGAATCCCTCATCGATGGTATTGGATCCCACCAAAGGGTATGTATACGAGCATGGCTATTAAATGATGGGCAGTGTGATAAGTTCGGTAAAATTGTAATATCTAGGAAAGGAAAAATTTACAAAAAATATGCTAACAATAGATAGTTTCACTAGTTTATCTGTAACTCGGATCAGAAACATCCGATCGAATCCAATGAGGTCTCGATTTTAACACAACTATATGGACTACAAATGCTCCTAACAAAGTTTTTGACACGATGCACTAGTTTAAGTACAGTGGGGGAAATTTTCGGTGGTTTTACATTTTAATTTTTATTTATCGTCTGAGACATATTAGTTTTTTCACTATATATGGCGATATATATAACGGATCAAGTCCAGTAAGGACTAGATTTCAATGGAACTATGTGGACTACAAATGTTCCTCACAAAGTTATTCAATTGAGGCACTACTTTAAGTACAGTGGGCGAAAATTTCCGTGGATTTATTTTTTAATTTTTATTCATCGTTTGAGACATTTTCGTTTTTTCACTATATATCGAAATATATATAACCGATCAACTCCAGTAAGGGCTATATTTCAATGGAACTACGTGGACTACAAAAATTCCATACAAAGTTTTTGAATCTATGCCCTAGTTTAAGTACAGTGGGCGAAAATTTCTCTCGTTCTATTTATTATTTTTTATTTATCGTCTGAGACATATTCGTTTTTTCACTATTTATCGAAAGAAATTTAATCGATCAAGTCCAGTAAAAGCTTGATTTGCAATGGAACTATATGATCTACAAATTCTTCCCACAAAGTTTTTCAATCGATGCACTAGTTTAAGTGCAGTGGGCAAAATTTGCAGTCGTTTTATTTTTTTCTTGTCGTTTGAGACAAGTCCAGTAACCGATCAAGTCCAGTAAGTGCTATATTTCTTTGGAACTATGTGGACTACAAATGTTCCGCACAAGGTTTTTCAATCGATGCTCTAGTTTAAGTGCAGTGGTTGAAAATTTCCGTGGATTTATTTTTTAATTTTTATTCATTGTTTGAGACATTTTCGTTTTTTCACTATATATCGAAATATATATAACCGATCAAATCCAGTAAGGGTTAGATTCCTTTGGAACTACGTGAACTACAAATGTTCCTCACTAAGGTTATCAATCGATGCACTAGTTTACGTACAGTGGTCAAAAATTTCAGTCATTTAATTTTTTAATTTTTATTTATCGACTGAGACATATTAATTTTTTTCCTATATATCGAAATATATATAACCGATCAAATCCAGTAAGGGCTAGATTCCTTTGGAACAACGTGAACTACAAATGTTCCTCTCCAAGGTTTTCAGTCGATGTACTAATTTAAGTACAGTGGGCCAAAAGATCGATTGTTTTATTTTTAACTTTTTCTTGTCGTTTGAGACATCTTCGCTATTTGCAGTATATCTGGAGATATATATAACCGAGCAAGTCCAATAAAAGCTAGATTTGCAATAGAACTATATGGTCTACAAACGTTCCTCACCAAGGTTTTCAGTCGATGCACTAATTTAAGTACAGTGGGCAAAAAGTTCGATTGTTTTATTTTTATTTTTTTCTTGTCGTTTGAGACATCTTCTCTATTTGTAGTATATCTGGAGATATATATATAACCGAGCAAGTCCAGTAACAGCTCGATGCTCAATGCAACTGTAAGGACGATGAATTATACATACAAAGTTTTTCAATCGGCACAGTAGTTCAAGTACTATGGGCAAGGAAACAAGTCCGACTGTTTTAATTTTTTATTTTTCGTCGTAGATACTTTCACTATTTTGACTATATCTGAACATAGAAATAACCGATCAAGTCCAATAAGGGCTCGATTTCATATAAAACAATATGGCCTACAAATGCTTCCCATAAAGTTTTGCAATCGTTACAATAGTTCAAGTACAGTGGACAAAAAGTTAAAGAATTTTTTCTTCAATTTCTTTTTCAATTCTGATCGGAGGTAGTTTCATATTTTTACTATATCCTAAGACAGAATAAGACGATCAAGCCAAGTCAAGGCTCGATTTCAACAAAACTGTATGGTCTTTTATTCATCCTCAAAAAGATTTTCAATCGGCACAGTAGTTTAAGTACAGTGGGCAAGAAAACAGTTCGACTTTTTTTATTTTTCGTCGGAAATAATTTCTCTATTTGCTATATCTGGAGACCGAAACAGCCGACTAAGTCCAATAAGGGATTAACTTCTATACAACTATAAGGTCTATAAATGTACCAACCAAAGTCTTTGAATCGATACAGTAGTTTAACCACCGTGGGCAAAAAGTTCAATCGTGTTATTTTCAAATTCTTTTACAATTCTCATCGGAGATAGTTTCATTATTTTTACTATATCTAGACACAGAAACAACCGATCAAATCCAAAGATAGCTCTATTTCAGTGCAACTGTATGGTCTATAAATTTTCCTGGCAAAGTTTTTCAATCGGCACAGTAGTTTAAGTACAGTGGGCAAGAAGTTACATTTTTTAAATTTTTATTTTTCATCGAAGATGATTTCTCTATCTGGACTATAACTGGGGAAAGAAACAATGTAAAAAGTCCAATAAGGGCTCGATTTAAATAAAACTATACGGTCTACAAATGTCCCACATACAACTTTTCAATCCCTGCAGTAGTTCAAGTACAGTGGATAAAAAGTTGAATCGATTTTATTAATGTTTTCCGAAAAAAGAAATATTATTTACCAACCTTATCACACCACCCTTTTAGAAGCATCCTTAATGACGAGACCAGCAGGAATTGATGCTGGTGTTGCCACTGCATGTTTATTCATGATTGTGGGGTAAATTATTTATAAAAGAAAATTTTAATTTGTAATTTTTCCATTTTCTTTGTTTTCTCTTCCTTTTTTTCTCGCACGTTCCATGCTGCTGTTGCTGCTGCTCGCTCGCTCCTTTTTGGCGCATTAATGCCCTGGCCATTGCAGTTTCATTTTCTTCACCGAATGGAGTCCCAGTCTATCACGTGCGAATCTGGATGGCACGAACCATACGCAGCTAGTGTCCACACAGATTTACTATCCCAGCCGGGTGACATTGGATTTGCCCAACGAACATGTCTATTGGCTTGATATTTACAAGGATTTCATTGAAAGAGTCGATTACGAAGGACGCAATCGTTGGGCTATGAAAAAAACATCAGATGTAAGTATAGCATAGGCAGAAGGGAGGACGAGGGAGGGAGGTATTTGGGCAAGTCTGGTCCCCACTCTCCCCTACCTACATCTCGTCCACGACTGCTGAGTTGTGGCTTTGGTGGTTGTGTTTCGCTGCGATGATGGAAATGTAAAGTTTTAAGCGAAATCCTCGGTTTGAGGTTATTTTAATGCACATTCTCTGGTCGGGTACCTTGAATGTGTGAGTGTGCGTTGCGGCCAGGCGCTGCGAGCCGCTTGCTTGCTGCCTGCCTGATTACATATAATACGAATCAGAGCTTATGGTCGATTTTTGGCCATTCATTTGCGTCAATGCAAAGTACATAAAACAGCATTAAATCGTATATACGTTTTAATTAAGGCTGTGTAATTAAAAGCGATTTTTATTGGAGGAATGATGTGCATGTATGTATTTATTTGCGTGTGTCTGTGTGAATGCGAACAAGAAAAAGGCGGAATGCAAGGACTTGTCTTAAATGTCCTCTGTGCAGGCTGACAGTGGCTATGAGATAGCATAGCTCCCAGTATACCTGTACAAATAATTGAAAATGTGAAATTTATACATATTTTTTGTTGAAAATTTAATTTCCTTATTCGGTTGGCTTTTTAAATAAGACAGGATAAATAAATAAATAAGTATAAAATTAATAAGGATAAGGTCAAATTCAAATATTCGACCTGAGACCACAGATATATTGAAAAAGTGATAAATAGCGACAAGCTTGTTATAATTTTCTAGCCACGATAGGCATAGTTAGGAATACCTTCACTAGGCCATATCGAATAAATACATATTTCCGAAGCCTGATTTTTTCTTTACAAACTTTCATCCTAATTCTTAATAATTTATAAAAGGTTCCTGAAATTAAATTTCAATTCAAAGACATATTCCAAAGTATACTTAAATGAATTAATAGTATCCTTATGAATTTAGCCATTAGTGTAGTAGCGTTTTAACCCTATACATTTGCAATCACTTTTAGCTTGAAGACGAATTATCGTAAGTCTAATATTTTCAGATTTCCTTCACGCAGGTATTAGTTTATTTAAGGAAATCTTGTATTTAATTGATCTCTCACTTATTCTTGCATTTTCGCCACTATCAGCCGCTAGTGGCGCTACCACTTATGTTATTTTCTTGTGTACACATTCTTTCTTAACTTATCGATGACTGATAGTCAACGGAGGTCTTGAGTTTTTCTCGAGTGTGAAATTTCGTCCATGAGTTTTTGCTACTATCTTCCGCTAGGGGCGCCATGGAATTATACACTCCTCAGTAGCAGGAAATGCGATTCAAAATTTTGTTAACTTATCGAAATATCATTCACAGGAGATCAGGAGTTTTTTTTAAGAAAAAGCTCTGGTTCATGACTCTTCGCCACTATCATCCGCTAGTGGAGCTACCAGGCCGTATCGATTAAATACATTTTTCCGAAGCCAGATGTTTTTCTTCATAAACTTACATCCTAATTAACAATAATTTATAAAAGTTTCCTGAAATAAATTTCAATTTAAAAACATATTCCAAAGTATCCTTAAATGAATGAAAAGTATCCTTATGAATTTGGCCATTAGTGTAGTAGCGTTTTAACCCAATACATTTGCAATCACTTTTAGAGCTTGAAGCTAGGCTGATAATTCGTAAGTCTAATATTTTCAAATTTCTTGTATTTAATTGATTTCTCTCTTATTATTGCATTTTCGTTACTATCTGCCGCTAGAGGCGCTACCACTTATGTTATTTTCTTGGTTATACATTTTTCTTAACTTATCGATATACCAGTCAACGGAGATCTTCAGTTTTTCTCG